>NC_069452.1:23186614-23226888 GCF_026875155.1 Cherax quadricarinatus | reverse complement strand
CTTGATGGCTGGCATGGTGTCGATGTCTCCGACTCAGGCAACCTACCCTACCTAGAAGGGCTGGGCATGGTGCCGATGTCTCTGGCTCAGGCACTACCCTACCCTAGAAGGGCTGGGCATTTTGTGTCGATGTATCTGGCTCAGGCATACCCACCCTAGAAGGGCTGGGGCATGGTGTCGAAGTCTCTGGCTCAGGCACCTAACTACCCTGAAGGGCTGGGCATGGAGTCGATTTCTTTGACTCAGGCACTTACCCTTACCTAGAAGGGCTGGACATGGTGTCGATTGTCACTGGCTCAAGACACCTACCCTAACCTAGAAGGGCTGGACTGGTGTCGACTGTCTCTGGCTCAGGCACTACCTAGCCCTAGAAGGGATGGGTCATGGTGTCGATGTCTCTGCCTCAGGCACTACCCTACCCTGAAAGTGCTGGGCATTGTGCGATGTCTCTGGCTCAGGGCACCTCCCTACTAGAAGGGCTGGGCATGGTGTCGATGTCTCTGCCTCAGGCACCTACCCTACCCTAGAAGGGCTGGGCATGGTGTCAATGTCCCTGCCTCAGGCACCTACCCTACCCTAGAAGGGCTGGGCATGGTGTCGATGTCTCTGCCTCAGGCACTCTACCTAGAGGGCTGGGCAGGTTTCGATGTCTCTGGCTCAGGCACCTACCCTACCCTAGAAGGGCTGGGCATAGTGTCGATGTCTCTGGCTCAGGCACCTACCCTACCCTAGAAGGGCTGGGCATTTTGTAGACGAACATGAAACTTAACTACCCTAGAAGGGCTGGGCATGGTGTCGATGTTTCTGGCTCAGGTACCTACCCTACCCTAGAAGGGCTGGGCATGGTGTCGAAGAACATGAAACTTAACTACCCTAGAAGGGCTGGGCATGGTGTCGATGTTTTTTGCTCAGGTACCTACCCTACCCTAGAAGAGCTGGGCATGGTGTCGATGTCTCTGGCTCAGGCACCTTCCCTACCCTAGAAGGGGGGCTTGGGCCTGGTGTCGATGTCTCTGGCTCAGGCACCTTCCCTACTCTAGAAGGGCTGGGCATGGTGTCGATGTCTCTGGCTCAGGCACCTTCTCTACTCTAGAAGGGCTGGTCATGGTGTCGATGTCTCTGGCTGAGGCACCTACCCTACCCTAGAAGGGCTGGTCATGGTGTCGATGTCTCTGGCTGAGGCACCTACCCTACCCTAGAAGGGCTGGGCATGGTGTCGATGTCTCTGGCTCAGGCACCTACCCTACCCTAGAAGGGCTGGGCCACGATGTCGATGTCTCCTGGCCTCAGGCACCTACCCTACCTAGAAGGGCTGGGCACGATGTCATGTCTCCGGCTCAGGCACCTACCCTACCCTAGAAAGGGCTGGGCATGTGTGATGTCTCTGGCTCAGGCACCTACCCCCTACCTAGAAGGGCTGGGGCATGGTTGTCGATGTCTCTGGCTCAGCACCTACCTAATTAGATGGGCTGGGCATGGTGTTCGATGTCTCTGGCTAGGCACTACCCTACCCTCGAGGGCTGGGCACGGTGTCGATGTCTATGGTCAGGCCTACCTTACCTAGAAGGGTGGCATGGTGTCGATGTCTCTGGCTCTGGCCCCTCCCTACCAAGATGGGCTGGGCTTGGTGTCGATGTCTCTGGCTCAGGCACCTACCCTACCCTAGAAGGTCTAGGCATGGTTCGATGTTCTCTGGCTCAGGCACCTACCTACCCTAGAAGGGCTGGGCATGTTTTTTTTCGTGTCGCTGTCTCTGGCTCAGGCACCTACCCAACCCTAGAAGGACTGGGGATGGGATCGATGTCTCGGCTCAGGACCTACCTACCTAGAAGGGCTGGGCATGGGTCGATGGCCTCTGAGCTTCAGCACCATACCCTACCCTGAAGGGCTGGGGGGGTGCCCATTTTGGGTGTCGATTCTCTGGCTCAGGCCCCTACCCTACCCTAGATGGGCTGGGCATGGTGTCGATGTCTCTGGCTCAGGCACCTACCCTAGCCTAGAAGGGCTGGCCATGGTGTCGATGTCTCTGGCTCAGGCACCTACCCTACCCTAGAAGTGCTGGGCATGGTGTCGATGTCTCTGGCTCAGGCACCTACCCTACCCTAGAAGTGCTGGGCATGGTGTCGATGTCTCTGGCTCAGGCACCTATTCTACCCTAGAAACATGAAACTTAACAGTTCGAGAAAATCACGAGTTTTCAACATTTCTCTGTTTTCTTTTCGTCAGTTTTTACAAATCTCTTACAGTTCATATATGATAAATCTTACTGTCAATATATGATAAAAATTCTCGACAGTCATAGATGATTAAATTCTCTACAGTCATATATGATAAATCCTTACAGTATATATGATAAAATTCTTACAGTCAAAATATGATAAAATTCTCTACAGTATATATGATAAAATCTATACAGTCATATATGATAAAATTCTTCTACAGTCATATAATGACAAAATTGTCTACAGTCATATATGATAAAAATTCTCTACAGTCATATATGATAAAATTCTCTACAGTCATATATGATAAAATTCTCTACAGTCAAATATGATAAAATTCTCTACAGTCATATATGATAAAATTCTCTACAGTCATATATGATACAAATTCTACAGTCATATATGATAAAATATCTACAGTCATATCGATATAATTCTCTACTGTCATATATGATAAACTTCTCTACCCAGTATATATGATAAAATTCTCTAGAGTCGTATATGATAAATTCTCTACAGTCATATATGATAAAATTCTTACAGTCATATATGATAAATTCTCTACAGATCATATATGATTAATATTCTCTACAGTCATTATTGTAAAAATTCTCTACAGTCATATATGATAAAATTCTCTTTCAGTCATATCTGATTAAATTCTCTACGTCATATATGAATAAAAATCTTACAGTTCATATATGATATAAATTCTCTACAGTATATATGATAAAATTCTCTACAGCATATATGATAAATTCTCTACAGTCATATATGATAAAATTCTTACAGTCATATATGATTAAAATTCTCTACAGTCATATATGATAAATTCTCTACAGTCAAATATGATAAAATTCTACAGTCATATATGATTAAACTTCTAATACAGTCATATATGATAAAATTCTATACAGTCATATTGATAAAATTCTCTTTACACTTCATATATGATATAATTTCTCTACAGTCATATATGATATAAAATTCTCTACAGTCATATTTGCATAAAATTCCTGCAGTCCTATTTGATAAAATTATCTACAGTCTATATGATTAAAAATTCTCTACAGTCATATATGATAAAAGTGTTCTCTACAGTCATATATGAATAAAATTCTCTACACTGATATATGATAAAATTCTCTACAGTTTTATATGATAAAATTCTCTACAGTCATATATGATAAAATTCTCTACAGTCATATATGAATCAAATTCTCTACAGTCATAATATGATAAAAATTCTTACAGTCATATTTGTATAAAATTCTCTTACAGTCATATATTGATAAAATTCTCTACAGTCATATATGATAAATTCTATACAGGTCATATATGAAAAATCTCTACAGTCATATATTGATTAAAATTCTTCTACAGTTATATGTGGATAAAAATTTATACAGTCATACTCTGGATAAATTCTTCTACGTCATATATTGATAAAATTCTCTACAGTCTATATGATAAAAAATTCTCTACAGTCTATATGTAATTCTCTACAGTCCTATATGATTAAAATTCTCTTCAGTCTACTATGATAAAAATCTTTTACAGTCATATATGATAAAATTCTCTACAGTCATATATGAATAATTCTCTTAACAGTCATATATGATAAAATACTCTCAGGGGGTCCATATATGATAAAATCTCTACAGTCATATATGATAAATTCTCTACAGTTATATATGCACAAAATTCTCTACAGCTCATATATGATAAAATTCTCTTACAGTCATATATGATAAAATTTATACAGTCAAATATGATAAAATTCTCTACAGTCATATATGATAAAATTCTCTACAATCATATATGATAAAATTCTCTACAGTCATATATGATAAAATTCTCTACAGTCATATATGATAAAATTCTCTGCAGTCATTATGATAACATTCTCTACAGTTCTATATGATAAAATTCTTTCAGTCATATATGATAATATTCTCTACAGTTCCATATATGAGAAAAAATTTCCTCTACAGTCATATATGATAAAATTCTCTACAGTCATTATTTTTTTTTATTATCACACTGGCCGATTCCCACCAAGGCAGGGTGGCCAGAACAAGAAAAACTTTCACCATCATTCACTCCATCACTGTCTTGCCAGAAGGGTGCTTTACACTACAGTTTTTAAACTGCAACATTAACAGCCCTCCTTCAGAGTGCAGGCACTGAATTCCCATCTCCAGGACTCCCCCCCAAGTCCGCCTCCGGTTCCCTGAATCCCTTCATAAAAGTTACCCTGCTACATCATCAGCACGTCAAGTATAAAAACATTTGTCACATCACTCCTAATCAACACGCTCACGCAGCCTGCTGGCAGTCAAGCCCCTCGCACACAAAAACTCCTATACCCCTCCCTCCCAACCTTTCCTAGGCCGACCCCTACCCCGCTTCCTTCCACTACAGATTGATTCACTCTTGAAGTCATTCTGTTTCGCTCCATTTCTCTCCAATTCCAAACTACGAATTCTTGCTTATATTCACACCACACATTGCTCAGGAATGAATCTCCACTGCCTCCAGCTTCTCCTCGCTGCAACATTCTCAACCACCGCTTCACACCCATATAAGGAGCGTTGGTAAAAACTTTACTCTCATACCTACCCTCTTTGCTCAAGGACAACGTTCTTTTTCCACAGACTCCTAAGTGCACATCTCACTCTTTTTCCTCATCATTCTATGATTCACCTCAATCTTTTCATAGACCCATCGCTGACCGACACTCCATCCCAAATATCTGATACGTTTCACCTCTTCCATACTCTCTCCCTCCAATATGATATCCAATCTTTCATCACTAATCTTATGTTATCCTTATAACCTTACTCTTTCGGTATTCAACTTAATTTTCTTCTTTTGCACACATACCAAATTCATCCACCAATCTCTGCAAACTTCTTTCTGTGTGTGATTCTTTATCTTTTAACTCCACGCCTCTTGTCAAGACCCTCGCATTTACTTCTCTTACAACCCCATCTATAAATATATTAAACAACCACGGTGACATCACACATCCTTGTCTAAGGCCTACTTTTACTGGGAAAAAATTTCCCTCTTTCCTACATAGTCTAACTTGAGCCTCACTATCCTCGTAAAAGCTTTTCACTGCTTTCAGTAACCTACCTCCTACACCATACACTTGCAACATCTGCCACATTGCCCCCCTATCCACCCTGTCATACGCCTTTTCCAAATCCATATAAATGCCACAAAGACCTCTTTAGCCTTATCTAAATACTGTTCACTTATATGTTTCACTGTAAACACCTGGTCCACACACCCCCTACCTTTCCTAAAGCCTCCTTGTTCATCTGCTATCCTATTCTCCGTCTTACTCTTAATTCTTTCAATTATAACTCTACCATACACTTTACCAGGTATACTCAACAGACTTATCCCCGTATAATTTTTGCACTCTCTTTTATCCCCTTTGCCTTTATACAAAGGAACTATGCATGCTCTCTGCCAATCCCTAGGTACCTTACCCTCTTCCATACATTTATTAAATAATTGCACCAACCACTCCAAAACTATATCCCCACCTGCTTTTAACATTTCTATCTTTATCCCATCAATCCCGGCTGCCTTACCCCCTTTCATTTTACCTACTGCCTCACGAACTTCCCCCACACTCACAACTGGCTCTTCCTCACTCCTACAAGATGTTATTCCTCCTTGCCCTATACACGAAATCACAGCTTCCCTATCTTCATCAACATTTAACAATTCCTCAAAATATTCCCTCCATCTTCCCAATACCTCTAACTCTCCATTTAATAACTCTCCTCTCCTATTTTTAACTGACAAAACCATTTGTTCTCTAGGCTTTCTTAACTTGTTAATCTCACTCCAAAACTTTTTCTTATTTTCAACAAAATTTGTTGATAACATCTCACCCACTCTCTCATTTGCTCTCTTTTTACATTGCTTCACCACTCTCTTAACCTCTCTCTTTTTCTCCATATACTCTTCCCTCCTTGCATCACTTCTACTTTGTAAAAACTTCTCATATGCTAACTTTTTCTCCCTTACTACTCTCTTTACATCATCATTCCACCAATCGCTCCTCTTCCCTCCTGCACCCACTTTCCTGTAACCACAAACTTCTGCTGAACACTCTAACACTACATTTTTAAACCTACCCCATA
The DNA here is from genome assembly GCF_026875155.1 of Cherax quadricarinatus. Taxonomy (NCBI): domain Eukaryota; kingdom Metazoa; phylum Arthropoda; class Malacostraca; order Decapoda; family Parastacidae; genus Cherax; species Cherax quadricarinatus. The sequence continues at coordinate 23,220,500 of NC_069452.1, read as the reverse complement.
CCTCTTCGACCCCATTGCCTATGCTCTCATTAGCCCATCTATCCTCCAATAGCTGTTTATATCTTACCCTAACTGCCTCATCTTTTAGTTCATAAACCTTCACCTCTCTCTTCCCTGATGCTTCTATTCTCCTTGTATCCCATCTATCTTTTACTCTCAGTGTAGCTACAACTAGAAAGTGATCTGATATATCTGTGGCCCCTCTATAAACATGTACATCCTGAAGTCTACTCAACAGTCTTTTATCTACCAATGCATAATCCAACAAACTACTGTCATTTCGCCCTACATCATATCTTGTATACTTATTTATCCTCTTTTTCTTAAAATATGTATTACCTATAACTAAACCCCTTTCTATACAAAGTTCAATCAAAAGGCTCCCATTATCATTTACATCTGGCACCCCAAACTTACCTACCACACCCTCTCTAAAAGTTTCTCCTACTTTAGCATTCAGGTCCCCTACCACAATTACTCTCTCACTTGGTTCAAAGGCTCCTATACATTCACTTAACATCTCCCAAAATCTCTCTCTCTCCTCTGCATTCCTCTCTTCTCCAGGTGCATACACGCTTATTATGACCCACTTCTCGCATCCAACCTTTACTTTAATCCACATAATTCTTGAATTTACACATTCATATTCTCTTTTCTCCTTCCATAACTGATCATTTAACATTACTGCTACCCCTTCCTTTGCTCTAACTCTCTCAGATACTCCAGATTTAATCCCATTTATTTCCCCCCACTGAAACTCTCCTACCCCCTTCAGCTTTGTTTCGCTTAGGGCCAGGACATCCAACTTCTTTTCATTCATAACATCAGCAATCATCTGTTTCTTGTCATCCGCACTACATCCACGCACATTTAAGCATCCCAGTTTTATAAAGTTTTTCTTCTTCTCTTTTTTAGTAAGTGTCTAGAGGAGAAGGGGTTACTAGCCCATTGCTCCCGGCATTTTAGTCGCCTCATACGACACGCATGGCTTACGGAGGAAAGATTCTTTTCCACTTCCCCATGGACAATAGAAGAAATAAAGAAGAACAAGAGCTATTTAGAAAAAGGAGAAAAACCTAGATGTATGTATATATATATGCATGTGCGTGTCTGTGAAGTGTGACCAAAGTGTAAGTAGGAGTAGCAAGATATCCCTGTTATCTAGCGTGCTTATGAGACAGAAAAAGAGACCAGCAATCCTACCATCATGCAAAACAGTTACAGGTTTCTGTTTCACAGTCATCTGGCAGGACGGTAGTACTTCCCTGGGTGATTGCTGTCTACCAACCTACTACAGTCATATATGATAAAATTCTCTACAGTCATATATGATAAAATTCTCTACAGTCATATATGATAAAATTCTCTACAGTCATATATGATAAAATTCTCTAGTCATATATGATAAAATTCTCTACAGTCATATATGATAAAATTCTCTACAGTCATATATGATAAAATATTTGATTTTTAAGAACTTTGAACCTGCGTTCTTCCTGTATTAAAAATGACTGGAACAGATCCTGGAACAATCTGGAGAAATATTTTGCAAGTTGGGGGCGTTGACCCCCGGTAATCTAGGTAAGTTGGGACGTTGACCCCCGGTAATCTAGGTAAGTTGGGACGTTGACCCCCGGTAATTCAGATAAGTTGGGGCGTTGACCCCCAGTAATCCAGGCAAGTTGGGGCGTTGACCCTTTGTAATCCAGGTAAGTTGGAGCGTTGACCCAAGTAAGTTTGGGCGATGACCCCCAGAGAATCACACATTCACTCGGAGCAGGGCGATCTATTTCACATCCCGCATTCTCTTAACTCAATGTTATTATCACTGATTACATTACCATTCAAAAGACGATTTAACCTCTCATAATTATTATACACATTAGAGGTCACGCCATTAAGATCTGAGGCCGATGAGCGAGGATTAACACACGGGTATTTCCCCTGGACACACACCATGGCCATGCACCAGTCACACCCCGTCAAACCATTATTCACTAATTTTACCACCCTTTTACGGTGGTCCCGTAAATCACGTTCCCTCACTCTTCACCAGGAACAGTTACGACACTTCCTATTATGAAATGAGGCCTATATTAATCCTTAGGCCGCCGTGAATGCCAATTTCGTGGTTCCATGCTTTCCCAGCCTCCTCACCACATTCAAAACTCTCCCGCCTCCCCCTGGCCCGAGTCGCCCCAAACCCCCGCACATCCGCGCATGCGCAAAGGGTTCTACCCTATTGTCAAACACATTTTTGACTCACATCGACACATCAAACACCTACCAGGCTCCACAGCTTCGGAAAATCAAAAATTTTCCACAGACATCCATAGAGACATACTTAAATTATTTTATGAAAACTAATCCTACACCAAATTGTACTCTACAAATTCCACTAACAATCCCAGCCTTCATGAAACCTTGAAGCCAATCAGAAGAGACTTTCTCAAGGTATCGTAAAGAAACCTAAACCAAGAATATTTTTATATCATTAACCAGAAGACACCTGCACAAGCTGCATGAACCTTCACAAATTACAATACACCAGCCCAGAAAATATGAAAACGATGAAAACGATGTATTCAAAATTAAAGATATTATTTTGATGATGGTAATAAGACAGGTAACCACTTAAAGGAACCTATTTCAAAATACCCAATAATTATATTCAACAATTATTGCAAAATTCTTGCTGGTGAAGGTGTGGACGTCTACAAACTCATCTTCTGGTTTCAACCGTGCAGAATTCATTCGATGGACCCATTACGTACCTCTGTAATCTGTAAATACCTTTGTAACTTGTCATGATTGTGACCAGACCTACCTGGAGTTCATTACCTTTGTAAATTGTGAGTTCATTACCTTTGTAAATTGTGAGTTCATTACCTTTGTAAATTGTGAGTTCATTACCTTTGTAAATTGTGAGTTGTATTAACCTTTGTAAATTGTGAGTTCATTACCTTTGTAAATTGTGAGTTCATTACCTCTGTAACTTCCTCAGCTATCAAAACTTTGGAGTCCAGTCCCTGGACCAATTATGTACCCCTGTAATCTTTTGACTACAGCCCACAGGATGGGTATAGGGTGCATAATAAACATATTAAACTAACTGGTTAACAATATTTCTCAGTACTAAGTAGTCTGTGAGAATTTCTAAAAGAATGAGCTGCACTTCTCTGCCTCTTTCTAATTTTCAGCTCGGCCCAGTGTACAAACAGCACCTAAAGCCTTGCTGACATACAAATTCTAATATGTACATTAGCTGGGGACTTTAAATACAAGAAATATTTTCATATGTATGATGTTTTTTATTAAGGGATCCTATTAGTTGTTAATATGTATTCTTTTTACATATTAACAAACAAAGGTTTCACTGATAATTTTGCTGGAGTCATAACAACAGAAGAAACATACTGCTGTAAGTTTTTAGTTTAGTTATCCCGAGCCTCTCATGTGAGAGGAGAACGAACCTATTATGTTCTTTATAATAATGTCGTTATTTACAAGTACATGTACAAGGTATACAAGTACATGTACAAGGTATACAAGTACATGTACAAGGTATACAAGTACATGTACAAGGTATACAAGTACGTGTACAAGGTATATAAGTACATGCACAAGGTATACAATTACACGTACAAGGTATACAAGTACATGTACAAGGTATGCAAGTACATGTACAAGGTATACAAGTACATGTACAAGGTATACAAGTACTTGTACAAGGTATACAAGTACATGTACAAGGTATACAATTACACATACAAGGTATACAAGTACATGTACAAGGTATGCAAGTACATGTACAAGGTATACAAGTACATGTACAAGGTATACAAGTACATGTACAAGGTATACAAGTACATGTACAAGGTATGCAAGTACATGTACAAGGTATACAAGTACATGTACAAGGTATACAAGTACATGTACAAGGTACACAAGTACATGTACAAGGTATGCAAGTACATGTACAAGGTATACAAGTACATGTACAAGGTATACAAGTACATGTACAAGGTATACAAGTACATGTACAAGGTATACAAGTACATGTACAAGGTATACAAGTACATGTACAAGGTATACAAGTACATGTACAAGGTATACAAGTACATGTACAAGGTATACAAGTACATGTACAAGGTATACAAGTACATGTACAAGGTATACAAGTACATGCACAAGGTATACAAGTACATGTACAAGGTATACAAGTACATGTACAAGGTATACAAGTACATGTACACAAGGTATACAAGTACATTTGATTTCGAAAGACAGTAAGCAAACCTATAACAATTTGTTTAGAAAGACGTTTCGTCAGGACTGATCACTAACATCAGAGTAAAAGCATTATAATATAGGCGGAAGTAAGTTTCGCACGTCCTGAGGAATGTCACATCTCACTCTCCGCCATAGTATAAAGACATTTACCTCTTATGGTCTGAGAAGTGATCATGGTCCAGACCGAATCTTCTAATAAATAGTATAGTGTTGCTTACGTGTCTTCTAAACCAACATTCCGGTATTTATTACCAAGTTTTACCATACAAGTACTGCACATGTATACAAGTCAGAAGTATACAGTCACATGGTCAAGGTATACAAGACAGTAATGTTACAATACATAACAAGGTATACAAGTACTGTAAGTATACAAGTACATGTACAAGTATACAATACAATTGTACAGGTATTCAATACATGTACAAGGTATTAAATACATCACAGTAACAAGTACATGACAAGGTATACAAGTACATGCACAAGGTATACAAGTACATGTACAAGGTATACAAGTACATGCACGAGGTATACAAGTACATGCACAAGGTATACAAGTACATGCACAATGGTATACAAGTACATGTCACAGGTATACAAGTACATGCACAAGGTATACAAGTACATGCACAAGGTATACAAGTACATGCACGAGGTATACAAGTACATGTACAAGGTATACAAGTACATTGCACGAGGTATACAAGTACATGCACAAGGTATACAAGTACATGCACAAGGTATACAAGTACATGTACAAGGTATACAGTCCACAGCTGACATCAGTGACATACTATTATATAGAAAGTCACTTGTTATGCTGAGCATTTCCTGCAAATTATGTCAGTTTTGTCCCAGGATGCGACCCACACCAGTCGACCAACACCCAGGTACCCATTTTGAACTGATGGGTGAACAGGGACAGGGACAGCAGATGTCTTATGGAAACACGTCCCTAATGTTTTCCAGCTGTACCGGAGGAGATTCGAACCCCGGACCTGAGTGTGTGAGGTGAGTGCGCTAGTGATCCAGCTACAGGACACCTGTATATCCACCCTTTTTGAGTTTAGTGATTAATTTGACTATTATTTTTACTATCTTCTTGTTTATCAAGACATTAATAAGGCCATTATTTTGATGGCAAGTTATATAACATTGTAATTTTATGTAATTATTGTTTATATTCTTTGATATGGACATTAATTTTCTCACTTTTATAAGAAGGTTTGAGCTTGCTACCACCTGCAGCTCACAAGACTGCCATCCCCACGAGCCCCTTTGGGGCGGGGCAGATGGCAGACCAGAGGCCTAGCTTCTTCCTACGAGCCCCGTGAGGGCGGGGACTGTGGCTAGGCCTGGGGACACTTGGTCCCAAAGATGAGGAGGTACTTGTGCCTCCTCCCATGGGAGACTTAGGTCTCAGACACTCCCTAAAGAGGGAGCCAAGGCCGGGCCACCACTTGGAAAAGGCCCGGGCCGGGAGAATATCAGCGAATCTTAATAATAATAATAAGATCTTTAGAAAATATTGCTCATTTAATTGAAATGCACTAAGTAAGAAACAATGTTCTTGTTCTGCACACACAAGCGTCTTTCTGTACTGTAATAGGTTCGCCAGACTTGTCCTGGACCGGGTCTTCTCCAGATGGTGACCCGGCAGAGTCTATCTACCCATCTAACCAGTTAGCCCTTAAGTTCCTTTCACTAAAAAGTTATTCTAGTTTTCTTTTAATCTCCAAGCTCAGAGTTCTCTGTATAATATTCGCACCACATATTGACCTCATACACAACATCACTAAACTTTTACACAAACATGACGTAACACAGCTCTAAATGAGCGCAGCACTTGTTAGTTTAGTCTGGAGCATCCACGCCACTTTTGTTGATGTTCCGTATCTGAAGTCCCCACAATATCTCTTGTGGGTCACACTTGTAACTCTTGCCTTACCTAATGTGTTATAATCCTTTATATGAACAATTCCGTTACTTCCCCTTTTAAAAACACAAGTGTAACACATACTTCCACCAAGGAAGTGATCCACAGCACATACATACACGGATATTTAAACTAAAACAACATTTATATATTTTTAATTGATAATGAAAACTGAGAGACAGTATAAAAGGTAAACAAAAAATCTAGCGAAAGACGTCTAAATTCCATACAATGCGAACACCAGTAAAGTGCACAGAGGAAAACGTTGCTGTGAAATCTTTCGGTTTGTCCAGCAGGAAGATACACTAGGAGGACCTAGTATGAGTGAAACACCTGGTAGACCGAAATGTTTTGTCCGTCAGCAAACAGGAGAGTATCGACTAACGGAGGTCTTTGTCAGGGATCACCCAGTAAGTGATTAAGCAACCTGTAATGAATGTCGGTGATTATCTTCTGTGAATTACTTAACTGATGAACTGAGGACTATAAATGATGCTTGTCTTCATATCTGGTATAGTGATGACTTAAAATTATTATATGTGTCTCTACTTTACATCATGGAGGAGAGAACTTGGGAATGTTCCGTTCAGTAACTCAGTAGGACGAGGTTGTCAGGTATTGTTTAGTGAGTGGGAGGGGTTAATGATGCAAGCTACTCTAGGGGTTAATGGTGCAAGTTTCCCAATGGGGTAATGATATAAGTTTCCCTAATTGGTAATGGTATAAGTTTACCCCTGTGGAGTAATAGCACTAGCACTCCTAGAATGTGGTGATGCAGACTTTCCTAGGGAATGGGGGCTATTACAACCCAGGGACAATAAGGCCTGCTATCCTGGGTGTAAAGCGAAGCAAGGAGCAGAATAAACACAGCTGAATAACTTTGACTTTGTAATATATTTCCTTCCCCAAGAGCAATGTGGATATTTAAAGATATGTAAATATCCACAGCCTGGAGACAGAATGAACAACCGTGCTCAACCAGCTTTAGTATGGAAATGACAAGGGCAGACAGGCGGGTGGTGCCCACAACACCTCTGCGATTGCCAAGACCATCTTCGCATTAGCTGAACCCCAGGTTCAGCTAACGCGAAGGGGCGGGGCTCCATTGTCCATCCCTAGTACTGGTTCGCTGGTTGGGGAGAGAGCCTTCCACTGAGGGTGGGTACTTGCGCTGCCGAGAAATGGTTACGCGCGTTTTGTATGCCACAGGGGCTGAGCGTTTCCCATGCTTGTGGTAACCCAGGACACAACAAAGATGTTGGGGCGTGGCTTTGCAGTCAGTGCTTAGCGTCGAACAGGCGGGAAGTGAAGATAGTCCAACACGATCTGAAGACAAAGACACTATATAAGTTTCCTGAATACTCATAGTTAAAAATTCTATCTACTACATTAGAATCATTTCATTACTGAAATGAGACCTATAACTACAAAAAGAACATTTTAATACCGAAAGAGGGATTAAATTATGTTTTGAATGCATTTACACCAAATAGTGGAACTCGAAGAGTAGCAATCTTCATTTCCTGAGTTCTGGGTATTTTATATGAATGTAGGCAGTTAGTTAAGTGAAATAGCTGAGAACAGCTCACAGGGTATATACTGTCTATGTCTAGACAAAATATACCTAAATGGGATCATATTTGAAAATATCTCACTCCACAATGTCTACGTGTTCCATTAGGGTCTAGTGCTCACCAGGGAATATACTAATGCTAATCATAATAATAATAATAATAATAATAATAATAATAATAATAATAATAATAATAATAATAATAATAAAAATAATGCTAATAATAATAATAATAATAATAATAATAATAATAATAATAATAATAATAATAATAATAATAATAATAATAATAATAATTACACTGCTGCATATAACAAGAAATACACAGAAATTTAAAGATGGAAAATCTGCATATATGTAAAGTCAGTTGTAGAGTAGAGTGTGTACCACCGTCATATTATCCGAACTTAGTCAAACTTGCAATAAATTAATATAAACATTTAGAGTTTGAAGTTATGATGGTCCCAGAATTGACGGGGATATCATACGAGGAAATGTTAACAATGCTGACTCTGACGTCACTGAAGGAGTGACGCTTCAGAGGAGATATGATCACAATACTGAAAGTACTCATAGGTATGGACAGGAGAAAAAAATAGGACATTTTGAAGAAGGGGTCATGGATAGAAGCTGGACATCCTGAAGTGCTAAATTAAATTGAAGTTTTTAAGTGTTATGGTTTAGAAAAAGGAATCGAGTTAGGAATGTAAAGAAGACAAACTCTAAAGAATTCAGTATAATGCAGAAAATATCAGGAGCTACAGATCGAAACAAGAAATTTATGTGAGGTAAGTAGAGCCAAGTGTTTACTCACCGCTGTCATCAGCAGTGGTAGTGTGGATGACAGTCGCCCACACCATGAAGATACACAACACCACCGTCATGTGTGACCTAAACATGTTCATTATATTAGTAATTCAACTGCAAATTGGATTATGCTGAGGATAATTTGTAAACAAATATATTATATATATATATATATATATAATAATATATATATAATATATATATATATATATATATATATTATATATATATATATATATATATATATATATATATATATATATATATATATACATACATTTATGCAGGATTGAAAGGCCAATAATAAAAACGACTTTTACTGAGGAACAATGTCATATAATGTGGGTTCTAGAGTTAGGAACTCAGAAGAAAGCTGTGACTAATACTTTACAGAAGCTGATGTACAATTATGACCTCGCTCATAAGAGTTTTATGAAAAATTCTGTTGACTTTGTCGTCAATTGTCATTTACAAATTAAACTGCCCATTAGAAATTAAAATAAAATTAATGCACTTATGTTTGACTCAATAATTCTCATTTTTTAGTAAACATTGTACATATAAATACTGTAAATTAAACACTAGCGTGGAATTACAAAAAGCAATGAACCTGGGATTATCAGGTCCAGTGATCGACACCATGCCTAACCCTTCTGGGGTAGGGTAGGTGCCTGAGCCCGAGCTTACAGCTCAAAACACTGTCATTCCCATTAGCTCCCCTGGGGCGGGGATGGCAGACCAGAGGGGACAGTTGGTCCCAAAGATGAGGAGGTACTTATACCTCCTCCCATGGGAGACTTAGGTCTCAGACACTCCCTAAAGAGGGAGCCAAGGCTGGGCCACCACTTGGAAAAGGCCCGGGCCGGGAAAGTTACCGGCGAATCTTTAATAATAATAATAATCAGGTCCAAACTGACTCTTTCCCACAGCCACAGCGACCTTCTTAGTAAAATATTCTCATCTCTCTCAAAACCATATAGTCCAATAACTTGATTTAAGACGCAATAAACGACTGTAAATGAATAAACTTAAGATAGATGAGGGATTGAATCATGATCCCTGGATTAACAGGTCCAGAGCTAACCTGGAGCAGTGGATGTGTTCTCCCTGGATTAACAGGTCCAGAGCTAACCTGGAGCAGTGGATGTGTTCTCCCTGGATTAACAGGTCCAGAGCTAACCTGGAGCAGTGGATGTGTTTCTCCTGGATTAACAGGTCCAGAGCTAACCTGGAGCAGTGGATGTGTTCTCCCTGGATTAACAGGTCCAGAGCTAACCTGGAGCAGTGGATGTGTTCTCCCTGGATTAACAGGTCCAGAGCTAACCTGGAGCAGTGGATGTGTTCTCCTGATTAACAGGTCCAGAGCTAACCTGGAGCAGTGGATGTGTTCTCCCTGGATTAACAGGTCCAGAGCTAACCTGGAGCAGTGGATGTGTTCTCCCTGGATTAACAGGTCCAGAGCTAACCTGGAGCAGTGGATGTGTTCTCCCTGGATTAACAGGTCCAGAGCTAACCTGGAGCAGTGGATGTGTTCTCCCTGGATTAACAGGTCCAGAGCTAACCTGGAGCAGTGGATGTGTTCTCCCTGGATTAACAGGTCCAGAGCTAACCTGGAGCAGTGGATGTGTTCTCCCTGGATTAACAGGTCCAGAGCTAACCTGGAGCAGTGGATGTGTTCTCCCTGGATTAACAGGTCCAGAGCTAACCTGGAGCAGTGGATGTGTTCTCCCTGGATTAACAGGTCCAGAGCTAACCTGGAGCAGTGGATGTGTTCTTATCTAATGTTTCATCTGACAGTTAATTACAAAGTTGTTATTAGCATGTTTAGTCCAGTCATTGTTTTCACTTAGACTGTCTAACGTGTTTGAATTTTTGTTTTAGCTCATTACAAACTCTTCTAAGTTTGTTGTTTTTAATGAGCTGAAAAACAAACTAAAAGGCAAGTAGACAATCTTATTGAAAGCAATGTAATTGAAAACAGTGATTGTATTAAAGATGTTAAAAACAACGTTGTAATTAACATGTCAGATAAGACATTGGATCAGAACATAACCGCTGCTCCAGGTTATCGCTGGATCTGATAATCACAACATCAAGATTTAATCTCCCCGTCCATCTTTAGGTTTATTCATTTCCAGTCGTTTATTAACATTAACACTCTACCTCAGGAGTGTAAGAGTCTTACACTCAGACATACTGACAGAAATACACTCTCATATAACACACTCACACATAGGAGAATACACAGACACAAACACAAATGCACAAACACTATTGACAAGTGCCTTTAACATCCAGTAACAAGCTCAACAGACCAAGTGATGTTTAATGACATTATTGTAACTAAGAAATTAAGTAATTTAACTTTCCTTTGTTATTTTATATCCATTGTGCAATAAGCATTCCCTTATATATATTAAACATATTCATTATAATTTTGCAAATAAAAAACATAGGAAAACAATCGGTATCAGCCAAAATTTGGGTATCGTCTCACCGCCGCATCCATAACAGAGAAAGAGAGGAAGAAAATTCACTGCTCTACAGTACAATCCTCTCTGATTTACAAACTTTCACATCAGTTCGATACCTGATTTGTTAGTCAACCTTACCTGTTCATGGTGATGATTAGTTTTCAAGCTGGAGAAGTGTGTAGGTGTATGGTTGACGACTCTTGCGTTACTGTTCACTCTGTTGGTACACCAGTATATATACACTCGCAGCGTCACTCTTACCATAAATCTCCACTTGGCAGTTTCCTACCACGCCATGTTTACATGGCTGAATTAATTTTGTTTGCTTAACAATATTTTATTACATGTAAACTACATTTTGTGAACTGCAAAAATAAAGTTTGTTTGTTTGTTTGATTAGAAGCCGAGGTTGTGATTGTGTGGGAAGGAAGGAGATATCAGAGTGTGGGAAGGAAGGAGGTGTTATCACAGTCAGGTGAAGACCAGCTAGAATCTTGGTGCTGTTGTTCTGATCAACATAATGTATTTCTGAATGACTCAAACATGTTTTCTCTTATCAATATTATCACTTAAAACACAGTAATTCATCTTCCTTCTTACAATTGATTGACTGAATACTTTAAAACAACAACAGCTGTTAGTTTTACTACTACTATTGCTGTTACCATGCCATGACAAACATGGCAACGGGGATGACGCTTAATTAATAGAGAAGTCGATGCTTTTGAGGGTGGGGGACGGTGTGGGTGGGATTTTCGGGCAGGGTGAAAGTTAGCCCCTGGTAAGTCGACTTAAGGTGTGTGGGGCTGTTCACATGGGAAATCTCCTGGAGGCGTGAGAGGTGAATTCGAAAGAAGCTGTGGATAGGGTTTTGGGTTGATTGACGGGATTGCCTACTGGGGGGTTGACGATACACCAGCGGGCGATTGTGGTGAATGTCGTATTGTACGGTAAGCTGTGGCATGTGGTGAGTATATATCCTTTGGAAACATGTGGTGAGAAGCGGTTGTTAAAGCACGTATTCCGATACATTTGTGGTTCGGGGTTTGACTGGTTGTCGAGAGATGTTGTGTGTCTTCCGATATGCCAAGGAGGGCTGGGGTTAATTGAGCTGCATTACAGGTTGTCGGGTATGTACGTTAAACACAGTTATTTGAGGGAGGGTAGGGTAGCAGGTACAGGTTTGGCATGGGTGAGAAGGGATTTGGGATGTTGGGTGTGGGGTAGGGATGTGCAAGTGTGTGAGGGAATGTTGAGGCTATTGTGTTTTGCTAGGGAACCACGTGGGGTCAAGATAGGTAAACTGGCTCGGGTGGGTGGTGGGGAGGTGGTTGCTAGGGTTGTGGGTATGTATCCTATGTATGGATGGAATGATATATGGGGGCTCCTGAAGGGGTTGCAATTGAAGGTTGTGGTGCGGGAGGTAATGTTTAAATTTCTCCATAATATATTGCCGTCGGGGAAGGTGCTAGGTGTGCAGGAGGGAAAGGAGTGTTGTGTGTGGGGGGATATTGACACCGGGTATCATGCGGTATATTTTTATGCAAGGTTGGAACTAGTAAGAGAGTGGTTTAGCAGGGTTTTACATATGGTGGGTGGGGGTGGAATTAGTGTTTTACTGGCATTAAGCTTAGATGTGGGGGGATGGGAGTGCCAGTGCAGAATGCGATGGGCTGTCTGGATGCCGACTTCGTGTATACTTCGTGGGTATTACGTAGAGCACTGATGAGGGAGCGCATTAAGGCCCTGGCAGCGATATTTTATGGAACACAAAGGAGGAATAAGGAAATCATCGGGTACAGTTGCTATTTGAATTTTTCGGAGAGATATCGTAGCATTAGAGTCGAGGACTTATGGGCATTATGGTTTTAAGGGGATATAACGAAGCTGGCTTCTTGAGGATTGTGTGGGCGTGAATGGTGCCTTTGGTGGACAAAGATGTGATGCGAGGTGTGTGGGGTCAGTGAGTGTATTGGTGACCGAGAACTTTTCATGTCATGTGTTATGTAAGGTTGTGAGTGACCCAGGTTGTGGGTGTGACCCAGGTTGTGGGTGTGACCCAGGTTGTGGGTGTGACCCAGGTTGTGGGTGTGACCCAGGTTGTGGGTGTGACCCAGGTTGTGGGTAAGTGTATGATTCTTTTTACTATAATGTGGGGATGTGCTAAACCTGGTGGTCTGTGCAGCACAGAGGGGGAGGTGAGGCATCAAGACTACATTCAGAACATGGGTATGAGTACAGTGGAGCTTTATCTTTCAACATATATGCTTTCTTGTACTTTATGTGAGAGTGAACCTCTTGTGTGAAATATGATTGTGCAGGTTCATATTGTGCCTAATGTATTGTCTTTGGCAATTGTACTTCCTCTGTTTTGCAGAGATGTGGTTATGTATGAAGCGTGTTTAAGAATGTTTCTATATTCAAATATGTTAACTAATGTTATAGTTTTGGTTGTGATGGTTGCTGATGGTAGATACAGCTGTTGGGAATAGGGGTGGGGTTTGCAGTGTCTGATGTATTCTCATAGTAATGATTTGTACAGGGATGTTGCATCCAGGTTGTTATAATGTTTCATTTCTAGGCTCCCATAAGCTTCTGTTTTAGTCTGCGTCTCTCTGAAACACATGTTAAATATGTTTCGTTGTGTTACGATTTAAGTTATGTGTTTAGTTTTCATTTACATATTGTTATTATATGTTAGAACCTCTATATTGTGATGTAACATTATGTGTTAGAACCTCTATATTGTGATCCAACATTATGTGTTAGAACCTTTATATTGTGATGTAACATTATGTGTTAGAACCTCTATATTGTGATGTAACATTATGTGTTAGAACCTCTAAATTGTGATGTAACATTATGTGTTAGAACCTCTAAATTGTGATGTAACATTATGTGTTAGAACCTCTATATTGTGATGTAACATTATGTGTTAGAACCTCTAAATTGTGATATAACATTATGTGTTAGAACCTCTAAATTGTGATGTAACATTATGTGTTAGAACCTCTATATTGTGATGTAACATTATGTGTTAGAACCTCTATATTGTTTACCTGGAGTTTACCTGGAGAGAGTATCGGGGGTCAACGCCCCCGCGGCCCGGTCTGTGACCAGGCCTCCTGGTGGATCAGCGCCTGATCAACCAGGCTGTTGCTGCTGGCTGCACGCAAACCAACATACGAGCCACAGCCCGGCTGATCAGGAACTGACTTTAGGTGCTTGTCCAGTGCCAGCTTGAAGACTGCCAGGGGTCTGTTGGTAATCCCCCTTATGTGTGCTGGGAGGCAGTTGAACAGTCTCGGGCCCCTGACACTTATTGTATGGTCTCTTAACGTGCTAGTGACACCCCTGCTTTTCATTGGGGGGATGGAGCATCGTCTGCCAAGTCTTCTGCCTTCGTAGTGAGTGATTTTCGTGTGCAAGTTCGGTACTAGTCCCTCTAGGATTTTCCAGGTCTATATAATCATGTATCTCTCCCTCCTGCGTTCCAGGGAATACAGGTTTAGAAACCTCAAGCGCTCCCAGTAATTGAGGTGTTTTATCTCCGTTATGCGAGCCGTGAAAGTTCTCTGTACATTTTCTAGGTCGGCAATTTCACCTGCCTTGAAAGGTGCTGTTAGAGTGCAGCAATATTCCAGCCTAGATAGAACAAGTGACCTGAAGAGTGTCATCATGGGCTTGGCCTCCCTAGTTTTGAAGGTTCTCATTATCCATCTTGTCATTTTTCTAGCAGATGCGATTGATACAATGTTATGGTCCTTGAAGGTGAGATCCTCCGACATAATCACTCCCAGGTCTTTGACGTTGGTGTTTCGCTCTATTTTGTGGCCAGAATTTGTTTTGTACTCTGATGAAGATTTAATTTCCTCATGTTTACCATATCTGAGTAATTGAAATTTCTCATCGTTGAACTTCATATTGTTTTCTGCAGCCCATTGAAAGATTTGGTTGATGTCCGCCTGGAGCCTTGCAGTGTCTGCAATGGAAGACACTGTCATGCAGATTCGGGTGTCATCTGCAAAGGAAGACACGGTGCTGTGGCTGACATCCTTGTCTATGTCGGATATGAGGATGAGGAACAAGATGGGAGCTAGTACTGTGCCTTGTGGAACAGAGGTTTTCACCGTAGCTGCCTCGGACTTTACTCTGTTGACGACTACTCTCTGTGTTCTGTTAGTGAGGAAATTATAGATCCATCGACCGACTTTTCCTGTTATTCCTTTAGCACGCATTTTGTGCGCTATTACGCCATGGTCACACTTGTCGAAGGCTTTTGCAAAGTCTGTATATATTACATCTGCATTCTTTTTGTCTTCTAGTGCATTTAGGACCTTGTCGTAGTGATCCAATAGTTGAGACAGACAGGAGCGACCTGTTCTAAACCCATGTTGCCATGGGTTGTGTAACTGATGGGTTTCTAGATGGGTGGTGATCTTGCTTCTTAGGACCCTTTCAAAGATTTTATGATATGGGATGTTAGTGCTATCGGTCTGTAGTTCTTTGCTGTTGCTTTACTGCCCCCTTTGTGGAGTGGGGCTATGTCTGTTGTTTTTAGTAACTGAGGGACGACCCCCGTGTCCATGCTCCCTCTCCATAGGATGGAAAAGGCTCGTGATAGGGGCTTCTTGCAGTTCTTGATGAACACAGAGTTCCATGAGTCTGGCCCTGGGCAGAGTGCATGGGCATGTCATTTATCGCCTGTTCGAAGTCATTTGGCGTCAGGATAACATCGGATAGGCTTGTGTTAATCAAATTTTGTGGCTCTCTCATAAAAAAATCATTTTGATCTTCGACTCTCAGTCTGGTTAGCGACTTGCTAAAAACTGAGTCATATTGGGACTTGAGTAGCTCACTCATTTCCTTGCTGTCATCTGTGTAGGACCCATCTTGTTTAAGTAGGGACCCAATACTGGACGTTGTTCTCGATTTTGATTTGGCATAGGAGAAGAAATACTTTGGGTTTCTTTCGATTTCATTTATGGCTTTTAGTTCTTCCCGCGATTCCTGACTCCTAAAGGATTCTTTTAGCTTAAGTTCGATGCTTGCTATTTCTCTGACCAGTGTCTCCCTACGCATTTCAGATATATTGACCTCTTTAGCCGCTCTGTTATTCTTTTCCGTCGCCTGTAAAGGGAGCGCCTGTCTCTTTCTATTTTACATCTACTCCTCCTTTTTCTTAGAGGAATAAGCCTTGTGCATACATCGAGTGCCACCGAGTTAATCTGTTCTAGGCATAAGTTGGGGTCTGTGTTGCTTAGTATATCTTCCCAGCTTATATCGGTTAGGACTTGGTTTACTTGGTCCCACTTTATGTTTTTGTTATTGAAGTTAAATTTGCTGAATGCTCCCTCGTGACTAGTCTCATTTTGTCGGTCTGGGGCTCCACGCATACATGTCTGAACCTCAATTATGTTGTGATCTGAGTATATTGTTTTTGATATGGTGACATTTCTTATCAGATCATCATTGTTAGTGAAGATGAGGTCTAGTGTATTCTCCAGTCTAGTAGGCTCTATTATTTGCTGGTTTAAATTGAATTTTGTGCAGAGATTTAAAAGCTCGTGTGAGTGTGAGTTTTCATCAGAGCTGCCTCCTGGTGTTATTACTGCAACAATATTATTTGCTATATTTCTCCATTTTAGGTGCCTTAAGTTGAAATCCCCCAGGAGCAAGATGTTGGGTGCAGGAGCTGGAAGATTTTCCAGAGAGTGGTCAATTTTTAACAGCTGTTCCTGGAATTGCTGGGATGTTGCATCCGGAGGCTTGTAGACTACCACAATGACTAGGTTTTGGTTCTCGACCTTTACTGCTAAAACTTCCACTACATCATTTGAGGCATTTAGCAGTTCTGTGCAAACAAGTGACTCTGCAATGTACAGGCCAATCCTCCCCCCCCTTTTGCCTGTTCACTCTGTCACATCTGTATAGGTTGTAACCTGGGATCCATATTTCGTTGTCCAAGTGATCCTTTATGTGGGTCTCAGTGAAAGCCGCGAACATTGCCTTTGCCTCTGCAAGCAGTCCACGGATGAAAGGTATTTTGTTGTTTGTTGCTGGCTTTAGACCCTGTATATTTGCAAAGAAGAATGTTATCGGACTGGTGGTATTGTTGGTACTGGGGGGGGGTATTGTTGGTACTGTAACATGTGTTAGAACCTCTATATTGTGATGTAACATTATGTGTTAGAACCTCTATATTGTGATGTAACATTATGTGTTAGAACCTCTATATTGTGATGTAACATTATGTGTTAGAACCTTTATATTGTGATGTAACATTATGAGTTAGAACCTCTATATTGTGATGTAACATTATGTGTTAGAACCTCTATATTGTGATGTAACATTATGTGTTAGAACCTCTATATTGTGATGTAACATTATGTGTTAGAACCTCTATATTGTGAAGTAACATTATGAGTTAGAACCTCTATATTGTGATGTAACATTATGTGTTAGAACCCCTATATTGTGATGTAACATTATGTGTTAGAACCTCTATATTGTGAAGTAACATTATGTGTTAGAACCTCTATATTGTGATGTAACATTATGTGTTAGAACCTCTATATTGTGATGTAGCATTATTGTTAGAACCTCTATATTGTGAAGTAACATTATGTGTTAGAACCTCTAAAATTGTGATGTAACATTATGTGTTAGAACCTCTATATTGTGAAGTAACATTATGTGTTGAACCTCTATATTGTGAAGTAACATTATGTGTTAGAACCTCTATATTGTGATGTAACATTATGTGTTAGAACCTCTATATTGTGATGTAACATTATGTGTTAGAACCTCTATATTGTGAAGTAACATTATGTGTTAGAACCTCTATATTGTGAAGTAACATTATGTGTTAGAACCTCTATATTGTGAAGTAACATTATGTGTTAGAACCTCTATATTGTGAAGTAACATTATGTGTTAGAACCTCTATATTGTGAAGTAACATTATGTGTTAGAACCTCTATATTGTGACGTAACATTATGTGTTAGAACCTCTATATTGTGATGTAACATTATGTGTTAGAACCTCTATATTGTGATGTAACATTATGTGTTAGAACCTCTATATTGTGAAGTAACATTATGTATTGGTTTTCTTGGATGTTTAGTAATGTGGTTTTTTTCTCATGTATAGAGAGGAGTACTGTGTATATGTTATACACATGATGACACGGTTTTATTTTGGTAGTATTGTACTACATGGTTTGTGTATATTCAGTTTTTATATAAAATATATATATATAAAAAAACTACTGTTGCTCCTCCTCCCCCTCCTTCTCCTGCCACCACCGCTGCCATCGCCGCTGCCACCGCAGCTGCCACCGCCGCTGCCACCGCCGCTGCCAACGCCGCTGCCACCGCAGCTGCCACCGCAGCTGCCACCGCCGCTGCCACCGCCGCTGCCACCGCCACTGCCACCGCCGCTGCCACCGCCGCTGCCACTATAACTAAAAAAAATAATAATTTTAAAAAAAAAATAAAGAATAATAAATAAAAAAAAAAAATAAAAAATGAAGAAAATTTTTTTATAGACAAAATTGTAAAATTAAACATAAAAAAGTGAGAATAAGTAATGTTAAGTTACTTATGAAAAACTGATTTAAATTGAAATGAAACATAAAAAAGGAGATATAAGAAATGTCAAGTTACTTTAATCAAACTGATTAAAATTTTGTGAATGAAACATAAAGAAGTGAGATAAAGTAATGTCAATTTACTTTGATCAAACCTGATTTTAATTGTGAAGTAACATAAAAAGTGAGATATAAAAGTTAAGTTATTATGACAAACTGACTTATAATTGTGAATGTAACAAAAGAATGAGTAAAAGTATGTCAATTATTATGTAAACCCGCTTATAATTGTAAAATTAAACAAAAAGAAGTGAACAAGTAGTGTCAAGTTAATTATGATAAAAATGACTTAAAATTTGTAATGTAACATAAAGAGTGGATATAAGAAATGTAAGTTATTATGATCAAACTGACTTAAAAGTGAATGTAACTTAAAGAAGTGGAAAAAAGTAATGTCAAGTTATTATTATAAAAACGATTAAAAATTGTAATGAAAAAAAAGAAGGAGACTAAGTAATGTAAGTTACTTTTGACAAACGATTATAATTGATTTATCTTACGTTCATTTGCGTTGCTCAAGCCCTAGTTTTTTTTTTTTTTAAATTTTTTTTAAAAAATGTATTACAGTACATACATGGACAGGTATACTCCAGGTATAAGGGAAAGTGCACCATGCATAACAACACAAAAACTAACCTAAAAAGAAACACTCAGGCAAATACAGGGGTAACTAGTACCATGGTTTGTATCATACCATAGAAATTTTACACCATGCATCCTACACACCTAACCTCCCCTGGTTTGTATCATACCATAGTATATACACCATGCATCCTACACACACTAACCCCCCCCTGTTTGTATCACACCATAGTAATATACACCATGCATCCTACACACGCAACCTCCCCTGGTTTGTTCATACCATAGTTTTAACACCATGCATCCTACACACACTAACCCCCCCTGGTTTGTATAAATACCATAGTATATACACCATGCATCCTAAAACACACTAACCTCCCCTGGTTTGTATTATACCATAGTATATACACCATGCATCCTACACACACTAACCTCCCCTGGTTTGTATTATACCATAGTATATACACCATGCATCCTACACACACTAACCTCCCCTGGTTTGTATCATACCATAGTATATACACCATGCATCCTACACACACTAACCTCCCCTGGTTTGAAATCATACCAAAGTAATACACCAAGCATCCTACACACACTAACCTCCCCTGGTTTGTATTATACCATAGTATATACACCATGCATCCTACACACACTAACCTCCCCTGGTTTGTATCATACCATAGTATATACACTATGCATCCTACACACACTAACCTCCCCTGGTTTGTATCATACCATAGTATACACACCATACATCCTACACACACTAACCTCCCCTGGTTTGTATCATACCATAGTATATACACCAGCATCCTAACACACTAACCTCCCCTGGTTGAAATCATACCATAGTAATACCACCATGCATCCTACACACACAAACCCTCTCCGGTTTGTATCATACCATAGTATATACACCATGCATCCTACACACACTAACCTCCCCTGGTTTGTATCATACCATAGTATATACACTATGCATCCTATACACACTAACCTCCCCTGGTTTGTTTTTATACATAGTAATACACTATGCATCCTACACACACTAACTCCCCGGGTTTTGTATTAAACCTAGTAAATACACCATGCATCCCACACACTAACCTCCCTGGTTTGTATCATACCTAGAAATAATACACCATGCATCCTACACCATAACCTCCCCTGGTTTGTATCATACCATAGTATATACACTATGCATCCAACACACACTAACCTCCCCGGGTTTATTATACCATAGTATATACCTATGCATCCTACACACACAAACCTCCCCTGGTTTGTATTATACCATAGTATATACAACCATGCATCCTACTCACACTAACCTCCCTGGTTTGTATCATACCATAGTATATACACTATGCATCCTACACACACTAACCTCCCCTGGTTTGTATCATACCATAGTATATACACCATGCATCCTACACACACTAACCTCCCCTGGTTTGTATCATACCATAGTATATACACCATGCATCCTACACACACTAACCTCCCCTCAGGGAAGGTATGCCAACTCCCAAGTATATTTTACTTAAGTACACACACAATAATTAACCATAGTCTTTCACGTGTTCACCGAACATCTGCATTACTAAGGTGAACAACCACTAACACTGACATTATATGTACACTACACAGCTCACAGTAACAGTCAGCTTTTACAAAAAAAAATGAAAACATGGAATTTCATGAACTTAGTGACAACAGAGGCCACTCAAAGCACAATAATATGCTATTTGAACAATCAAACAAACCATGCTGTGAAATGTGACCAAATATATACGGGTACAATGCTGCTCCACAAGACGGCATCCAAAGTGAAAACGATAGGAATTGTTTACACTGAAATTCCATGCGTTTAACAACAGTAAATATTTGTCCAGTTCACAACATAATGATAAAGTTATCTCAAAATTTAAAGTTTACAGTGATCCCTGTAAAACATTAAGCTGACCAAAAAGGGAAATTTATTACACGGGAAAATAATGGACAAGTCCTATTTCAGAGAATTATTATTATATACACACACACACACCAACCATACCAACTCCTCAACAATACCTCGTGGGCATCCATCTGTCCCACACCATTGAACATACAATGAACACTAATCACTTATATAAAATAGCAATACACAAACATATAACATGGGGCACGGTGTTTGAAACACCAAATTTCACACATCAAACTACACAACAGTTATCATGTGGGAGTTCGACACGTGGATTAGGTAAGAAATACTCACGTAGGTTGTTATTACGTATAATTACAGATATGTGGAGAGAGACCGCAGCCGTTACCTTGCCTCCTTGCTCACACTCGTAACACTGACTGACCGGCCGCCCACAGTACCCAGTAGAGGGTCTTCGAATAATGCCAGTTCAGCGCAATATGAATAGACAGTGACTCAGGCAGAGACGGTTGGTCGTTGAGTCAACGGTACACTGGTTACTACTACTGAGACTGGTTACTGGTAACTGGTTACTACTACTGAGAGCTCGGCGACGCTAACGTATGTCGTCCCGATATACAACTAATACAAACTAGGGATGGCAGGTACACGGCTTGGGCTGAATCTATACAATGTCAAAGTACACAACAATTAAACATTATATATACATAAGTAGAACATTGGAATGAAAGCTTACGTAACTGAAACTGTAATGCAATACAAGGTATACTATAGTACAACTTAAAACTCAACAAATGAACAACGAACTCAACGTTGAGATTACCAGTGATAAAAAAAAAATTTGTTTCGATCGATCTGTATTCGTGTGATCTACGGATTCTGAGGAAGAATAAATACAAAGAAAGAGTGTTTAACAAAAGGCAGATTCGGTGCACGCAAATCTAGACTGTTAACTCTCAAATGCAAGAGAAATGAACACAAAAAAAAAAAAAAAATTCGTTGAATACTGATAAGTTGATACTGTAATTATTCATCTATACGGGTTTTATTTACTTTTAAACCCCCAACTCTGCTAGGGTGTAATTGACATATGCAGAAAAGGATCATCTCTGGAGGATCAAACTCTGTAGCATTGGCTAACTCATGCTGTATTTGAGGCAAATCTGAATTGGAAGTTACAAATGATACTTGAGGAATTTTTCAATACCTGTCGTGAACGTAGGGAATAACGACATTCAGGTTGATCGTTGACTGAGTATCAGAGGAAGAGAGTAAAAGGAACAAAGGGGGATTGTCAAGTCTGTCACATTAGTCTGGGTTGGAACATCATTATCATCACATACTAACTTCATATGATCCAAATGCGATTCTTTATACTGACCCGTACTAATCTCTCTAACCTTTTTAAAATTTACCCGTGATGTGTTCAACTACTCGATAAGGACCAACAAACTTTTGATCAAGCTTTGGGATTGCAGACGTCTTGTTAAAATTAATCAGCATAACTCCCCGAACCCACTTTGATTTTGGATGGCTTTGCTCGAGTGTTTTTCGACTCTTGTAAATTCTGCTGTTGATTTATGAAGTGTTTCACGGATTCTTCTAAAAACACTTTGAGCTAAGCTGGTACGAGTTGCTATGAAATCAAAAGGGGTTTTAATTTGGTTTCGGATTAGAAAAATAACAACTCATAAGCAAACTTTATCTACACCATACAAAAGCATAATGTGGAGTGTCACCTATAAAACATTGTAAGCAGAAATTTAAAAGCACACTGCACATCAGGAAAAACTTCATCCCAAGTTTCACTGTTGGGATTGAAAGGGGCTCTCAAGACATCAAGTACTTTCTTTTTGGTTTTGTTCCGCTAACCCATTGCTGGCAGGATATGAGGGAACAATGTGGATTTAGAGATCTTGTACAAGGTACACAAATTTCAAGAATTTCATTACGAATTCACCTCCATTATCTGTTACTAGGGACTTAGGGTGGTAGCCTGCAGATAATGCGTTCTTTAAACGCTTTAGCTACTGCTCGGCAGTCCCTTTTCTGCAATAGGAACAACTCGCAATATCTGGTGAAATGGTCAAACCCTAACACACAGATGTTTGTTACCTTGGAGGGAACATTGGAAATTAGTTAACAAATCTAGCGCAAAACCTTCCAAGGTTCGCTAGTAGTTTGGGTATACTTGGATTGGATTAGGGCCATTAGCATTGCCTTTTTGTTGCATGCAGACACTACATTTCTTAAACATAAACCCGAAAAATCAGTTGCCATTCGGGCCAAAAGTATTTCATCTGGCTTGTTTACTGAACTATCCATACCAGGTGGTTTTCAACACCTGGGACATCGTGAACTAGCTGTAAGGCTAAAATTCATAGTGACTGGAAAATTTCTAACTGGTATACTCTTCTGCTAGGAGTACCCAACTCGCTGTTCGAAACATAATTCTTGGTTCATGACAAAGTCACTGATGGGTGCTGGTGGCTTCACAGACAGAATAAGATCTTCCTGGAGCAGGAATCGAATCACACCAGACCACATGGGATCTGTTCGTTTAGCATTCTTTACATCTTCAGCACTAAATGGAGGGTCTGCAGTTACTATACTAACATGTCGCGATAAGGCACTGCGACACATTTGACTTGCCAGGTAAATGCTCAAAGGTGGGATTGAACTCTTGGATAGTCCAAGGTCCATCTAGCTAACCTTCCAGTAGGTTTTTTTGTTCTGGAATAAGGGTATCAGTGGAGCATTGGTCTGCAAGACATGAACAGAGTTTCTGATAAATAATGTCTCGGGAAGTGCTTTAAAGACCATACAAATTTCTAAAGCTTCTTGCTCGTTACTGTATAATTACGTTCAAGCCTTCGTAAGGACTCGGCTAGCAAATTTCAACTGCGTTGTACTTGCCATCGGGCTTCTAGCAGTACGGCACCTATGCCAATGGAACTAGCATCAGTTGTCAGATAGAAGGGCTTAGAAAAATCTGGAAATTTCAAAATTGGAGCAGATGTTAGCTTTTCTTTTAGAGTTTGGAATGCTCTTTTTTGACGGAAGGTCCAAACAAAAGGAGCATCTTTCCCTTTAAACAACTCAGTTAAGGAGCAGCTATGGAAGAAAAATTGGCAATGAAAGATCTATAAAAATCTGCTAAGCCCACAAAGGGTTTTTACGGCATCAGCAGTTTTGGGAGTTGGAAAATTTAGTACTGCAGCTACTTTACTTTGGGCAGTCGTAACCCCTCTAGGAGTGACTATGGACCAAGAAACTTAATTCTGATCTGAAAAATTGACATTTAGACAGTTTGATCTTTAAAAAAATTTGGGTTCTTCAAGCTTACAAGTACTACATCAAGTCTTTCAAGTGTGTATCCACGTCTTTAGACATGACGATTACGTATCTAAGTTTCCCATAAGTGCATTACCTATGAGACCTCTAAAGATATTAGTTTATGAGCCTTGAGAACGTGATAGGGGAAGATCGTAATCCCAAATGCCATACGGAGGAAGTGATAATGACCTGTAGGAGTGGAGAATGCAGTTAGCTCTTGGCTGTCCTCGTGAAGAGGGACTTGCCAAAACCCTTGTAACAAATCTAGGGTTGAAAAGACTTTGTTATCTCCGATAAATTTCGTAAAAGATCACCCAGTACAGGAGTGAAAGCGATCTGGAAATGGTTTTTTTTTGCGTTTAACTTCCTAAAGTCAATTTCCCGGGCGCCAAGTACCATCCTTCTTAGGTACTATTATCAAGGTGCATTCCAAGGTGAATTGCTAGGTGGGAATAACTCCATCATCAAGCGTTTGATTGATCAATTCTTCTGCGACAGCAACATGTGAATGGGCATTCTGTACGCAGGTATGTAGATAGGTCTAGTACCAGGTTCAAGTGGAATACGATGGGACAATAAGTTCGTTATACCCATCTTCTCACCTGGTAAAGCAATGGCTTTACGACGTTTGTTCAACAGAGTCAACAAACGCTTGACTTCATCTGGGAAGTCAGTGGGAGCTAAGTCTTTCTCCTCAACTGGTGGAACAGATTGATCCAGTGAAGTGGCCCAATTGGAAACACGGTCGACTGCATGTTGGAGAGAAACTGTAATGAGGTGACAGTCAGCGCCTGCACAGGCAATAGCAAAGTCATCAACATAGAGTGATGACCAAATATTTGATGGAAGACTAGAGGCCAAATCATTAATAGCAAGGAGAAAAAGTGTTGTGCTCAGAACACATCCCTGGGGGACACCTTCAGCTTGGATAAAGTCCGGGGAGAGCACATTATTAACCCGAACACGGAAATGCCTGTCAGTTAAAAAGTTCTTAAGGAAGGATGGTAGATTGCCTCGAAGGCCTAAGGAGTGGGCTTGGGCTAAAATAGTATACCTCCAAGTTGTGTCATGTGCCTTCTCAAGGTTAAAAAATATGGCAAAACTGAGTGGTTATTCGCAAAGGCATTACGAACATACGTATCCAAGCGTAGTAAGGGTCTATGGTAGAACGTCCCTTACGAAAGCCATATTGACGAGTGAGAAACTGTTGTGTGTCTCTAAATACCACACTAAACTCTATTTACTAGGCATTCCATTACTTTGCAAACTGCAAATGGTAAGAGCCCAAAGGGATTATAGTGGGAGGTTTCATGTCCCGTAGTGCCTGGTTTGGGGGAAAGGGAGAACAATGGCGGATTTCCACACTGTGGGAAAAACTCCTTGTGACCAAATGAGATTGTAAAGGCGTAATAGGACTGCAAGGGCTGACTGATGTAAATGTTGTAGCATACGAATATGAATGTCATCGGGCCCAGCTGCCGATGATCGACAAGCTGAGAGTGTTGCCTCCAGTTCTTGAAGTGTAAAAGGGACATTATACTGTTCTTCTCTGAGAGAAGAAAAGTCCAAGGATGCTAACTCTCTGGCAGACTTTGAGGAAAGAAGTGAGGGGCATAGATGGAGTCCCTGAGAAATACGGACCAAATGATTGCCAATTTCATTGGCAACATCTAGTGGGTTTGCTATATCAACACCAGCAACCCGCAGAACAGGAGTGGGCCCAGGAGAATATTTACCCCTCATTTTTTTCGTACTTTTTTCCAGACTGCACTCATAGAGGAAGCAGAGGGATGGTGTGAGACATAATCTCGCCAGCAAGTGCGTTTAGCGTCACGGAAAGACACGGCGAGCGATCGCACGCTACGTTTAAAAAACAAGGAGTCTCTCTGTGGTTTATTGTACCGGCACCTGCCCCATGCAGCACGTTTCAAACGTACTGCATGAGCAAAAGCAGGAGGGCCACCAAGGCACAAAATTTTGAGAATGCCTGCCCGAAGTTTGGGGTATAGAATGAGAAGCTGCGGTGAAAACGGAGGACGAGAAGAGGTGTAAAAGCTCATCGATGGAGGACGAAGAAAAGGGAAACCCCTTTAAAAACAGTTAGGGGGTGAGTAAAGGTTCCAAATTTGCCCGATTAAATTGCCAGCGTGGGGTGCGAAGAGGTGGCGAATATGAAGGGGAAGCAAGAATGATTGGGAATTGATCACTGTCATGTAAGTCCGGGAGAACAGACCAAGTGAAGTCTAATGTGGTGGAGGAAGAGCAGACTAAGAGATCGATGCAAGAGTGAGTATGAGTCCGAGGATCAAAATGGGTGTGAGTACCTTTTTTTAAAACATGGAGGGGGTGGGTGGCAAGAAAAACCTCTAACTGAATTCCACGGGAATCACAGTGAGAATCCCCCAGAGGAAATGGTGGGCATTAAAATCACCAAGTAACAGAATCGGTGGCGGTAATGACGAAACAAGGAAGGCAATATCCGGAATAGATAATGCCCGAGAAGGAGAGAGATATAAAGAACAGAGCGTATACCACCTATGTAAGTGGATACGGGCTACTGTGTAATGCAGCAAAGTATGAACAAATAGCTGATGGTACGGAATATCAGTGCATAGAAGAAGGGCACTTTCATTAAAGGTCCCATCAGGAAAAGGATCTGAAGAATACAATAAATTATAGCCTGAGATGGGAGAAACAAGACCAGAGTGTAATTTTGGTTCCTGTAAGCAAACACCAACAGGGGCAAACTGGGAGAGTAACATCTGAAGCTCACCCTGATTACCACTGAGGCCGCGTATATTCCACTGTAAATAGGCCATGATTTCCAATGATAAAGATACATGAAATCCGCAGGAAAGGGTTCCTACGGACTAGAGGGGTTAGAAAAGTCCACATGCGGAGGCAGTGGAAAACGTTCAAGCAGCGAAGGAACGGTGCGCTGTGAAGAAAGGAGTTGCGCAGATGGAGCAGAGGAGAGAGAAAGAGCGGAAGGTGGATCAGTGTCCATTGATGGTTTGGTCTCTGCAATATATTCAGAGATTGCTTCAAGTGTTTCAGAATTCAGAGACGTCGTATGGGAGACAATATTGGAAATGGTAGGGGGAGGATGAGTAAAGATTGGAACTGTATTGGACTGTACCAAGGTAGGGGGGGGGGCGAAAGGGGGGAGGGAACTGGAGAAGCGTGGCAGGGGACAGAAAGGCAGGAACCTGGGAGGGGGCAGAAAGAGGAAGAAACTTGGGAGGGAACAGGGGAGGAAGGTATAGTACGAGGAGGAGGGTGAACCTCTACACTTGGTAACTGAGCCAGTGAGAGGGGAGAACCAGGGACAAAGACAGGGAGGGTAAAATAGGAGGTGAAGTGGGGTAGGATGGTTTAAGGGATTTTTTGGACTTTTAAAGAAGTAAGAGGGACGATTGGGAGGAGGTGTTGTTACGAGGTCTCGTCGATACTGAGGCTTGTGAGAGAGAACACGAAGAAGCGAGAATTCAGACGGGAGGCATTGAAGTAGGACGTCTGAGCCGGGACAGCAAAAGTTAGATACATGAGTGACTATGGGAGAGGTAACCACAGAGGTGGGTGTAGAAGATTGGGATACCAAAAGTGGGGGGACGTTTTGAAACACGGAATAAGAAACACGTGGGAGTCTCCCTTGGAGGCAGAGATGAGAAACTGCCATGGCATAAGGAGACCTTCTGTCTCTTTGAGGTAACGGATTTCCCGCTCGTTTAAAATAGACTTGACAACGGCGAGAGTACGAAGGGTGAGCCTCATGACAGTTAAGGCAAGAGGGAGATCGATTGCAAGACGTATTAGAATGGTCTTTCGGCACCACAGACTGGGCATTCGGCGATAGATCTGCAATATTTCGCTGGATGGCCAAATCGCCAGCAATTTTTTACACTGTTGTGGTGTAGGGATCCCCCTTTCGAAATTGTAACCGATGTTTCCCGCTATATAAATGAGGATGGGAGTTCTCAGCTGTCCCAAAAGTTAAACGAGCCACATTGCTTGGGTATCGTCTCCGCCCGCGGGCAGGAAGAACATAAGTGTCTACCTTGAGGATTGGGAGATCTTGGAGTTCCAGCTGTTCAAAAATGTCAGTGCCACATGTCTGGAAATTTTGTTGAACTATGGTATGGGGCAGAATGATGGTACCACTACAAGAATTGAGGCAATGATGTTTTTCAAGAGTGACAGGAACAGTATCGATATGGGAAAGACGAGAGAGCTCATGAGCCTGGGTAGCATTCTGTATGGTAATGATGCGCGTACCGCTCTTAAGAACATGAAAAGAAATATCTTTACCAACATAACGTAGGGGTGCCTTGCAAATACTGTGGTCAGAAAGATAGGCAGTAGAGGAAGTCGGTCGTAAAGTGAAGAATTTAGTCCATTGTTCAGTCTGAAACTGAGCGTGGAAAGGTAGTGAAGGACGTGTCGATTGTTTCTGAGAAGAACGAGAAGGTGGAGAAGTATCATCAGCAGGTAATTGTCGTTGGCGTTTAGGCGTGGGACCAGAGTTGGTCCGACGTGGAATGGGTCGGCGATTTGAAAATTGCCGCACCGTAGAGGGAGAGGCCAGAATCATAGTCAGAGGAGAGCGAAGGTCCGATAAATCGATGGAGTCAGTCGAGGCCTCAGTACCTGAAGCGGGTGAGGAAACAGCACCGGCAATAGGAACAGAGGCATGAGGAGTGTCTGAAGAGCGGTCCAAACATGAGGCGGGGTCAGAACGAGGTGCGGTATCAAGAAGGGATCCGGGGGTAGTAGGTTCATGGACTAGGGCTGCCATGGTTAGGTTACTTCTTTCTTTTTGTTTTTAAGAAAAAAAGGAAAGAAGAAAAGAAAATAAAAATGAAAAAAAAGAATAAAAAAAGGGGGGACCGGGGAGGGATAGTTCCTAGGAGGAATGAAAGGGCCAGAAATCTCCCTCCACGCCCAAGATGACCTCAGCACCGCAAGTAGCACAGATGCAGCATGGAACCCGTGCCATACCCTACCCATCATGCTAGTAAACTAACAATCCGGGATAGCAACCTCACATCTGCCGAGCTACCTCGGTGGACAAAAGAGAGGGCGGCCGGATATCCGCCACATAGCATACCTCCTTCAGCCACCACCCCCGGGAATCCGAAAAGGGGGCTTCCGGAGATACCCCGTCCCCTGAAAAAACACCCAAAGCTACCCCGGGTCCCGGGGAGAGGGTTGGGGGGACACCCCCGGGCGATCCAGATTCCACAAAAATTTTCCCATCCCAAGGGAAACCTAAAAGGGAATGGGATAGCCCCCGGGGTTCCCTTTTCCCCCCTCCCTTTGGGAACTAGCGTGCCTGTGGGAGAAACCCCAAAAGGGCCCAAAAAAGGGGAAAAAAGGGGCAAAAAGGGGGGAGGGGTGGGGAGGAGAGGGGGGAAAAAAAAAAAGGGGAGGTTTGGGAGGAGGGGATAGGGGGGGGAAATTTTTGGGGGGGTAATTGGGTTTCGGTCTGGGGATGAAGACCGACAGGTCAAATTATTTCAAAACCAAGACCCTTTTTCCACCACGCCTGGGAAACCCCCCCCCCTTGAAGAGGAATTTTGTGTAAAATTTTCTTACCTACTTTCTCCCCTCCCCTCTCTCCCCTCTCTTTTCCCCTCTTTCCCCCCATCTTTGTAATTTTTTGAAAAGGTGTAAGCCCTCGCCTGTACCTTCCCCATTATTTTCATTAAAATTTTACCTTTATTTTTAAACACTTTAAACAAGAAGTTTTAAAAAAGGGTTTTTTTTTTTTTTTATTTAAAGGGGGGTGTATCGTAAAAAAGTATAGTGACCTGATTTAAGGGTTTTAATTGGAAATGTTTCATTGAACTTAAAACATTTTGTATCATATACTTTTTTTTGGGGACTTCGGGCCCCTTTTTATAGAAAAATATTTACTTTGCATAAGCTTAAGGGGAAAAGAAACCCGAGGAAAATTTTTTGGGTTTTGGGTCATTACACGAGAAAATCATAAATTGGCAAACAGGGGAAAACTTCATAGGGGAAACCTTTTTCCCCAGGTGATGGAAATGTTGTAGTTTCCAGCCCTTTTAAAAAAGTAAAAAAAAAGGGAAGAAAAAGTGAGAAAGGGCTAGAGCTCGACGAAAGTCAGACTAAATTTTGACTCGTACCCCAAGGGTGAAACTAAACCCCCTTATTGCAAAAGGAATGCGCAAGAAGTCTTTCTTTAAGGAAAAATTGTTTTTAAGCAAAAATTCCCTGAAAAAACACCCTCCCGGGCCTGCTAAGTTTGCTTGGCTAAGGGGAAGCTGTAAAAAAGAAATCCAAAAACTCAAGGATCCAATTTAGGAAAAAAACACAAATTTTGTGTTTGGGGGAAACAAAATTTGAAGAAATGATCAATGATCTACTTAGTACACCTTTTTGGGGATTTTAAGTTTGCTCCGACCTCCATCAGACATCACCATTTTAAAAAAAAATGGGTCAGAAATCATAATTTTTAAATTTACCCTCTCTACATGGCCCCCTCCCATCTGACTCTCAGTGAGCATATCACAACCAAAAGGGATTTAAAAGGAAAATCCAAATTTTTTGGGCCATTTGGGGGGGGGTCCTGTCCCCCCCCCAAAAATTTATCTGGGTGCAGGGTTTTACGCCCCCCCCAAACATCGAAGTGTCCCTACCCCCTAAATGTAGGTTTTAAAAAATGCAGACTAGGGGCCTTGGCATTTAGACTGAGGAATACTATATTCTTGGTGGGGTTTAAAGTGTGCGGGGAAAAACTTTCCCCACTAGAAAATCCCACATTTATTTTTATTATTAAAAAAAAAAAAAGAAGGCTAAGCCCCAAGGGCCTTATACGGGGGGCGCGCGGGGTTGGGAAAAAGGAAGCAGGGTTTTGGAAAGGGCAAAAGGGGAGGGGGGAAAGATTAGCAAAATTTTACAAAAAAACAGCGGGGCAGGGGATAGTAGGGGGGTAGAGGGTAGCAAGAGATTGAATTTAAAAGGGCTGAAGGTATCGAATTTGTGAAGAAAGGTCATTTGGGTTGTAAAAAAAGTCAAGAGGGGAGCCCGGGAAATAAAAGGGTTTGGGGCCATCAGAGAAAAAGGGGAAAGGTTTAAAAAGAGAGCAGGGGAGGGGAAGACACGACAGAGGAAAATTTTCTGCTTGCTCGTTGAAAAGTGGGCAGTCCAAAAAAAAGGTGGTGACTGTAAGGGAAAGCTTGGCAAAAAAAAAAAAAACAAGAGGAGAAAGGGAAGCCTCCCATGAGATATCCTTGAGTAAGACAGTTTGGCCCAATGCAAAAGACGGGAGGATTTAGTCCCCCAAACCCCTCGACACTATGATAAAAAGGGCAGCCAGAAACCAAAACTGGGTTTTAATTTAGATTAAAAGTTTGTTGCCGAGCAATAGTAAACCAAACGTTTTTGCCAACGGGTGTGAAGGGGGGAAAAATATTGCAGAAAAAATAGCCCGAAAAATGGAATCCTCTTAAGAAACTGGTTTTTTCCCTGTACTGCTGACCGCGGGGAGGGAGTGTTGCCCCTTTTAAAGCCCCTTTTTTAAAAAAGAAACCGGGGGCCCCAAAAAAAAACAATATCTTTTTTGGGTTGGGAAAGGGTGGGCGTAGCCAAAGTTTGGTTCGGAGGGGTAAAAGGGGTGAGGTGTATAAAAATTTTTGTATAGCCTGTAAAGCACTAAGGGGGGTCTGAACAAACCCCAAATTAAAGACACAGGGGATAATGCAAAAAACGGGTAAGTGCGTAAGGGGTGGCAATAATTTACGTTAAAAAAACTAGCCCAAAAATAGAAATGCCCCTTTTACGGAAAGGGTGTCCGGGAAAACTGCTGCGAATCCCCGTGTCAGAAGACTTAGAGCCCCTCCCCCTTTTTAAAAACAGCAATGGGGATGAGAATGAGAGTTTAAAGTGCTAAAAAAAAAAGAGAGCGGGAAGGGGACTGTAGATGTTGGGCTTTCGAGGGAAGGGAGGGAGAAAGAAAAAAGACTCGAACAGCTGGAAAATTCCCCGGGGGGGAAAGGGAAAAAATGAGAGCTACATGTAAAATAGAAAGGTGGGTTATTTTAAGAGGGAAAACAAGAGCGAAAAGGGAAAGGGGAAAAGAGAAGGGACGGAGTAAAAAAAGGGGGGGCGAACAAATGAAAAAATGTCCCACTAAAAATCCCTGGGCCATTTTATAAAGGAAGGATTGCGGAGAAACATGAGAGCGTACATTTGTAGCGAGGCAATGGGCATCACCCGGGGATTGGATTTAAAGGGGGAACGTTTTGCTTTTTCATAGAGGCTCTCGACAGGGGAAGAGCGAAAACACCAAGGGGTTTAAAAGTAATCCTTGGTGTGAATGGGGGTTAAAAGGTTGAGAGGGGTAGCAGGAGAAAGCCGCTGAATTTGATCTGGTCACAATAATCAAGTTTCGATAAAAAAAAGGGTGGAAAGTAGGCGGGAAAGGGGGGTTCCCACGATCACTCCCCATGAAAAAATGAGCAATTTTAAGAAAAGGGTTTAGCCGGCTGTGACCCAAATTGCCTTCAGAGGGGGTAATTGGGTTTCCCCCGGAAAAAAACCTACGATCAAAGGGGGAGGCCCCCAAAAATTGACTGTATTTACGTTCAGGGAAAAACGGGGGCCATAGGAGGGACAAAGGATGAACGGAGGTGACAGAGGTCTAGTGAAAGTAAAATTTTGGGGGGTTTTAGTGCTGGAAAAAAAAAAACCCCACGTGTGGTGGCCCAATTGGAAACACGGTCGATGGCCCTGTTGGAGGGGAAAAATGTAATGAGGTGCAGGGCAGGGGCCTGCACAGGCAATAGCGAAGTCATCAACAAAGTGATGACCAAATATTTTTATTGGGAAAACTAGAGGCCAAAACATTAATAGCAAAAAGAAAAAAATGTTGTTTTAAAAAACCCTCCCCCCGGGGGAAACCTTTAGCTTGGGTAAAGTCCCCGGGGGAGCACATTAAATTTAAACCCAACACGGAAATGCCCGCAATTAAAAAAAAGTTCTTAAGGAAAAGGGTGGTAGATTTGGGCCCCGGGCCCAAGGAGGGGGGGCTTGGGGTAAAAATTATTTTCCTCCAAGTTGTGTCATAGCCTTCTCAAGGTCAAAAAATATGGCAAAAAACTTTAGTGGTTTTTTCGCAAAAGGGATTAAAAGAAAAATACCCTATCCAAAAGGTTTTTTTAAGGGGGCTTTGGGGGAGAACGGGCCCTTAAAGAAAAACCATATTTTCGAGTGGGAGACTTTGTGTGTCTCTAAATAAACCCCATAAAAAAGTTAATTTTCTAGGCGTTCCTTACTTTG
>NC_069452.1:23166194-23181194 GCF_026875155.1 Cherax quadricarinatus | reverse complement strand
ATGTTACATCACAATATAGAGGTTCTAACACATAAATGTTACATCACAATATAGAGGTTCTAACAATAATGTTACATCACAATATAGAGGTTCTAACACATAATGTTACATCACAATATAGAGGTTCTAACACATAATGTTACTTCACAATATAGAGGTTCTAACTCATAATGTTACATCATAATATAAAGGTTCTAACACATAATGTTACTTCACAATTTAGAGGTTCTAACATATAATGTTACTTCACAATATAGAGGTTCTAACACATAATGTTACTTCACAATATAGAGGTTCTAACTCATAATGTTACATCACAATATAGAGGTTCTAACACATAATGTTACATCACAATATAGAGGTTCTAACACATAATGTTACACTCACAATATAGAGGTTCTAACTCATAATGTTACATCACAATATAGAGGATCTAACACATAATGTTACATCACAATATAGAGGTTCTAACACATAACGTTATTTCACAATATAGAGGTTCTAACACATAATGTTACATCACAATATAGAGGTTCTAACACATAATGTTACATCACAATATAAAGGTTCTAACCATAATGTTGGATCACAAATATAAGAGGTTCTAACACATAATGTTACATCACAATATTAGAGGTTCTAACACATAATGTTACATCACAATATAGAGGTTCTAACCATAATGTTACATCACAATATAGAGGTTCTAACCATATGTTACATCACAATATAGAGGTTCTAACTCATAATGTTACATCACAATATAGAGGTTCTAACACATAATGTTACATCACAATATAGAGGTTCTAACACATAATGTTACATCACAATATAGAGGTCTAACACATAATGTTACATCACAATATAGAGGTTCTAACACATAAGTTACATCACAATATAGAGGTTCTAACACATAATGTTACATCACAATATAGAGGTTCTAACACATAATGTTACATCACAATATAAGGTTCTAACACATAATGTTACATCACAATATAGAGGTTCTAACACATAATGTTACATCACAATATAGAGGTTCTAACACATAATGTTACATCACAATATAAGGTTCTAAACACATAATGTTACATCACAATATAGAGGTTCTAACACATAATGTTACATCACAATATAGAGGTTCTAACACATAATGTTACATCACAATATAGAGGTTCTAACAATAATGTTACATCACAATATAGAGGTTCTAACACATAATGTTACATCACAATATAGAGGTTCTAACACATAATGTTACATCACAATATAGAGGTTCTAACACATAATGTTACATCACAATATAGAGGTTCTAACACATAATGTTACATCACAATATAGAGGGTTCTAACACATAATGTTACATCACAATATAGAGGTTCTAACACATAATGTTACATCACAATATAGAGGTTCTAACACATAATGTTACATCACAATATAGAGGTTCTAACACATAATGTTACATCACAATATAGAGGTTTAACACATAATGTTACATCACAATATAGAGGTTCTAACACATAATGTTACTTCACAATATAGAGGTTCTAACACATAATGTTACATCACAATATAGAGGTTCTAACACATAATGTTACATCACAATATAGAGGTTCTAACACATAATGTTACTTCACAATATAGAGGTTCTAACACATAATGTTACATCACAATATAGAGGTTCTAACACAATAATGTTACATCACAATATAGAGGTTCTAACACATAATGTTACTTCACAAT
This sequence comes from Cherax quadricarinatus, assembly GCF_026875155.1. Taxonomy (NCBI): domain Eukaryota; kingdom Metazoa; phylum Arthropoda; class Malacostraca; order Decapoda; family Parastacidae; genus Cherax; species Cherax quadricarinatus. The sequence continues at coordinate 23,179,448 of NC_069452.1, read as the reverse complement.
ATAGAGGTTCTAACACATAATGTTACATCACAATATAGAGGTTCTAACACATAATGTTACATCACAATATAGAGGTTCTAACATATAATAACAATATATAAATGAAAACAAAACACATAACTTAAATGGTAACACAAGGAAACATATTTAACATGTGTTTCACAGAGACGCAGACTAAAACAGAAGCTTATGGAAGCCTAGAAATGAAACATTATAACAACCTGGATGCAACATCCCTGTACGAATCATTACTATGAGAATACATCAGACACTGCAAACTCCACCCCTATTACCAACAGCTGTATCTACCATCAGCAACCATCACAACCAAAACTATAACATTAATTAACATATTTGTGTGGAAATTTATTTGGTCCAAATAGTTCCACAGCTCAGATCCAGCATGAGCGTCTGGTCGTCTGAGCCGAGCGACCCTTAAACCCTCCCAAACAAGCAAGGCATTCTCTGGTTGGCGGTTGGTAAGCTTATTTAATTTATAGATTTACTCTTCAGGGAAGGAGTAGGTAGGTTTACTGGTAATACACTAATATTAGGTTTACTAAGGCATCTGTAGATAATGATAGAGTAGACCTAAGACCTTAACATAGGTAGTAATAGGCCGATAATGTAGGCAAACATTAGGATAAGTTAGCTAGGGAGAACTGGCAGCCCTAGCTTGAATGGCGGGGCGCAGGTCACAAAGACAGAATAGCGTCCTCTTACGATAGACTTCGACTGGACAAGACGTGCCGTGAACATCAGGCGGCGCCCCCACGTGTCTTCACATCTGAGACCTGGGGAAATCTGGTAGAGACACCTCGATGTACCGTAGATGATCTCCTCCATCAGCCCATACAGTAAGACGAGATATTCACCCTTTCCCGTAGGATCGGCCAGTGACTTATAAGATCGTGAGTTGAGTTAACTGGGGGCTCGGCGTGCTACAGAGAGAGTATGCCAGTAAGTACCAGCGTCTCAGAGTCGTCTGAAGCTAGCGTCTGAGTCTGCAAAGTTTAAAATAGGGGATACTACCTCTTGGATATAGGAATTTCTGAGGTGCAGGCAGGACACTAAAAAACGATTGAATTTGCAGGAATTAATGCTCCGGTTGCACGTGGTTCCCAAGGGAAGTCCAAGGGGGCTTAAAGCTAGGTTGGGAAAGTTGAAGATCAGGATATATGCTGCAACACCAAGTAAGTTAGCCCTTTTTATACGTGCATGCAGGCGAGGTTTCTTGCAATACAAATCATTTGTGAAAAAATTTTGTCCTATAAGCCACTTGTGAGGTGAGGTACCCATCTCAGGCTGGGTTTGTCAACAGAGTTTGCCAGGGTAGGCGACTCACTTGAGGCAGCCCAGACAAATTTTCACAAAAGTGGTCCTTCAAAAAAACCGGATGTGGAATAGCTAGGTTAAGCTTCATAGCTAGGCCACGTTAGGAACCAGTTTTAACAGAGTTGGGTTTTAAAGCTATTTAGCTAGGCCACAGTTAGGTTAAGTTCATAGCTAGGCTACAGTTAAGAACCAGTTTACAAAGTTGGGTTTAAAGCTATCATAGCTAGGCCACAGGTTAAGCTATCATGGGCTAGGCCACCAGTTAGGAACCAGTTTAAAAAAGTTGGTTTTTTAAGTTAGCACACCTAGGTCAAGTTACTCAGAGGCTAGGCCAAGCTGACTAACAAGAAGTTGTTATTTGCAGTAATTTACAGGCAGGCCAGGTAGGCTAGAGAAGCTTGTGAATTTAATTATTTACAGTGATTACAAGTAATCCAGAGTAGGAGACTTGTGTGTTAATTACTTACAGTGGATTTGCAAGGTAGCCACAGTTAGGTTTAGGCTTGTGCAATATTTACAAAAGGTTATAGTAGCTAGGACAGATTTAACCTAGTTATTATTTACGGGGAGTTATAAAGCCAGGTTTAAGTTATTACACATAGCTAGGTTAGGATTTACCTTATCCAACCATCCACGCTAAACAGAGTAAGCTGGGCACAGTTAGGCCAAGCTGTTTACATACATTTTTTTATTTACTGTTTCACAAGTTGAATTGTTGAATTGCTTGTGTTAACCAAGTGATTTTAATTTGTATACTGCCCTATTGTGTGTGATTTTCATTGTCTTTGATTCATGTTAATGTGGGATTTGTGAATTATACCTGAGACTAGGTTTAGTCCCGTAATTATTTGCTGGCATTGTACGTTGAGTGCTAGTTTAAAGCTTTCACATCGATACACATTTTGTTTGGGGATTTGAGAGCTAACAGTGTACATTTTTGATTCATAGTAGAGTAAAATATAACAAAGGGAATTGTTAAGCTTGTTGAGAAGCCTTAAGACTCGTTCATTCAACCTAACACCGTGACGTGCTGTGGGGTGGACTGGGGTTAAAGTACAATTAGTGTCACACTCCTCATTAAATTCGACAATGGCAGATGGGGGTTCAGGAGAGTCTGGTTCAGTGCTAACAAAATTTAAAACGATCAGTGCAGCATACAAAGGGCATTCTAAACAGAACGGCGTAACAGGTGCAAGGCTACTTGAAACCCGCAGTAATGTAGACTGCGATGATTTTGAAAGAACTGCTTGAAGATTTTGGGGGGAAAAAGTGGGAAGCCTATGAACAAGCATTCTCAGCATATGAGTTTACAGGCTATTGAGGATGAGGAAATCCCAGGGAAGTTTCAGCGGGCTATGGACGAATTCACTAAGGATGATGTAGATTGCCCCAAAGGGATGAATTTGTACGAGATAAGTTAAGTACATTAAAGGCTAGTTTTCCCAAGGATGGTGTTTGAACACCGCAGGTACCCAAAACAACCACACACCGTCAATATGTTGCCCAAGTTGCCCCAGCTGAATTTTACCAACGTTTGACGGAACCTTAACAGAGTACATTGGTTTTGGGATCAGTTTAGAGCCCAGATAGATGACAGAAATGATTTGTCAGATGCCGTCAAGTTGCAGTATTTGCGGTCGCAACTCAAGGGTAAAGCCTTAGATCTGGCCCGGCACTCCCCGATTACTGACGCTAATTACCAACATCCCAAAGCCCAATTAGAAGAATGTTTGGCAACACTGAGGAGATAAAGGTAGCTATACTTTATCGGTTGTTGGATCTAGAGGCTTGCCGACATGACCGTCAAAGTCTAGAAAAAGTTTCCGTATTGAGATTATGAGCTTGACCAATATTTTCAGAGATCTGCATGGTGAGAATGTTTTCAAAATGGGTCCTTAGCCAGGTGATTCAGAGGAAAACTGGCTAGCACGACAGTGCATGGTTACACTTAAAATATCGGAACGAATAGGTTCACGATAAGCCAAATTATTGAAGGGTTAGGGGATCTCATATCTCACCTGAGCATAGGTCAGGGGGAGAAATTACTACCAAGGAGAAGTCGGTCGACTTCCCAGACATTCGAGAGATAGACCTAAACCACCTCCCACAAAAAGTAGGCACGTTTATGCCCAGGGCAAAACCCCCCACCCTCAGGGCCCAAGGGGAAAGAACCCACTAAAGCGGCCAGTATGAGACGGTGCGTGTTTTGTGATGAAGAACACGCTAGTTCAGGGTGTTCAAGCTTCCCACCTAAAACCCAAAAGGGTTCAAGGCTAAGAGAGTTGAGACTTTGTTTTCAAGTGTTGGGGAGAACATTTTCCCAGGGACTGTAACACCATGCTCAGGGAGTGTCCGGGGGCTGCGGAAGGGAAAGCACCACAGTGCATGTGTCCTAATGATGCCGGATTAGCACAAGTTAAGGAGAGCAAACCGCAAGATAGGGCGGAGAGCAAGAACAAGTCAGAAGTAACGATGATTTGTGGTGAGTACGGCACCGAGAATTTGTTCTGGTGAGCAGTTTTCAAGGCTCGGTGGCCTTGCCCACCATAATGGCGGTGGTTCGCGAACGGAAGAAGTCTGAAACAACCGTTTGTTCTTCGACAGTGGGGCACAGAGATCCTTCATAGGGGGAGAGTCTAGCCACTAGGTTGAAGCTGGAGACAGTTGGTAAAGTTGACATGAAGGTGGAAGGGTTTGGTGGGGAAGTCCCACGCAGGTCTTATCCGTAGTCAATGTGACGGTAGGTTAGCCGGGCATCGCGGGAAATTTCAGCCTTGATGGTAAAGAGGGCTGCCAATATCATTACCACTAGGGGACTGGCTGAAGCAGTAAAAACGTTTGAGGGAGTTGGGGGTGAAGCTAGCAGAACCAGACATTGCTACAGACAATGTTAGTAATGTAGGCATATTGGTAGGAGGGGATTACCTAGACGAGTTCGTGTCTACGAGAAGGGTTATCAAGGAAGGTTTTGGGCCTGTACAGGACTCCAGCGGGGTACATCGTAAGGAGGCAGAACCAGCTCACTTCCCTGCGACCCCGGGGAAAGGAGGGCTCTGGAATTACAGCGACTGAGGCTGTACTGGTAAAGGCAGTTGGTGTGCACGAAGCCTGTCAGAGGCGCAAGTTGGCATATCCGACAGTGAGCGGTCCATAAACTATGGGACCTGGATGTAGTGGGGATTAAAGGTGACCAGCCGCCCCCGAACACGAAGAGACGTATCGAGATTACTTGAACATGTGCAGTTCAGGGACGGGCAGTATTGGGTGCGACTCCCATGGAAACCGGGCCACCCAACGCTGCCCACTAATTTCAAGAGGGCCCCGTGGTCAGTTGAATTCATTGGTGACAGCCTGACCAGGAAGGGTCTGGTGGGGAAATATGATGATTATTTTAAGGACAGCTGGCCCTTGGGTTCATCGAGAAAGTGCCAATGCCAGCCCTGGGGAAACACCCATTATCTTCCACACATGGCAGTCACCAAGGAGTCGGTAACCCCTCCCATCAGAGTAGTCTTCAACTGCAGCTCGCAGGCGGTCCCCGAGCTCCATCGTTGAACGACTGTCTGCTCACGGGCCCTCCCTGACGCAGAAATTAGCAGATGTGTTGTTGAGATTCAGGACGGAACAGTACGCCTATGCGGCAGACATTAGCAAAGCCTTCCTACGTATTGGGTTGCAGCCACAGGATAGGGACTACACAAGGTTCTTGTGGCTGGCTAACGGGAGATGCCAAGCCAAGGGTATGATACCTATAGATTCAGGGCCAGTGTTGTTTGGTGCCACTAGTTCACCATTCCTATTAAAGGCTACCATTGACTACCACCTTGTGAAACTGTAACAGCCCGCTTAAAGAATTACTGAAGACCCTATTTTATGTAGACAACATGCAGGGTACCACCTCAGATGAAAGGCTGTTGATGGGGTATTTACCGAGAGTCTAATCAGGAGATGCTCTCAGCTAACATGCCATTGAGAGAATGGGTGACAAAAATCCAAACGTTGCGGGGCATGGTGGAAAATGACTATACTGGCTACTCAGTGCCTGAGGTAACTTCGGTGTTGGGACTAGAGTGGGAAGTCAAGGAGACAGACTTAGGGCTAAGAGGAAGCCTGATGGGGAAGGGAAGCTGACCAGGAGGTCTTTGCTGAGCAAAATGCAGACTGCCTTCGATCCTTTGGGGTTTGTTGACACCCATCACCATTCGAGGGAGGATGCTAGTACAACAGACCTGGGAGCTGAACCCAGGTTGGGACGACCCACTGCCAGAAAACAGTTCGCAGGAGTGGGATCTGGTTAACAAAGACCTAGCGGGAAATTTCACGAGTTCCATTCCCCGGTCCATCGGGTGCAAACCCGGGCGGGATTATGACTTGCACGTCTTCTGTGATGCTCCTCAGGGCCTATGGGGCCAGTAGCGTATTTGGTGGCCGGGGACCAAGTCAATCTGGTCACCAGTCGTGCGCGGGTGACACCCCTTTAAGGATTGCTCGATCCAAAGTAAAAGCTCAAAGGCGATGTTGCTGGGAGCAAGACTGGGTAGTACGTAGAGGAGGTGTTAAGTAATTGAGGGTGACACACACCTATGTATGGACAGACTCGGAGGTGGCCTTACAGTGGGTCCAGAATGACAGGTCTAAGCTCCCTATGTCAGGAATCGGGTAAAGGAGATACGGGAACTACAGTCAACATCAACAATTCTGTATGTGCCTACAGATCAAAACCCCGCCGACCTGATAAGCCGAGGGGTGACACACAGAAAGTTGAGTAAAAGCGAGCTTTGGTTCAAAGGCCCAGACTGGTTACCGGCAAGGGATTGTGGCCGGGAGCAGAAATTCGTGGAGACAATCAGCAGCATAGTAACATTTCGCGGGGGAACCGACACTGAATTATTTTACCCCAGGCGCTACTCCTCGTGGAGAAACTTATAGGAGTCACGGAAATGGTATTTCGATTCGTGAGGAAGCTGCATGACAAGGTAAGCCAGGGTCGACAGTTGTCTCTAGTGGGTCCCAGAGAATATTGGATAAGGCAGTTTCCAAAGGGGGAGGTTTCCAGGGTGCTGGAAGTACTTGCGACCCGGCAGCAGGTTATGGGGGTCAGGGAGCGTGTCCAACGATGACGATCAGGGAACAGCAAATTGGTCTATCATTGGGATTGTTCCTAGTCATGCGGGGCTAATAAGATGCAGGGGAAGAATACAAAAATCTGAGCTAGCTATGGGGCCAAACAAACCCGTGCTGCTGGGAAAGGAGGGATGGGCGGGCAGAAACTATTGATACAAGATGCCCATCAGAGGACCTTACATGGGGGGTTTGGAGATACCCTCACCTGCCTACGTCAGAAATTTCTGGGTACTGAAGGGTCGAGCTGCCGTCAAAAGGGTGCTAAAAGAGTTGCACGGTTCTGCCGGCGGTACGGGTGGGAGGACCTACCCTACCCAGGTCCCCCACCGCTGCCTCAGGAGGGGTACATAGTGACAGGCCCTTTGAGACTGTAGGAATAGACTATACGGGGGCTATCACATTGAAGAACCCAGAGACGTTAAGGAGGGCCCTCAGAAAGTATATGTCTGCCTGTTTACCTGTGCCACTACTCGAGCGGTGCATTTGGAGTTGGCAGAAGATATGACGACAGAGACTTTCGTGAAGTTGTTCAGGAGGTTTACTGCCAGATTCTGTGCCCGCGATTTATTATCTCGGACAATGGCACAAGCTTTAGGGCGGCCGATAAAGTTTTCAGGAATCTTAGGGACAACGGAGAAGTACGAGAACACCTGAAGAGAATAGAGTGCGATGTGGAGGTTCATGCTCCCAGGGCACCCTGGCAAGGGGGATTCTATGAACGCCATGGTGGGCACAGTCAAAAGGTGCATTCGGAAGGTTTGCACGGCGGAGGGTGAGCTGTGATGAACTGAGGACAGTGTTAGTTGAGATAGAGGCAGAGTTATAACAGGCCCCTGACCTACGTACAAAATGGGATTTACGAGCAAGAAGCTCTCACCCCCAATCACATGCTGTTTGGAAGAAGGATTGAGCCCTTTCCCCCCAAATTTTTAAATCCCGTCTTCAAGGAGCTGGATTATTATGGGCCAGATGGTCCCCCATCAATGAAAACTGCACAGGAGTCACAACAGATGGTGAACATCCCGGACAAATGGAACCAGGTGTGGGCGCAGGGATTACTTTACAACTTGCGGGAACATTTCTATGGTGCCGACCCCGAGGCGAATAAGATGATGCTAAAATGAAGGGGACCTGGTGCTGGTAGAATCCGAGGCGCCCAGGGCATACTGGCCTCTTGGCCCTGGTAAATGTCAACCCCCCCAGACAAGGCTGGGCGGTTGAGAAATGGTGAAAGTAGAATGAACGGTGTCGAGACTATAAGGGCCCCTTTAACAGGCTTTTGCCTCTCGAGGTCCCCCGGTGGGACCGGGACATGAGAAAAACAGACCAGAGGTTGAGTGAGCTGAGCGGCCGGTCGACCGTCGAACGGCGCTCGAGTCCAGGGCCCACTGGGGGGGGCCTGCGGGAGGCAGACTTGATCTAGGGCTTAGGCCTACCTTCGCCGGCGGGAGGATGTGGAAAATTTTTTTGGTCCCAAATAGTTCCACAGCTCAGATCCCGCATGAGGTCTGGTCGTCTGAGCCAGCGACCCTTAAACCCTCCAAACAAGCAAGGCATTTTCTGGTTGGCGGTTGGTAAGCTTATTTAATTTATAGATTTACTCTTTAGGGAAGGAGTAGGTAGGTTTACTGGTAATTTCACTAATATTAGTTTCTTAAGGTCTGTAATAATGATAGAGTAGACCCAAGACCTTAACATAGGTAGTATTAGGCCGATAATGTAGGCAAACATTAGGATAAGTTAGCTAGGGAGAACTGGCAGCCTAGCTTGAATGGCGGGGCGCAGGTTTACAAAGACAGAATAGCGTCCTTCTTACGATAGACCTTGACTGGACAAGACGTTGCCTGAACATCAGGCGGCGCCCCACGTGTCTTACATCTGAGACCTGGGGAAATCTGGTAGAGGAAAACCCCGATGTACCGTAGATGATCTCCTCCATCAGCCATACGTAAGACGAGATATTCACCCTTTCCCGTAGATCTGGCCCGTGACTTAGGAGATCGTGAGTTAGTTAACTGAGGGCTCGGCGTGCTACAGAGAGAGTATGCCCCGTAAGTACCAGCGTCTCAGAGTCGTCTGAAGCTAGTGTCTGAGTCTGCCCAAAATTTTTACTAGGGGATACATACCCTCTTGGATATAGGAATTTCTGAGGTGCAGGCAGGACACTAATAACGATTGAATATTGCAGGAATTAATGCTCCCGGTTGCACGTGGTTCCCAAGGGGAAGTCCAAGGGGGCTAAAGCTAGGCTTGGGAAAGTTGAAGATCAGGATATATGCGCAACACCAAGTAAGTTAGTCCTTTATACGTGCATGCAGGCGGGGTTTTTCTTGCAATACAATCATTTGTGAAAAAATCTGTCCTATAAGCCACTTGTGAGGCTGAGGTACCCATCTCAGAGCTCGGTGTCAACAGAGTTTGCCAGGGTAGGCGACTCACTTGGAGGCAGCCCAGACAAATTTTCACATTTGAATATAGAAACATTCTTAAACACGCTTAATACATAACAATCTCTCCCAAAACAGAGGAAGTACATTGCCATAGATAATAAAATTAGGCACAATATAAACCCTGCACAATCATATTTCACACAAGAGGTTCACTCTCACATAAAGTACAAAAAGCATACATGTTGAAAGATAAAGCTCCCACTGTACTCATTACCCATGTTCTGAATGTAGTCTTGATGCCTCACCCCTCCCTCTGTGCTGCACAGACCCCCAGGTTTAGCACTTTCCCCCTATTATAGTAAAAAGAATCATACACTTACGCACAACCCGGGTCACACCCTCAACCTGGGTCCACCCCCAACCTGGGTCACACCCACAACCTGGGTCACACCACAAACCTGGGTCACAACCCACAACCCGGGTCACTCCCAAACCTTTCATAACACATGACATGAAAGTTCTCGGTCACCAATACACTCACTGACCCCCACACCTCGCATCACATCTTTGTCCACCAAATGCACCCTTTTACGCCCACACAATCCCCAAGAAGCCAGCTTCGTTATATCCCTTAAACCCTTAATGCCCATAAGTCCTCGACTCTAATGCTACGATATCTCTCCGAAAAATTGAAATAGCATCTGTACCCGATGATTTCCTTATTCCTCCTTTGTGTTCCATAAAATATCGCTGCCAGGGAGCGGCCAGGTTCACCCCGCGCTCAGCAAAAAAAAAAAAATCGGAAAAAATATGAAAATTGAGTTATGTTACCAAAAAAAGCCCGAACTTTCTGGCAACACTCTGGTATAATTTTTTTTTATTTATTTACAATTTGAGCACACATACAAGGTAAAAAAAAAATACAGATAAGAGCAGCATGCCAAAGCCCCTTATACTATGCATAGCATTACGGGCTGGCTTAAAATTAACTTAAGATTAATAAGCCTTTTACGATGTTTCTAAAAGGAATTACAGCCATTTATAACAGGCATGGTGACAGCGCTGACGCAACATGTTGCGTAAGAAGCGCTGACTCAGCTTTGTTTTTCGTTTTTGTTACGTTTTTCCCCGTGTTATTTTTATCGTTTTCTTATATCTTTATGTCTAATATAATACAAATTCACCATCTGAGATCATTCCCGAGCGGGCGGAGCTAATATTGTCACGGCACCAATCGGGAACCCCTGGGAATAGTGCACAAAATGGCCGACACCTCCAGCCAACAAAAATATTCCATACCACGCTAATATCAATTATAAGGCTTATTTATCTATCACAATTGATCTATTATGATATAATGCAATATAATAATAGCATATAAACATAAAAAGTACACCTTAAAAAAAATATATAGCATAATATGACGCCCCGAGGAAAAAATTTCTATCGATATTTCCCCTGAAGGTGAAGAGAGGGTCCGCCCTCTCTCATCAGTGATGAGAGAAACGGATTTACAATGGTTAACTGTAATAAACACTGTAGGTCACGCAAAAAAATGTAAAATAAAGCGAATTTTTCGGGGGAAAAAAATTATTTCCGGGCAGGGGGGTGCCGCGCGCTTCGGCCTATATCTCGAAAGTAAGTTATTTACCTATTTAGGGGAAGATCACTTTATTTATGATTGAATTGACTTGATTTTCACAACAAACATAGGAGAATGATTGCTTTACAAGGTTAGAGTGTACCTTTCTGAACTATCCCAGCAGCGCTGTATAGCCCTTGTGGCTTAGCGCTTCTTTTTGATTATAATAATAATGAACTATCCCAATATTTTTAGATTTATGTGGGCACAAGAACGACATCTTCCAATATGACAAAAAAGTTATGAAACTTATTTTTTTTTTAGCATGAAGATAAGGTTTATATTTTAGAATTGGTACACTTACAGTGATGGAATTAGAGGTGTTCTATCAGCAGCAAGTGTCAAAACCACTTTTCCAAGTACCACTGAGTAGGACCCCACTGCCAAATTGCATTTCTCGTAAATTTTGCTTATTTCATTTACTTTTTGGCCGATATGATTGAAACTTCAGCAAAGGCTCTCTAACATAAGCTTCTAATAGTACACCAAAAATGAACGTAATCGGTTGAAAAATAAAGAAGTCGCGGCGGCTGAACCTGACCGCTCCCTCATCAGTGCTCTACGTAATACCACGAAGTATACACGAAGTCGGCGACCAGACAGCCCATCGCATTCTGCACTGGCACTCCCATCCCCCACATCTAAGCTTAATGCCAGTAAAACCTAATTCCACCCCCACCCACCCCCCATATGTAAAACCCTGCTAACCACTCTCTTACTAGTTCCAACCTTGCATAAAAAATATAAAGCACATGATACCCGGTTTTTCAATATCCCCCCCACACAACAATCCTTTCCCTTCTGCACACCCAGCACCTCCCCCCCGACGGCAATATATTTTGGAGAAATTTAAACATTACCTCCCGCACCACAACCTTCAATTGCAACCCCTTCAGGAGCCCCATATATCACTCCATGCATACATAGGATACATACCCAAAACCCTAGCAACCACCTCCCCCCCAAACCCACCCGAGCCAGTTTACCTATCTTGACCCCACGTGGTTCCCTAGCAAAACACAATAGCCTCAACATTCCCTCACACACTGCACATCCCTACCCACCCCCAAAACATTCCCAAATCCTTCTCACCCATGCCAACCTGTACCTGCACCCTCCCCTCCCTCAAATAACTGTGTTTAAGTACATACCCGACAACCTGTAATGCAGCTCATTAACCCCACCCCTCCTTGGCTATCCGGAAGACACACAACTTCTTCGACAACCAGTCAAACCCCGAACACAAATGTATCGGATACCTGCTTTAAAAACCGCTCTCACCACATGTTTCCAAAGGATATATACTCACCACATGCCACAGCTTACCGTACAGTACGACATTCACCACAATCGCCCGCTGGTGTATCGTCAACCCCCAGTAGTAATCCCGTCAATCAACCCAAAACCCTATCCACAGCTTCTTTCGAATCACCTCTCAGCCTCCAGGAATCCCCATGTGAACAGCCCACACACCTTAAGTCGATTTACCAGGGCCAAACCTTCACCCTGCCCGAAAATCCCCCCCACACCATCCCCACCCTCAAAAGCATCGACTTCTCTATTAAGCGTCATCCCCGTTTGCCATGTTTGTATGGCATGGTAACAGCAATAGTAGTAGTAAAACTAACAGCTGTTGCTGTTTTTTAAAGTATTCAGTCAATCAATTGTAAGAAGGAAGATGAATTACTGTGTTTTAAGAGTCATCATATTGATAAGAGAAAACATGTTTGAGTCACTCAGAAATACATTATGTTGATCAGAACAACAGCACCAAGATTTAGCTGGTCTTCACCTGACTGTGATAACACCCCCTTCCTTCCCCCACTCTGATATCTCCTTCCTTCCCACACAATCACAACCTCGGCTTCTAATCAAACAAACAAACAAATTTTATTTCTGCAGTTCACAAAATGTAGTTTACATGTAAAAAAATATTGTTAAGCAAACAAAATTAATTTCAGCCATGTAAACATGGCGTGGTAGGAAACTGCCCCAAATGGAGATTTATGGTAAGAGTGACGCTGCGGTGTATATATTTCTGGTGTACCATCAGAGTGAACAGTAACACAAGAGTCGTCAACATTTCACCTACACACTTCTCCAGCTTGAAAAACTAATCTTCACCATGAACAGGTAAGGTTTTACTAACAAATCAGGTATCGAACTGATGTGAAAGTTTGTAAATCAGAGAGGATTGCACTGTAGAGCAGTGAATTTTCTTCCCCTCTTTCTCTATTATGGATGGGGCGGTGAGACGATACCCCAAATTTTTGGCTGATACCCATTGTTTTCCCATGTTTTTTTTTTTTGCAAAATTATAATGAATATGTTTAATATAAAAAGGGAATACTTATTGCACAATGGATATAAAATAACAAAGGAAGTTAAATTACTTAATTTCTTAGTTACAATAAATTTTATTAAACATCACTTGGTCTGTTGAGCTTTTTACTGGATGTTAAAGGCACTTGTCAATAGTGTTTGTGCATTTGTGTTTGTGTCTGTGTATTCTCCTATGTGTGAGGTGTTATATGAGAGTGTATTTCTGTCATTATGTCTGAGGTAAGACTCTTACACTCCTGAGGTAGAGTGTTAATGTTAATAACGACTGGAAATGAATAAACCTAAAGAGGACGGGGAGATTAAATCTTGTGTTGTGAATTCAACCGCGATAAAAACCCGGAGCACGGGTTTTTCTGACCAAAGCTATTAAGTTTAAATTTCGCGTTGTTTTTACCATTTTAATACAAACATGTTTTTTTG
>NC_069452.1:23106897-23165694 GCF_026875155.1 Cherax quadricarinatus | reverse complement strand
GTGAGTTGAGTGGCTGAGTGCGTGTTTAAGTGAGAGTGTGATTGTGAGTGTGTGTGAGTGTGTTTGAGTGTGTGATTGTGGAGAGAGTGTGTGAGTGAGTGTGTGATGAGTGTGGATGAGTGATTGAGTAAATTAATGTAAGAAGAGTGTGCATTAGTGAGTGACTGGACTGTAATGCGTGAGTGAGTGAGCGAGTGAGTGAGTGAGTGTGTGAGTGAGTGTGCGGGTGAGTGAGTGCAATGAGTGGGTGATGTGTGAGAGAGTGTGAGTGAGTGTGTGAATGATGGCGATGTGAGTGGCGAGTGTTGAGAGAATGTACGAGTGTGTGAGTAGTGAGCGTGTGAGTGAGTGATGAATGAGTGAGTGTGTGAGTGTGTGTGTGTGTGTGTGTAATGAGTTAGTGAGCTAGTAGTGTGTGAAGTGAGTGTGTGAGTGGGTGCGTGTGTGTGAATGTGTGCTGAGTGAGTGAGAGAGTGAGTGATGGTGTTAGTGAGTTGTGTTACTGTGTGAGAGTGTCAGTGATAGTGTCAGAGTGATTGAGTAATGAGCGTGGGAGAGAGTGTGCAAGTTAATGAGTGAGTGAGTGTGTGAGTGGAGTGACGAGTGGAGTGAGTGTGTGAGAGGGTGAGTGTGAGAGTGAGTGTGATGCGTGTGTGATTGAGGGAAAAGAGTGGTGAGAGTGTGTGCAAGTGAGTTAGAGAGTGAGTGGAGTAAGTGTGTGAATAGTGTGTTAGTGAAGTGTTTGAGTGAGAGTGCGAGATTGAATATGTGATTCAGTGACTGTGTAGTGAGTGTGTGAGTGAGTGAATTAGTGATGAGTGGGTGAGTGTGTGAGTGGGAGTGTGCGAGTGAGTGAATGAGTGAATGAGTGTGTGAGAGAGAGTGCGAAGGAGAGAGAGAAAGTTTAGTTAGTGAGCGAGTGAGTGAGCGATTGAGTTTAGTGTTGAGTGTGAGTGTGTGGTGTGTGAGTGCTTGTGAGTGAGTGAGTGAGTGTGTGAGAGAGTGTTTGAGTAGTGTGGGGAGTGAGTGTGTGAGTGAGTGAGTGTGTGAGTGAGTGAGTGTGTGATTATTTTCAATGAATAAGCGAGGTGAGAGATTGTGTAATGAGTGAGTGAGTAACTAAGTGAACTGAGTGAGATGAGTTTGTGAGTGAGTGTGCGATTCAGTGATTGAGTGAAAGAGAGATTGAGAGAGATTGCGAGTGAGTGGAGTAGAGTGTGTGAGGTGAGTGAGTGACAGATGAGTGTGTAAGTGAGAGTGTGAGTGTGAGTGTGAGTGGAGTGGTGTGGAAGCGCGTGTGAGTGAGTGAGTTCATTGAATAAGTGTGTGAAAGAGTATTCGAGTGATGCTAGCGAAGAGTGACGTCTGAGTGAGTGAAAGAGTGAGTGTGTGAGAGAGTGAGAGTGCGAGGCGAGTGTGTGAAAGAAATGTTAAGTGGGGTGTGGTGACTGAGTGAACTTGTGAAGGAGTGTGCCAGGGAGTTGCGAGTTAGTGAGAGATGACTGAGTGAGTGTGGTTGTGTGTGTGAGTGAGTGTGTGAGTGAGTAAGTGTGTGTGTAGTGTGTGTGTGGTGTGAGTGTGTGTGAGTGGTGAGTGAGTGAAATGAGAGTGTGATAGAATGTGTTAGTGAGTGTGAATGAGCGTGGTGAGTGAGTGAGTGTGTGAAGTGATTGAGTTTATTGAGTGTGTGAGAGAGTGTGCGAGTGAGTGAGTGAGTGACTGACTGACTGAGTGACGTGATGTGTGTGTGGTGTGTATTGAGTGAGTGACTGAGTGCGGTGTGTGAGTGATTTTTGTGAGCGAGTGTGCCAGTGAGTGTGGGAATGAGTGAGTGGGTGTGTGAGTTGATTGAGTGAAGGGTGTGTAGATAGAGTGCTCGAGTGAATGTGTGAGTAAGTGCGTTAGTGAAAGTGGAGTCCTAGTGTTCGTTCCCCTGATGCTCTCTTGTGTTCTGATTCTACCTGTGGTCCTCCTGATGTCTGGTTCTCTCTCATGGTCTTTGGTGTTCTGGTTCTCCGGTCCTGTTTGAGGTGTCTGAATCTCCTGGTCCTGTTGAGGTGTTCTGCTTCTCCTGGTGCTCTCCTGGTGTTCTGTTTCTCCTGGTGGTGTCCTGGTGTTCTGGTTATCCTTGTGGTGCCCTGATGTTCTTGTTCTACTGGTTGGGTCATGAAGTTCTGGTTCTCCTGGTGCTGTCCAAGTGTTCTGGTTCTCATGGTGCTGTCCTAGTGTTCTGGTTCTCCTGTTGCTCTACTGGTGTTCTGGTTCCCCTGGTGGTGTCCTGATGTTCTGGTTCTCCTCGTGGAGTCCTGGTGTTCTGGTTCTCCTGGTCCTGTTAAGGTGTTCTGATACTCCTTGTCGTGTTGATGTGTTCTGGTTCTCCTGGTGGTCTGGTTCTCCTGGTGGTTTCCTGGCATTCTGGTTCTCCTGGTGGTGTCCTGATGTTCTTGTTCTCCTGGTGGTGTCCTGGTATTCTGGTCTCCTGGTGCAGTCCTAGAGTCTGGTAGTCGGGCTGTCCTAGAGTTCTGATCTCCAGTTTGCTTCTCCGTGTTCTGGTTCTCGCTGGTTGCATGTCCTAGTGTTCTGTTCACCTGGTGCTGTCCAGCGCTCTGTTCTCCTGTTGCCTTCCTGTGTTCCTGTTTCTCCTGGTGGGTGTCCTGATGTTCTGGTTCTAACTCATTGTGACCTGGTGTTCTGGTTCCCTGGTGGTTGTCCTAGTGTTAAGGGTTCTACAGGTGGTATCGCTGTATTCTGGTTCTCCTTCTTGTGTCCTTGTGTTCTGGTTCTCCTTGTGGTGTGCTTGTGTTATAGTTCTCCTGGTGGTATCCTGGTGTTCTGGTTGTCCTGGTGGTGTCCTGGTGGTGTCCTGGTGTTCTGGTTCTCCTGGTGGTGTCCTGATGTTCTGGTTCTCCTGGTGGTGTCCTGGTGTTCTGGTTCTCCTTGTGCTGTCACCTAGTGTTCTGGTTACTCCTGGTTCTGTCTCGTGTCTGTTATCCTGGGTGTGTCCTGATCTTCTGGTTCTCATGGTGCTCTCCTAGTGTTCTTGTTCTCCTGGTGCTGTCCTAGTGTTCTGGTTCTCCTGTTGCTCTCCTGGTGTTCTGGTTCTCCTGGTGGTGTCCTGATGTTCTGGTTCTCCTGGTGGTGTCCTGGTGTTCTGGTTCTCCTTGTGCTGTCCTAGTGTTCTGGTTCTCCTGGTGCTGTCCTCGTGTTCTGGTTATCCTGGTGGTGTCCTGATCTTCTGGTTCTCATGGTGCTCTCCTAGTGTTCTGTTCACCTGTGGTCCTAGTGTGCTGGTTCTCCTGTTTGCTCTCCTGGTGTTTCTGGTTCTCCTGGTGGAGCCTGATGTTCTTGGTTCTCCTGGTGGTGTCCTGGTATTAGGTTCACCGGGCCTGTTGAAAGTGTTCTGATACTCCTGGTCCTTGTTGAGGTGTTTTGGGTTCTCCTTGTGTTCTGTTTCTCCTGTGTTGTCCCCTGGTGTTCTGCTTCTCCTGATGGGTCCTGATTGTTCTTGTTCTCATGGTGGTTTCCTGGTGTTCTGGTTCTCTGGTGCTGTCCTATTTCCTGGTTTCTCCTGTTGCTCTCCAGGTTCTGGATCTCCTGGTGGGTCCTGATGTTTCCTGGTTCTCCCTCTATTGTGTCCTAGTGTTATGGTTCCGCTGGTGGATATCCTGAGTTCTGGTTCTCCTTCTTGTGTCCTAAGCCTGTTCTCCTGTGGTGTGCTTGTGTTATGGTTTTCCTGGTGGTATCCTGTGTTCTGGTTCTCCTGTGGTGTCCCTGGTGTTCTGGTTCTCAAGGTGCGTCTTCTAGTTTCTTGTTCTCCTGTCTGTCCTCATATTCTGGTTATCCTGGTGGTGTCGATGTACTGGTTCTCAAGGAGCTGTCCTAGTAGGTTCTTGTTCTCCTTGTGCTGTCCTAGTGTTTCTGCTTCTCCTGTTTGGTGTCCTGATGTTCTTGTTCTCATGGTGGTTTCCTGCGTTCAGGTCTCCTGGTGTTGTCCTGGTGTTCTGCTTCTCTGTTGGTGGTCCTGATGTTCTTGTTCCATGGTGGTTTTCGCTGGTGTATCTGTTCTCCTGGACTTGTCCTAATGTTCTGGTTACTCCCTTAGTTGCCTCCTGGTGTCTGGTTCCCTGGTGTGTCCTGATGTTCTGGATTCTCCTCTAGGTGTCCTGGGTTCTGGTTCTCCTGGTGGTCCTAGTGTTTATGGTTCTCCTGGTGGTAATCCTGGTGTTTTTCGGTTCTCCCTTCTTGTGTCCCTTATGCTCTGGTTCTCCTGGTAGGTGTGCCTTGTGTTATAGGTTTTCCTGGTGGTTATCCTGGGTTTCTGGTTCTCCTGGTGGTGTCCTGGTTTCTGGTTCTCTGGTGGTGTCCTGATATTCTGGTGTCTCCTGTGGTGTCCTGGTGTTGTCTGGTTCTCCTTGTGCTGTCCTAGTGTTCAGGTTCTCCTGTGCTGCCTCATAATTCTGGTTATCCTGGTGGGGTCCTGAATGTTCTGGTTCTCAAGGTGCGTCCTAGTGTTCTTGTTCTCCTGGTGCTGTCCTATGTTGTCTGGTTTTCCCCTGTTGCTCTCCTGGGTCTTCTGGTTCTCGGAGAGGGTAGGTCCTGTTGTGTGGTCCAGATGTTCTGGTTTTCCTCATTTGTTGTCCTGGTGTTCTGGTCACCTGGTCCTGTTGAAGTGTTCTGAAACTCCTGTCCTGTTGAGGTTTACTGTTCCACCTGGTGTTCTCTGTCTGTTTTTCTCCTGTGGTGGTCCCTGGTGTTCTGGTTCTCCTGTTGTGTCCTGATGTTTCTTGTTCTCCTGTGTGGTATCCTGGTTCTGGTTTCTCCTGGTGCGGTCCCTCAAATGTTCTGGTTCCCTGTTGGCTCTCCTGGTGTTCTGGTTCTCCTTGTGCTGTCCTAGAGTTCTGGTTCTCCTGGTGCTGTCCTAGTGTTCTGGTTCTCCTGGTGCTGTCTTGGTGTTCTGGTTCTCCTGGTGGTGTCCTGATGTTCTGGTTCTCCTGGTGGTGTCCTGGTGTACTGGTTCTCCTGGTGGTGTCCTGGTGTTCTGGTTCTCCTAGTGGTGTCCTGGTGTTCTGGTTGTCCTGATTCTCTTCTCTGGTATATACTGACTCTTCCCTCACGCTTGTGTACTAGTTAATGGTCCAATTCTGACCAATACGTCGTTATATGTTTCTGTGCTGCATATGTTGCTTATTTGTGTATATGTATGTTGTTGTGCATGATCAACATGGAGCCGCTTGCTCCATGTTGATGTGCATGATCAATATAGAGCCACTTGCTCTGTGTTGATGTGCATGATCAACTTAGGGCCGCTTGCTCTATGTTGTTGTGCATGATCTACAAGGGGCCACTTGCTATATGTTGATGTCTCATATAAATAATTAATATCCAGAGCGACGTGTAACTTATAGTCCACAGGGAACGGACGGTGGGTGTTTACCAGTGAAGCAACATGACACTACCCACAGAATTAATTAGAGACATATCTGCGCGCGTTTGTTTAATGTACTTTAGAGTTGCTGCCAGATTTACTGCCTCGACCGAGCAACATACAGTATCAAAGCACCAGAGAGGACCTCAGTCACTTGAACAAAGATTTTTAGCAGTGTTTCCTACCCCTAAGAAAAGCTATATAACACTGTAACAAAGTTTTCCAAGCGAAGCACAATTAGTGTACAATGCAGTCTGCCAAGAGTGGAAGTCCTGCACCATGTGTCTGCCAAGTGCAGCCATGCTCACATGGTCTTCCAGGATTGGATCCAGGCTCCATGTGTCTGCCAGGAGTGGAAGCTAGCTCCCATGTGGTCTGCCAGGAGTGAGCCAGGCTCCATGTGTCGCCAGAGTGCAGCCATGCTCCAGTGTCTGCCAGGAGTGGAGCCATGCTCCATGGTCTGCAGGAGAGGAGCATGCTCCCATGTGTCTGCCAGGAGTGGAAGCCATGCTCCATGTGTCTGCCAGGAGTGCAGCCACTCAACGTGGTAAAAACAGGAAACGGGAAAAATAAAATTCATCCAGTAAAAACGTAGCTACAAAAATTTCTAGCAAATAGCTGAATTACAATCAAGGTAAAAGACTATGCCTTGGGTATCTGCAGGCACGGAATATCTGGTAAAACAGGTGACATGCACTTTGACCATCCCATAACATGTCCGCAACCACCTGACAACAGGAGAGTGCACCTTCCTCCTGTACACTTATTTCACCCATAAAGTGTTCACTCATCAATCCTTAAAGAAAAAATGCTTCCAACCATACTGGCAGCACATCATCTAAAGGGGACTAGAAGACACAGACCAGCCAGACTAAGGACACAAAAGAGAGGAGCCACAACCTCTTCATTGAACAGAGGTTTTTTTAGGGCCAGGAGGGAAGAAAGACTGGCAATAAATTACAATAATCCTCCTCTACCCAGAAAACACTCTGGAGCAGAGGCGACATTGCCTCTGCCCAGAGCAACAGATATTAGAGCCAGCAAATCTGCTGGTCAAAAGAACAACAAAATTCCTTATCATCAAGGGACTGCTCACAGAGTTCCAAATGCAATGTATGCAGCGTTCACAGAGTTCCACATAAAGGATCATTATTACAACGAAATATGGATTCTAGGGTACAACCATACCGATGCGACAGACTAAACAGGCAACAAGGGGTTTGGCCTGTAATGTCACAGAGTCGCTGCATTGCACAGAACAACTAAACACCTCAAAAGAAGTAGTTGCAGTTTTGGCGTAAAGATTTGAAAACAAAACTTGTCATTGTGGAAGATAAACAACCTCAGATGCAACTTCCCACAATCAGGAGCAGCTTGAGAAAATTGACCAACTGTCTGGAAAAAACTCCCAACTCCTGCCCAAAACAACTTATTACTATGAATTTCAACTTGAGACACCTAAAATGGAGGAGTATGGCAAACACAGTTTTAGCAGAGATCACCCGGGAGGCAGCCAGCTGAAAAATCACACACACACGAACTATTAAATTCTGCACAAAATTCACCTAAACCAGCAAATATCAGAGCCAACAAGACTAGAAAATACGCTGGACCTCATCTACACTAAGAAGACGATCTGATACGTAATATAACAGCATCAAAGACAATACACTCTGAAATCGCAAGATAATAGAGGTGGCAGACAAGTGTGCACAGGGCCTTTGACCATCAAAATGTGAGCATTCATGAAGGATCCTCTTCACGAAATTAAATTACAATCATAAAAACATACATGGGATCAAGTAAAACCAGTCCTAAATGAAACAAGCGTGAAATATCCTAAACACACGGATCCGAAACCATTTACCTAGAAAAAATGAATTCTGTGGTTCTCGAGAACTGCTCAAGACACATTCCAGAAAAAGAAAGAGAAAGATGTAAACTAGAAAGAGACAGACGTTCATTATACAGACGAAGCGAAGAGTTTACAGAGCTGCTGAGTGGGAACAATATATCAGAAATACGAAGGGAGTCACTATCCATGAAATTGCAAGTATCCGAACCAAACTGAAGAATCTTAAAGGAGACAAGAATCCCGGAATAACAAAAAGCCATAAAGGAAAATGCAATAATCCAAAATACTTCTTCCCTTATCCAAATGTAAGGGAGAAACAACATCCAGTATTCGGGAATCTGCCATAGCAGGATTAGACATACACCAATGACAGCCAATAAATGAGTGAGATACAAAAGTTCTAATACGACTCAGTGTTTAGCGAGCGACTTTCCCAGACTAAGGTGATCGACGATCAAATTAATCTTTATGAACGAAACCGTAAAATTTTGTCCATCTCAAAATCTCGGATATTGTCCTAACAACCAAAAACATTGAAGAGGCAACAAAATGACATGCCAAGTCTCTACCCCGGCCCAGGGAAGACGAAGAATGGGGTGGGGGGGGAACAAAAAGGGGGGGAAAAAAAAAAAAAAAGAAAAAACGGGGACCCCAAGTGAAGACTCCGTGAATTCATGGTCAGTTAAGAAATTGCTAAAGCTGCTATCGCGTCCTCACATTTATGTAGATGAAGCATGGACCACAGGGGGCCATCCCACACACACTAAAAACAACAGACATAGCTTCCACACCACAAAGGTGGCAGTAAAGCCATTGCAAAGAACTACAGACGAGAGCACTAAAATCTTTGAGATGGTTCGAGAAGAAAGCCATCACCTAAATACCCATCAATTCACAACCCATGCAAACCGGGTTATAGAGCAGGTCCGCTCCTGTCGTTCCAGCTACTGGACACTATGACAAGGGCCTGTATGCTGTAGAGGATAAAACAAAATACAGATGTGTAATACACGGACTTTGCAAAAAGCTTGACAAGTGTGACCATGGTGAAAAGCAACACAAAATTGCGTGATAAGGGAATAACGGGGAATTTTGGTAGGTGGATCTACAACTTTCTGACAAATAGAAGACAAACATTAAAAGAAAACAGAGTGAAGCCCAGGCAGCTATATAAAAAAGCTCTAGTTCGCCACAAGCATAGTAATTGATCCCATTTATTCCTCATCCTCATTCGACATAGACAGAGATGTAAGCCTATAGCACTGTGACTTTTTCTTTTAGGAATGACAACCCGGATTACCATTGCAGTGAACCTAGATCGATACACTGCGAGACTCCAAGCGAACATTAACCAAATCTTCGAATGGGCCACACAAAACAATATGGAAAGTTCACCGAGAAACTTTTCAACTACTCAAATATGGAAACGGACTAAATTAAAAATGTGTCAGGGATACCACAATTCTAACCATACGCATAGAGGCGGAAGTAATGTAAGGGACCTGGGAGTGCTAATGTCAAGATTCTCACATCAAAGAGCACGATAAAAAAGCAAAACAATGTATCAACCTCATCTGCAAGGAAATGATAGATGGATAATGAGAAACCTTCAAAACTATGATGATGATTTCATGATGATTCTCTTCAAATCGCTTGTGCTCTCTAGGCTGTATTCTGCGGTACACTAACGGCCCCTTCAAGCTGGCGACATTGCAGACCTAGGAGAGAGTACAAAAGAACTTTCACTTGCACACATATACGATAAGGCGCCTAAACTACTGGGAACGGTTGAAGGTCCTTGATGTGTATTCCCTGGAACGCAGGCAAGAGAGATACATGGTAATATACACTTGGAAGGTCCTGGAGGGATTGGTACCACACCTTCACACGAAAAACTGCGTATGAAAGCAAAAGACTCGGCAGGAGATACAACATTCTCCTGATGAAAAGCAGGGGCGCAACGAGTACACTGAGAGACAACCCAATAAGTGTAAGGAGCCCAAGACTGTTCAGCTGCCTCCCAGCATAAATTAGTGGATTACCAATGGACCACCTGGCTGTCTTCAAGAAGGCACTAGACAGGTATCTAAAGTCCGTACCTGACCAACCGGGCTGTGGTTCACACGTCAACTTACGTGCGGCCAGCAGTAACAGCCAGGTTGATCAGACGCTGATCCACCATGAGGCTTGGTCCTCAGACGGGCAGGCGGCGTGACCCCGTAAACCATTTCCCAATCACACTCCCAGGTGTCTGCCAGGAGTGGAGCCATGCTCAATGTGTCTGCCAGGAATGGAGCCATGCTCCATGTGTCTGCCAGGAGTGGTGCCATGCTCCATGTGTCTGCCAGGAGTGGTGCCATGCTCCATCTGCAAGGAGTGCAGTCATGTTCCAATTGTCTGCCAAGAGTGGTGTCATGCTCCATGTGTCTGCCAGGGGGCAGCCATGCTCCATGTCTGCCATAGGTGCAGCCATGCTCCATGTGTCGCTAAGAGTCAGCCATGCTCATTGTCCTTCCAAGAGTGCAGCAGATGCTCCATGTTTGTGCGAGGAGTGGAGTCATGTGCCATGTTTCTGCCAAAAGCGGTGCCATGCTCCATGTGTCTGCCAGGAGTGCAATCATGTTCCATGTGTCTGTAATGAGTGGGAGTCATGCTCCATGTGTCTGCTAGAGGCATCCATGCACCATGTGTCTGCCAGGTGTGCCGCAATGCCCAAGTGTCCCTGCAAAAGTGGAGTCATGCGCCATGTGTCTGCCAGGAGTGGTGCCCATGATCCATGTGTCTGTAAGGAGTGGAGTCAAGCTCCATGTGTCCCATGCCAGGGGGGTGCCCATGCTCCATGTGTCTGCCAGGAGTGCAGCCATGCTCCATGTGCTGCCAGGAGTGGGTGGCCATGCTCCATATGTCAGCCAGAGTGGAGCATGCTCCATGGGTCTGTCAGGAGTGGAGCCATGCTCCATGTTCAGCCAGGAGTTGTGCCATCTCCAAGTGTCCTGCACAGGAGTGTTGCCATGCAGCCATGTAACTGGCAAGGAGTGAAAGTCATGTTCCAATTGTCGCTGCCAGGAGTGCAGTTCATGGCCCATGAGCTGCCTTGCCAAGAGTGTGTCATCTCCATGCGTCTGCCAGGAGTGCAGCCATGCTCCATGTGTCCCTAACCAGAAGTGCAGCCATGATCCATGTGTCTGCAAGTGAGAGCAGCCATGCTCCATGTGTCTGCCATGATTGCAGCAATGCTCCATGTGTGTGCCCGAGTGGAGTCAGTGCCATGTGTCTGCAAGGAGTGGTGCCCAATTCTCCATGTGTCCTGCCAGTATTGGAGTCCATGTTCCAAGTGCCTGTAAGGAAGTGGAGTCATGCACCATGGTTCTGCCAGAAGTGTCAGCCATGCTCCATGTGTCCGTGCCAGGAGTGGCAGTAATGCTCCATGTGTCAGCAATGGAGTGCAGCCATCTCCATGTGTCTGCCAGGAGTGCAGCACTGCCTCCAGTTCTGCCAAGAGTGGAGCCTTGCGCCATGAATCGCAAGGAAGTGGTGCCATGCTCCATGTGGTCTGCCAGGAGTGGATCCTATGCCCATGTGTCCAGCCAGGAGTGGCAGCTAAGCTCCATGTGTCTGCCAAAAGAGGTTCCATCTCTGTATGTCTGCCTGGAGTGGTGCGCAATGCTCCATGTGGTCTGCCAGAAGAGTGCCATGCCTCCATGTGTCCGTTGCCAGAAGTGGTGCCAAGCTCCATAAGTCTGCCATTAGTGTTCCATGCTCCATGTGTCTGCCAGAGTGTAAGCCATGCACCATGCGTCTGCCAGAGTGTGCTATGCACAATGGGACTGCCAGCAGTGGTGTCAAGCTCCATGTGTCTGCCAGGAGGTGCAGCCATGCTCCATGAGTCTGCCCGAAGAGGTGCCATGCGTCTATGGGTCCTGCCTGAGAGGTGCAATGCCATGTGTCAGCAAGGAAAGGAGCCCATGCTCCATGTGTCTGCCAGGAGTGGAGCCGACGCCTCAATGTATCTGCAACGAGTGGTGCCATCCTCACGTTGTCTGCCAGGAGTGATGCCATGTCTCCATGTGTCTGCCCATGAGTGAGCCATGCTCTCATGATGCCTGCCGAAGGGAACATGCTCCCATGTGTCTGCCAGAATTGGAGCCATGCTCCATGTTCTGCGAAGAGTGGTGCCACTGCTCCATGTGTCTGCCATGAGTGTGCCATACTCGATGTTTCAGCCAGGAGTGGAAACCATGCTCCATGCGTAGGCCAGGAGTGGTGCCATGCTCCCCCCAAATGTGTCCTGCCACAGTGGTGTCCAATCTCCATGTGTATGCCAGGAGTTCAGCCATTCTCCATGTGTCTGCAAGGAGTGGAGCCATGCTCCATGAGTCTGTGCCAGTGAGAGCAGCCATGCTCCATGTGTCTCCAGAAGAGGTTCCATGCTCTTTAGTCTTCCCAGGAGTGGTGCCATGGCGCCATGTGTCTGCCAGGAAATTGGAGCCGATGCTCCATGTTCTGCGCAGGAATGGTGGCCATGCTGCAATTATCAGCCACGTAGTGTGCCATCCTCCATGTTCTGCCAGAGTGTTGGCCAAAATTGCCCCATGTGTCTGCCAGGAGTGGAGCCTACTCCTGTGCCTGCCAGAAGTGGAACCATGCTCCATTGTCTGCCGAAGTGGAGCCAAGCTCATGTGTCGCCATGAGTGGTGCCCATGCTCCCTGTGTCTGACAGGAGTGGAGCCATGCACAATGTTCTGCGAGGAGTGTGCTGTGCACCATGTGTCTGCCAGGATTTGTGTCAAGCTCCATGTGTCTGCCAGGAGGTGGCAGCCATGCTCCATGTGGTCTGCCAGTAGTTCAGCCATGCTCCATGTGTCTGTCAGAAATGGGCCATGCTCTGTATGGGCACCAGGTGTATGTGCCCATGCTCCATGTGTCTGCCAGGAAGGGACCAAGCTCTATGTGTCCTGCCATTAGTGTTGCCACGCTTTCATGTTAATCTGCCACGAGTGGTGCATTGCTCCATGAGTAGCCCAGGAGTGGTGCAGTGCTCCATGTGTCTGCCAGGAGTGGTGGCCATGCACCATGTTCTGCCAGGATGTGGAGCCAGCTTCGATAAGTATGCCATAGTGGTGGCAAAAGCATCATGTGTCTGTCAGGATGGAGCCCTGCTCCAATGTCTGCCAGGAAGTTGTGCCATTCTCCCATGTTTCTGCCAGCAATGGAACCATGCTCCATGCGTCTGCCAGGAGTGGTGCCATGCTCAATGTGTCTGCCAGGAGTGGTGCCATGCTCCATGTGTCTGCCAGGAGTGCAGCCATACTCCATGTGTCTGCCAGAAGCGGTGCATTGCTCTGTATGTCTGCCAGGAGTGGTGCCATGCCTCATGTGTCTGCCAGGAATGGAGCCATGCTTCATGTGTCTGACAGGATGGGGGGGTGGGGGGGGGTGGGGTGGTGCCACGCTCAATGTATCTGCCACGAGTGGTGCCATGCTCCATGTTTCTGCCATGAGTGGTGCCATGCTCCATGTGTCTGCCAGCAGTGGAGCCATGCTCCATGTGTCTGCGAGGATTGGGCCGTGAACTATGTGTCTGCCATGAGTGGTGCCATGCTCTATGTGTCTGGCAGGAGTAGTGCCATGCTCCATGTGTCTGCCAGAAGTTGTGCCATGCTCCATGTGTCTGCCAGGAGTGGGGCCATGCACCATGTGTCTGCCAGGAGTGTTGTCAGGCTCAATGTGTCTGCCAGTAGTGTAGCCATGCTCCATGTGTCTGCCAGGAGTGGTGCCATGCTCCATGTGTCTGCCAGGAGTTGAGCCATGCTCAATGTGTCTACCAGGAGTGGTACCACGCTCCATGTGTCTGCCAGGACTGGTGCCATAGCACCTATGTGTCCAGCCAGTATGGTACCACGCTACCATGTGTCTGCCAGGACTGGTGCCATGCTCCATGTGTCTGCCAGGATGTGCCATGCGCTTCTGCAAGGAGTGGTCAGTCATGTACCCAATGTCTGCCAAGAGTGGTGTCATGCTCCATGTGTCTGCAGGCGGGCGCCTTGCTCCATAGTGTCGCCAGGAGTGCAGCCATGCTCCATGAGTCTGCAAAGAGTGCAGGCCATGATCCCCAAGTTTCCTGCCAAGGAGTGCGCAATGCCCATGTTTGTGCGAGGAGTGGAGTTCATGTGCCATGTTTCCTGCCAAAGCGGTGCCATGCTCCATGGTGTCTGCCCAGGAGTGCAATCTGAACCCATGTGTCTGTAATGAGTGGAGTCATGCTCCAGGTCTGCTAAGGATGGCAACCATGCTTCCAAGTGGTCCTTGCCAGGTGAGCAGCAAAGCTCCAAGTTTCGCAAAGAGTGGAGTCCATGCGCATGTGTCAGCCAGGAGTGAGCCATGATCACATTGTGTCTGCAGGAGTGGAGTCATGCTCCATGGTGTCCCAGTAAGGAGTGGAGTCATGCTCCATGTGTCTGCCAGGAGTGTCAAGCCATGGCTCCAAGTGTCTGCAAGGAATCCGCCATTGCTCCATGTGTCTGCCAGGAGGTGCAGCAATGCTCCATTGTCTGCAAGAGTGAAGTCATGCGCCAATGTCTTTAAGGAGTGGAGTCCAAGCTCCATGTGTCCCTGCCAGGAGGGGTGCCATGCTCCCATGTGTCTGCCAGGAGTGGGGCCGAAGCCCATGCTCCAATTGTCTGGCCAGAGTGGTGCCTATGCTCCATATGTCAGCAAGGAGTGGAGCCATGCTCCATGGTGTCTGACAGGAGTGGAGCATGCTCGCATGTGTCCGCCAGGATTTTGTGCCATGCTCCATGGTGTCTGCCAGGAGTGGTGCCATGCTCCATGTAACTGCAAGGAGTGGCAGTCCATGTTCCAATTGTCTTCCAGGAGTGCAGTCATGCTCCCATGAGTCTGCCAAGAGTGGTGTCAAGCTTCCATGAGTCTGCCAGAGGGCAGCCATGGCTCCATGTGTCTACCATACGTGCATGCCAATGATCCATGTGTCGCAAGGAGACATCCATGCTCCATGTGTCTGCCATGAGTGGCAGCAATGCTCTCATGTGTGTCCAGGAGTGGAGTCAAGTGCCATGTGTCTGCTAAGGAGTGGTGCCATTCCTCCATTGCTGCCAGGGAATTGAAAGTCATGTTCCAAGTGCCTGTAAGGAGTGATTCAAGCTCCATGTGTCTGCCAGAAGTGCCTCCATGCTCCAAGTGTCTGCCCAGAGTGCAGCAATGCCTACCCATGTTCCTGCAAAGGAGTGCAGCCATGCTCCATGTGTCTGCCAGGAGTGCAGCAATGCTCCATGTGGGTACCTGCCAAGATGGAGCCATGCGCCATGTATCTGTCAAGGAGTGGTGCCATGCTCCCTGTGTCTGGCCAGGACTGGAAGTCATGCTCCATGTGTCTGTCAATAGCAGCCATGCTCCATGTGTCTCCAGGAGAGATGCATGCCCATGTTGTCTGCCAGGAGTGGCAGCCATACTCCATGTGACTGGCCATAACGGTGCCTGTGCTCTGTATGTTCTGCCAGGAGTGGGTGCCATGCCTCATGTGTCTGCCAGAAATGGAGCCATGCTTGATGTTGTCTGACAGGAGTGGGTGCCACGCTCAATGTATCTGCACACGAGTGGTGCCATGCCATGTTTTATCTGACCTGAGTGGTGCCATGCTCCATGTGTCTGCCAGCATGAGCCAGTGCTCCCATGTGTTCTGCGAGGATTGGGCCGTGAGAGCAAAGTGTCTGCCATGAGTGGTGCCATGCTCTATGTGTCTGGCAGGAGTAGTGCCATTCTCAGATTTTTCGCCAGACGTAGTGCCATGCTCCATGTGTCTGCCAGGAGTGGGGGGCCATGCACCATGTGTCTGCCAGAGTGTTTGTCAGGCATGTGTCTGCCAGTAGTGTAGCCATGCTCCATGTGTCTGCCAGTGAGTGGTGCCATGCTCCATGAGTCTGCCAGGATTTGAAGCCATGCTCAATGTGTCTACCAGAGTGGTACCACGCTCCATTGTCTGCCAGGAACTGGTGCCATGCTCCAAGTGGTCCGCCATGAAAGTGTACCACCTCCATGTGTCTGCACGGACTGGTTGCCATGCTCCAAGTTGTCTGCCAGGAGTAGGGACATGCTCCATGTGTCCTGCCATTTGTGTTGCCGGCTCCATGTGACTGCCAGGAGAGATGCCGTGCTCCATTGTGTCGGCCAGGTGGTGCCATGCCCATGTGTCTGGCAGGAGTGTGCCATTCTCCATGTGTCCTGCCAGGAGTTTTCCATGCTCCTGTGTCTTCCAGGAGTTGTGCCATCTCCATGTTCTCAGGAGTAGAGTCATGTCCATGTGACTACCAGGAGTGGTGCCATACTCAATGTGTCCTGCCAGGAGTGGTGCCATTCTCCATAGTGTCTGCCAGGAGTGGTGCCATGCTCCAGGTGTCTGCCAGGAATGGTGGCATGCTCCCATATGTGCTGCCGGAAATGGTGCCAAGCTCCATGTGTCTGCAGTATCGGTGCCATGCTCCATGTGTCCCTGCCCCAGGAGTGGTGCATGCTCCAAGTGTCTGCCAAGGAGTGGTGCTATGCCCATGTGGTCTGCCAGGAGTGAGGCCATGCACCATGTGTCTGCCAGGAGTGGTACCATGCTCCATATGTCTGCCAGGAGTGGTGCCATGCTCCATGTGTCTGCCAGGAGTAGGGCCACGCTCCATGTGTCTGCCAGGAGTGGGGCCATGCACCATATGTCTGCCAGGAGTGGTGCCATGCTCCATGTGTCTGCCAGGAGTGGGTCCATGCTCCATGTGTCTGCCAGGAGTGGTAGCATGCTCCATGTGTCTGCCAGGAGTGGGGCCATTCTCCATGTGTCTCCCAGGAATGGGGCAATGCTCCATGTGTCTGCCAGGAGTTGGGCCATGCTCCCTGTGTCTGCCAGGAGTGGTGGAATGCACCATGTGTCTTCCAGGAGTGGGGCCATGCTCCATGTGTCTACCAGGTGTGGTGCCATGCTCCATGTGTCTGCCAGGAGTGGTGCCATGCTCCATATGTATGCCAATAGTGGAGCCATGCTTCTGTTCTGTCATGATTGGATCCATGCTGTGAGTTGAGTGGCTGAGTGCGTGTTTAAGTGAGAGTGTGATTGTGAGTGTGTGTGAGTGTGTTTGAGTGTGTGATTGTGGAGAGAGTGTGTGAGTGAGTGTGTGATGAGTGTGGATGAGTGATTGAGTAAATTAATGTAAGAAGAGTGTGCATTAGTGAGTGACTGGACTGTAATGCGTGAGTGAGTGAGCGAGTGAGTGAGTGAGTGTGTGAGTGAGTGTGCGGGTGAGTGAGTGCAATGAGTGGGTGATGTGTGAGAGAGTGTGAGTGAGTGTGTGAATGATGGCGATGTGAGTGGCGAGTGTTGAGAGAATGTACGAGTGTGTGAGTAGTGAGCGTGTGAGTGAGTGATGAATGAGTGAGTGTGTGAGTGTGTGTGTGTGTGTGTGTAATGAGTTAGTGAGCTAGTAGTGTGTGAAGTGAGTGTGTGAGTGGGTGCGTGTGTGTGAATGTGTGCTGAGTGAGTGAGAGAGTGAGTGATGGTGTTAGTGAGTTGTGTTACTGTGTGAGAGTGTCAGTGATAGTGTCAGAGTGATTGAGTAATGAGCGTGGGAGAGAGTGTGCAAGTTAATGAGTGAGTGAGTGTGTGAGTGGAGTGACGAGTGGAGTGAGTGTGTGAGAGGTGAGTGTGAGAGTGAGTGTGATGCGTGTGTGATTGAGGGAAAAGAGTGGTGAGAGTGTGTGCAAGTGAGTTAGAGAGTGAGTGGAGTAAGTGTGTGAATAGTGTGTTAGTGAAGTGTTTGAGTGAGAGTGCGAGATTGAATATGTGATTCAGTGACTGTGTAGTGAGTGTGTGAGTGAGTGAATTAGTGATGAGTGGGTGAGTGTGTGAGTGGGAGTGTGCGAGTGAGTGAATGAGTGAATGAGTGTGTGAGAGAGAGTGCGAAGGAGAGAGAGAAAGTTTAGTTAGTGAGCGAGTGAGTGAGCGATTGAGTTTAGTGTTGAGTGTGAGTGTGTGGTGTGTGAGTGCTTGTGAGTGAGTGAGTGAGTGTGTGAGAGAGTGTTTGAGTAGTGTGGGGAGTGAGTGTGTGAGTGAGTGAGTGTGTGAGTGAGTGAGTGTGTGATTATTTTCAATGAATAAGCGAGGTGAGAGATTGTGTAATGAGTGAGTGAGTAACTAAGTGAACTGAGTGAGATGAGTTTGTGAGTGAGTGTGCGATTCAGTGATTGAGTGAAAGAGAGATTGAGAGAGATTGCGAGTGAGTGGAGTAGAGTGTGTGAGGTGAGTGAGTGACAGATGAGTGTGTAAGTGAGAGTGTGAGTGTGAGTGTGAGTGGAGTGGTGTGGAAGCGCGTGTGAGTGAGTGAGTTCATTGAATAAGTGTGTGAAAGAGTATTCGAGTGATGCTAGCGAAGAGTGACGTCTGAGTGAGTGAAAGAGTGAGTGTGTGAGAGAGTGAGAGTGCGAGGCGAGTGTGTGAAAGAAATGTTAAGTGGGGTGTGGTGACTGAGTGAACTTGTGAAGGAGTGTGCCAGGGAGTTGCGAGTTAGTGAGAGATGACTGAGTGAGTGTGGTTGTGTGTGTGAGTGAGTGTGTGAGTGAGTAAGTGTGTGTGTAGTGTGTGTGTGGTGTGAGTGTGTGTGAGTGGTGAGTGAGTGAAATGAGAGTGTGATAGAATGTGTTAGTGAGTGTGAATGAGCGTGGTGAGTGAGTGAGTGTGTGAAGTGATTGAGTTTATTGAGTGTGTGAGAGAGTGTGCGAGTGAGTGAGTGAGTGACTGACTGACTGAGTGACGTGATGTGTGTGTGGTGTGTATTGAGTGAGTGACTGAGTGCGGTGTGTGAGTGATTTTTGTGAGCGAGTGTGCCAGTGAGTGTGGGAATGAGTGAGTGGGTGTGTGAGTGATTGAGTGAATGAGTGTGTGATAGAGTGCTCGAGTGAGTGTGTGAGTAAGTGCGTTAGTGAAAGTGAGTCCTAGTGTTCGTTCCCCTGATGCTCTCTTGTGTTCTGATTCTACCTGTGGTCCTCCTGATGTTCTGGTTCTCCTCATGGTGTCTTGGTGTTCTGGTTCTCCTGGTCCTGTTGAGGTGTTCTGATTCTCCTGGTCCTGTTGACGTGTTCTGCTTCTCCTGGTGCTCTCCTGGTGTTCTGTTTCTCCTGGTGGTGTCCTGGTGTTCTGGTTATCCTTGTGGTGCCCTGATGTTCTTGTTCTACTGGTTGTGTCATGAAGTTCTAGTTCTCCTGGTGCTGTCCAAGTGTTCTGGTTCTCATGGTGCTGTCCTAGTGTTCTGGTTCTCCTGTTGCTCTACTGGTGTTCTGGTTCCCCTGGTGGTGTCCTGATGTTCTGGTTCTCCTCGTGGAGTCCTGGTGTTCTGGTTCTCCTGGTCCTGTTAAGGTGTTCTGATACTCCTTGTCGTGTTGATGTGTTCTGGTTCTCCTGGTGGTCTGGTTCTCCTGGTGGTTTCCTGGCATTCTGGTTCTCCTGGTGGTGTCCTGATGTTCTTGTTCTCCTGGTGGTGTCCTGGTATTCTGGTCTCCTGGTGCAGTCCTAGAGTCTGGTAGTCGGGCTGTCCTAGAGTTCTGATCTCCAGTTTGCTTCTCCGTGTTCTGGTTCTCGCTGGTTGCATGTCCTAGTGTTCTGTTCACCTGGTGCTGTCCAGCGCTCTGTTCTCCTGTTGCCTTCCTGTGTTCCTGTTTCTCCTGGTGGGTGTCCTGATGTTCTGGTTCTAACTCATTGTGACCTGGTGTTCTGGTTCCCTGGTGGTTGTCCTAGTGTTAAGGGTTCTACAGGTGGTATCGCTGTATTCTGGTTCTCCTTCTTGTGTCCTTGTGTTCACAGGTTCTCCTTGTGGTGTGCTTGTGTTATAGTTCTCCTGGTGTAATCCTGGTGGTTCTGGTTGTCCTGGTGGTGTCCTGGGTGGTGTCCAGGTGTTACTGGTTCTCCTGGTGTGTCCTGATGTTCAGGTTCTCCTGGTGGTGTCCTGGTGTTCTGGTTCTCCTTGTGCTGTCACCTAGTGTTCTGGTTACTCCTGGTTCTGTCTCGTGTCTGTTATCCTGGGTGTGTCCTGATCAACTGGTTCTCATGGTGGCTCTCCTAGTTTTCTTGTTCTCCTGGTGCTGTCCTAGTGTTCTGGTTCTCCTGTAGCTCTCCTGGTGTTTCTGGATCTCCTGGTGGTGTCCTGATGTTCTGGTTCTCCTGTGGTGTGCTGGTTTTCTGGTTCTCCTTGTGCTGTCCTATGTTCTGGTTCTCCTGGTGCTGTCCTCGTGTTCTGGTTATCCTGGTGGTGTCTCGATCTCTGGTTTCTCATGGTGCTCTCCTAGTGTTCTGTTCACCTGTGGTCCTAGTGTGCTGGTTCTCCTGTTTGCTCTCCTGGTGTTTCTGGTTCTCCTGGTGGAGCCTGATGTTCTTGGTTCTCCTGGTGGTGTCCTGGTATTAGGTTCACCGGGCCTGTTGAAAGTGTTCTGATACTCCTGGTCCTTGTTGAGGTGTTTTGGGTTCTCCTTGTGTTCTGTTTCTCCTGTGTTGTCCCCTGGTGTTCTGCTTCTCCTGATGGGTCCTGATTGTTCTTGTTCTCATGGTGGTTTCCTGGTGTTCTGGTTCTCTGGTGCTGTCCTATTTCCTGGTTTCTCCTGTTGCTCTCCAGGTTCTGGATCTCCTGGTGGGTCCTGATGTTTCCTGGTTCTCCCTCTATTGTGTCCTAGTGTTATGGTTCCGCTGGTGGATATCCTGAGTTCTGGTTCTCCTTCTTGTGTCCTAAGCCTGTTCTCCTGTGGTGTGCTTGTGTTATGGTTTTCCTGGTGGTATCCTGTGTTCTGGTTCTCCTGTGGTGTCCCTGGTGTTCTGGTTCTCAAGGTGCGTCTTCTAGTTTCTTGTTCTCCTGTCTGTCCTCATATTCTGGTTATCCTGGTGGTGTCGATGTACTGGTTCTCAAGGAGCTGTCCTAGTAGGTTCTTGTTCTCCTTGTGCTGTCCTAGTGTTTCTGCTTCTCCTGTTTGGTGTCCTGATGTTCTTGTTCTCATGGTGGTTTCCTGCGTTCAGGTCTCCTGGTGTTGTCCTGGTGTTCTGCTTCTCTGTTGGTGGTCCTGATGTTCTTGTTCCATGGTGGTTTTCGCTGGTGTATCTGTTCTCCTGGACTTGTCCTAATGTTCTGGTTACTCCCTTAGTTGCCTCCTGGTGTCTGGTTCCCTGGTGTGTCCTGATGTTCTGGATTCTCCTCTAGGTGTCCTGGGTTCTGGTTCTCCTGGTGGTCCTAGTGTTTATGGTTCTCCTGGTGGTAATCCTGGTGTTTTTCGGTTCTCCCTTCTTGTGTCCCTTATGCTCTGGTTCTCCTGGTAGGTGTGCCTTGTGTTATAGGTTTTCCTGGTGGTTATCCTGGGTTTCTGGTTCTCCTGGTGGTGTCCTGGTTTCTGGTTCTCTGGTGGTGTCCTGATATTCTGGTGTCTCCTGTGGTGTCCTGGTGTTGTCTGGTTCTCCTTGTGCTGTCCTAGTGTTCAGGTTCTCCTGTGCTGCCTCATAATTCTGGTTATCCTGGTGGGGTCCTGAATGTTCTGGTTCTCAAGGTGCGTCCTAGTGTTCTTGTTCTCC
The DNA here is from genome assembly GCF_026875155.1 of Cherax quadricarinatus. Lineage (NCBI taxonomy): Eukaryota > Metazoa > Arthropoda > Malacostraca > Decapoda > Parastacidae > Cherax > Cherax quadricarinatus. The sequence continues at coordinate 23,144,820 of NC_069452.1, read as the reverse complement.
TGGTGCTGTCCTATGTTGTCTGGTTTTCCCCTGTTGCTCTCCTGGGTCTTCTGGTTCTCGGAGAGGGTAGGTCCTGTTGTGTGGTCCAGATGTTCTGGTTTTCCTCATTTGTTGTCCTGGTGTTCTGGTCACCTGGTCCTGTTGAAGTGTTCTGAAACTCCTGTCCTGTTGAGGTTTACTGTTCCACCTGGTGTTCTCTGTCTGTTTTTCTCCTGTGGTGGTCCCTGGTGTTCTGGTTCTCCTGTTGTGTCCTGATGTTTCTTGTTCTCCTGTGTGGTATCCTGGTTCTGGTTTCTCCTGGTGCGGTCCCTCAAATGTTCTGGTTCCCTGTTGGCTCTCCTGGTGTTCTGGTTCTCCTTGTGCTGTCCTAGAGTTCTGGTTCTCCTGGTGCTGTCCTAGTGTTCTGGTTCTCCTGGTGCTGTCTTGGTGTTCTGGTTCTCCTGGTGGTGTCCTGATGTTCTGGTTCTCCTGGTGGTGTCCTGGTGTACTGGTTCTCCTGGTGGTGTCCTGGTGTTCTGGTTCTCCTAGTGGTGTCCTGGTGTTCTGGTTGTCCTGATTCTCTTCTCTGGTATATACTGACTCTTCCCTCACGCTTGTGTACTAGTTAATGGTCCAATTCTGACCAATACGTCGTTATATGTTTCTGTGCTGCATATGTTGCTTATTTGTGTATATGTATGTTGTTGTGCATGATCAACATGGAGCCGCTTGCTCCATGTTGATGTGCATGATCAATATAGAGCCACTTGCTCTGTGTTGATGTGCATGATCAACTTAGGGCCGCTTGCTCTATGTTGTTGTGCATGATCTACAAGGGGCCACTTGCTATATGTTGATGTCTCATATAAATAATTAATATCCAGAGCGACGTGGTAACTTATAGTTCACAGGGAACGACGGTGTGTTTACCAGTGAAGCAACATGGACACTACCCACAGAATTAATTAGAGACATATCTGCGCGCGTTTGTTTAATTACTTTAGAGTTGCTGCCAGATTTACTGCCTCGACCGAGCAACATACAGTATCAAAGCACCAGAGAGGACCTCAGTCACTTGAACAAAGATTTTTAGCAGTGTTTCCTACCCCTAAGAAAAGCTATATAACACTGTAACAAAGTTTTCCAAGCGAAGCACAATTAGTGTACAATGCAGTCTGCCAAGAGTGGAAGTCCTGCACCATGTGTCTGCCAAGTGCAGCCATGCTCACATGGTCTTCCAGGATTGGATCCAGGCTCCATGTGTCTGCCAGGAGTGGAAGCTAGCTCCCATGTGGTCTGCCAGGAGTGAGCCAGGCTCCATGTGTCGCCAGAGTGCAGCCATGCTCCAGTGTCTGCCAGGAGTGGAGCCATGCTCCATGGTCTGCAGGAGAGGAGCATGCTCCCATGTGTCTGCCAGGAGTGGAAGCCATGCTCCATGTGTCTGCCAGGAGTGCAGCCACTCAACGTGGTAAAAACAGGAAACGGGAAAAATAAAATTCATCCAGTAAAAACGTAGCTACAAAAATTTCTAGCAAATAGCTGAATTACAATCAAGGTAAAAGACTATGCCTTGGGTATCTGCAGGCACGGAATATCTGGTAAAACAGGTGACATGCACTTTGACCATCCCATAACATGTCCGCAACCACCTGACAACAGGAGAGTGCACCTTCCTCCTGTACACTTATTTCACCCATAAAGTGTTCACTCATCAATCCTTAAAGAAAAAATGCTTCCAACCATACTGGCAGCACATCATCTAAAGGGGACTAGAAGACACAGACCAGCCAGACTAAGGACACAAAAGAGAGGAGCCACAACCTCTTCATTGAACAGAGGTTTTTTTAGGGCCAGGAGGGAAGAAAGACTGGCAATAAATTACAATAATCCTCCTCTACCCAGAAAACACTCTGGAGCAGAGGCGACATTGCCTCTGCCCAGAGCAACAGATATTAGAGCCAGCAAATCTGCTGGTCAAAAGAACAACAAAATTCCTTATCATCAAGGGACTGCTCACAGAGTTCCAAATGCAATGTATGCAGCGTTCACAGAGTTCCACATAAAGGATCATTATTACAACGAAATATGGATTCTAGGGTACAACCATACCGATGCGACAGACTAAACAGGCAACAAGGGGTTTGGCCTGTAATGTCACAGAGTCGCTGCATTGCACAGAACAACTAAACACCTCAAAAGAAGTAGTTGCAGTTTTGGCGTAAAGATTTGAAAACAAAACTTGTCATTGTGGAAGATAAACAACCTCAGATGCAACTTCCCACAATCAGGAGCAGCTTGAGAAAATTGACCAACTGTCTGGAAAAAACTCCCAACTCCTGCCCAAAACAACTTATTACTATGAATTTCAACTTGAGACACCTAAAATGGAGGAGTATGGCAAACACAGTTTTAGCAGAGATCACCCGGGAGGCAGCCAGCTGAAAAATCACACACACACGAACTATTAAATTCTGCACAAAATTCACCTAAACCAGCAAATATCAGAGCCAACAAGACTAGAAAATACGCTGGACCTCATCTACACTAAGAAGACGATCTGATACGTAATATAACAGCATCAAAGACAATACACTCTGAAATCGCAAGATAATAGAGGTGGCAGACAAGTGTGCACAGGGCCTTTGACCATCAAAATGTGAGCATTCATGAAGGATCCTCTTCACGAAATTAAATTACAATCATAAAAACATACATGGGATCAAGTAAAACCAGTCCTAAATGAAACAAGCGTGAAATATCCTAAACACACGGATCCGAAACCATTTACCTAGAAAAAATGAATTCTGTGGTTCTCGAGAACTGCTCAAGACACATTCCAGAAAAAGAAAGAGAAAGATGTAAACTAGAAAGAGACAGACGTTCATTATACAGACGAAGCGAAGAGTTTACAGAGCTGCTGAGTGGGAACAATATATCAGAAATACGAAGGGAGTCACTATCCATGAAATTGCAAGTATCCGAACCAAACTGAAGAATCTTAAAGGAGACAAGAATCCCGGAATAACAAAAAGCCATAAAGGAAAATGCAATAATCCAAAATACTTCTTCCCTTATCCAAATGTAAGGGAGAAACAACATCCAGTATTCGGGAATCTGCCATAGCAGGATTAGACATACACCAATGACAGCCAATAAATGAGTGAGATACAAAAGTTCTAATACGACTCAGTGTTTAGCGAGCGACTTTCCCAGACTAAGGTGATCGACGATCAAATTAATCTTTATGAACGAAACCGTAAAATTTTGTCCATCTCAAAATCTCGGATATTGTCCTAACAACCAAAAACATTGAAGAGGCAACAAAATGACATGCCAAGTCTCTACCCCGGCCCAGGGAAGACGAAGAATGGGGTGGGGGGGGAACAAAAAGGGGGGGAAAAAAAAAAAAAAAGAAAAAACGGGGACCCCAAGTGAAGACTCCGTGAATTCATGGTCAGTTAAGAAATTGCTAAAGCTGCTATCGCGTCCTCACATTTATGTAGATGAAGCATGGACCACAGGGGGCCATCCCACACACACTAAAAACAACAGACATAGCTTCCACACCACAAAGGTGGCAGTAAAGCCATTGCAAAGAACTACAGACGAGAGCACTAAAATCTTTGAGATGGTTCGAGAAGAAAGCCATCACCTAAATACCCATCAATTCACAACCCATGCAAACCGGGTTATAGAGCAGGTCCGCTCCTGTCGTTCCAGCTACTGGACACTATGACAAGGGCCTGTATGCTGTAGAGGATAAAACAAAATACAGATGTGTAATACACGGACTTTGCAAAAAGCTTGACAAGTGTGACCATGGTGAAAAGCAACACAAAATTGCGTGATAAGGGAATAACGGGGAATTTTGGTAGGTGGATCTACAACTTTCTGACAAATAGAAGACAAACATTAAAAGAAAACAGAGTGAAGCCCAGGCAGCTATATAAAAAAGCTCTAGTTCGCCACAAGCATAGTAATTGATCCCATTTATTCCTCATCCTCATTCGACATAGACAGAGATGTAAGCCTATAGCACTGTGACTTTTTCTTTTAGGAATGACAACCCGGATTACCATTGCAGTGAACCTAGATCGATACACTGCGAGACTCCAAGCGAACATTAACCAAATCTTCGAATGGGCCACACAAAACAATATGGAAAGTTCACCGAGAAACTTTTCAACTACTCAAATATGGAAACGGACTAAATTAAAAATGTGTCAGGGATACCACAATTCTAACCATACGCATAGAGGCGGAAGTAATGTAAGGGACCTGGGAGTGCTAATGTCAAGATTCTCACATCAAAGAGCACGATAAAAAAGCAAAACAATGTATCAACCTCATCTGCAAGGAAATGATAGATGGATAATGAGAAACCTTCAAAACTATGATGATGATTTCATGATGATTCTCTTCAAATCGCTTGTGCTCTCTAGGCTGTATTCTGCGGTACACTAACGGCCCCTTCAAGCTGGCGACATTGCAGACCTAGGAGAGAGTACAAAAGAACTTTCACTTGCACACATATACGATAAGGCGCGCAAAACTACTGGAAGATTGAAGGTCCTTGATGTGTATTCCCCTGGAACGGCAGGCAAGAGAGATACCATGGTAATATACACTTGGAAGGTCCTGAGTGTAATTGGTACCACACTTCACACGAAAACCTGCGTATGAAAGCAAAAGACTCGGCAATAGATACAACAATTCTCCTGATGAAAAGCAGGGGCGCAACGAGTACACTGAGAGACAACCCAATAAGTGTAAGGAGCCCAAGACTGTTCCAGCTGCTCCCAGCATAAATTAGTGGATTACCAATGGACCACCTGGCTGTCCTTCAAGAATGCACAGACAGGATCTAAAGTCCGTACTCTACCAACCGGGCTGTCTTCACACGTCAACTTACGTGCGGCCAGCAGTAACAGCCAGGTTGATCAACGCTGATCCCCAGTGAGGCTTAGGTCCTCAGACGGGCAGGCGGCGTGACCCCGTAAACCATTTCCCAATCACACTCCCAGGTGTCCTGCCAGGAGTGGAGCCATGCTCCAAGTGTCTGCCAGGAATGGAGTCCATGCTCCATGTGTCCTGCCAGGAGTGGTGCCATGCTCCATGTGTCTGCCAGAGTGGTGCCATGCTCCATCTGCAAGGAGTGCAGACATGTTCCAATATGTCTGCCCAGAGTGGTGTCAGCTCCATGTGACAGCCAGGGGGCAGCCATGCTCCATGTCTGCCATAGGTGCAGCCATGCTCCATGTGTCGCTAAGAGTCAGCCATGCTCATTGTCCTTCCAAGAGTGCAGCAGATGCTCCATGTTTGTGCGAGGAGAGGAGTCATGTGCCAATGTTATCTGCCAAAAGCGGTGCCAAGCCTCATGTGTCTGCCAGGAGTGCAATCATTGTTCCATGTGTCTGTAATGAGTGGGAGTCATGCTCCATGTGTCTGCTAGAGGCATCCATGCACCATGTGTCTGCCAGGTGTGCCGCAATGCCCAAGTGTCCCTGCAAAAGTGGAGTCATGCGCCATGTGTCTGCCAGGAGTGGTGCCCATGATCCATGTGTCTGTAAGGAGTGGAGTCAAGCTCCATGTGTCCCATGCCAGGGGGGTGCCCATGCTCCATGTGTCTGCCAGGAGTGCAGCCATGCTCCATGTGCTGCCAGGAGTGGGTGGCCATGCTCCATATGTCAGCCAGAGTGGAGCATGCTCCATGGGTCTGTCAGGAGTGGAGCCATGCTCCATGTTCAGCCAGGAGTTGTGCCATCTCCAAGTGTCCTGCACAGGAGTGTTGCCATGCAGCCATGTAACTGGCAAGGAGTGAAAGTCATGTTCCAATTGTCGCTGCCAGGAGTGCAGTTCATGGCCCATGAGCTGCCTTGCCAAGAGTGTGTCATCTCCATGCGTCTGCCAGGAGTGCAGCCATGCTCCATGTGTCCCTAACCAGAAGTGCAGCCATGATCCATGTGTCTGCAAGTGAGAGCAGCCATGCTCCATGTGTCTGCCATGATTGCAGCAATGCTCCATGTGTGTGCCCGAGTGGAGTCAGTGCCATGTGTCTGCAAGGAGTGGTGCCCAATTCTCCATGTGTCCTGCCAGTATTGGAGTCCATGTTCCAAGTGCCTGTAAGGAAGTGGAGTCATGCACCATGGTTCTGCCAGAAGTGTCAGCCATGCTCCATGTGTCCGTGCCAGGAGTGGCAGTAATGCTCCATGTGTCAGCAATGGAGTGCAGCCATCTCCATGTGTCTGCCAGGAGTGCAGCACTGCCTCCAGTTCTGCCAAGAGTGGAGCCTTGCGCCATGAATCGCAAGGAAGTGGTGCCATGCTCCATGTGGTCTGCCAGGAGTGGATCCTATGCCCATGTGTCCAGCCAGGAGTGGCAGCTAAGCTCCATGTGTCTGCCAAAAGAGGTTCCATCTCTGTATGTCTGCCTGGAGTGGTGCGCAATGCTCCATGTGGTCTGCCAGAAGAGTGCCATGCCTCCATGTGTCCGTTGCCAGAAGTGGTGCCAAGCTCCATAAGTCTGCCATTAGTGTTCCATGCTCCATGTGTCTGCCAGAGTGTAAGCCATGCACCATGCGTCTGCCAGAGTGTGCTATGCACAATGGGACTGCCAGCAGTGGTGTCAAGCTCCATGTGTCTGCCAGGAGGTGCAGCCATGCTCCATGAGTCTGCCCGAAGAGGTGCCATGCGTCTATGGGTCCTGCCTGAGAGGTGCAATGCCATGTGTCAGCAAGGAAAGGAGCCCATGCTCCATGTGTCTGCCAGGAGTGGTGCCACGCTCAATGTATCTGCAACGAGTGGTGCCATCCTCCGTGTGTCTGCCAGGAGTGATGCCATGTCTCCATGTGTCTGCCCATGAGTGAGCCATGCTCTCATGATGCCTGCCAGAAGTGGAACCATGCTCCATGTGTCTGCCAGAAGTGGAGCCATGCTCCATGTGTCTGCGAAGAGTGGTGCCACGCTCCATGTGTCTGCCATGAGTGGTGCCATACTCGATGTGTCAGCCAGGAGTGAAACCATGCTCCATGCGTATGCCAGGAGTGGTGCCATGCTCAATGTGTCTGCCAGCAGTGGTGTCAATCTCCATGTGTATGCCAGGAGTTCAGCCATTCTCCATGTGTCTGCAAGGAGTGGAGCCATGCTCCATGAGTCTGCCAGGAGTGCAGCCATGCTCCATGTGTCTTCCAGAAGAGGTTCCATGCTCTTTAGTCTTCCCAGGAGTGGTGCCATGGCGCCATGTATTTTTTTGGGGATGGTGGGGGTCACACCCGGGGTTTTAAATGGACGGGTTTGTGTCACATCCTGATTGTTAGTGAACTGCTGTGGATCACATCCTGGGTGTTAGTGGACTGGTGTGGGTCACATCCTGGGTGTTAGTGGACTGGTGTGTGTCACATCCTGATTGTTAGTGAACTGCTGTGGATCACATCCTGGGTGTTAGTGGACTGGTGTGGGTCACATCCTGGGTGTTAGTGGACTGGTGTGGGTCACATCCTGGGTGTTGGTGGACTGGTGTGGGTCGCATCCTGGGTGTTAGTGGACCGATGTGGGTCGCATCCTGGGACAAAACTGACCTAATTTGCACGAAATGTCAGCTATGGCCTGTATACCTTGTACATGTACTTGTAGAAACATAGATATGTATAATAATAATAATAATAATAATAATAATAATAATAATAATAATAAAAATAATAATAATAATAATATAATAATAATAATAATAATTAATATTATTATTTTTATTATATTATATTATTATTATTATTATTATTATTTTTTTATTATTATTATTACTATTATTATTATTAGCTTTTAGAATATTTACTTTGTTATGTATTTAATTCTAACTATAGATTCACTACAAATCTTATGATTACAAGCATTGATCCTGATACCAACCTCTTATTTAATGACTTAAATGATTCAAACAGTTACTGTAATTACTACACAGCAGAACAATCAAAGGCACTTCTCAGTGCCAACAACAACATAACTATCTTTAACTACAATATCAGATCTTTAAGCAAGCATTATGATGACCTCCTAGCATTACTAAATTCCTTGCATGCCAATATGTCCATCATTACACTAACTGAAACCTGGCTAAAGCCTGATACTACAGATGTCTATGCCATTCCTGGTTACACAGCCATACACAACTGTAGGCCAGACCAACAAGGGGGTGGCACAGCTATATACTACTCAGACCAACTAGAATGTATCACTAATACTTGCACAAGAGATGAACATGGGGAATATATAATAGCTAAATTCAAATCTAAATACCTACAAAAACCTCTCACAGTGATAAACATCTACAGAGTACCACAATCAAACATTAGCCAATTTAGTCAAAACCTAGGAAGTATGATAACTGATGCACGCATGAACAAAGATCACTTACTACTCTCAGGTGACTTCAATATAAATCTCCTGCAAGACCAGGACCCACACGTTACTGAATTCACAAACACAATGAGTAACTGCATGTTGCTACCAACAGTAACAAAACCTACAAGAGTTACAGAGACTAGTGTTTCCCTACTTGACCACATCTGGACCAACACCATATCCCCTTTAAAATCAGGCATAATTACAGATAATACCACAGACCACTACCCGACTTTCCTCATAACAACTCTTGGTAAAATACCCCAAGACACTACTAAAGTCACCTTCAGACTTCACAATGAGGCAGCCATTAATAACTTCACAACAGCAGTAACAAACATTGACTGGCACACTGAGCTAGAAATCTATACAGATATTGACGAATGTTTTAGCAATTTTCTAAAAAAGACCCAAAACCTCTATAACAAGCACTGCCCTAAAAAAACTAAACAGATGACAGCTAAGAGACTGAACAGTCCCTGGCTAACACCCAGCATTCTCAAATCCATAAATACAAAACACCGATATGAAAAACAGTACAGAATGGGTCACATAACCAGAGACCAAACAAAACGTTACTCGTCAATCCTAACCAGCCTGATAAGAAGGGCAAAAACACTGTATTATGAGAACAGATTATCCAACTTACGAGGTGATATAAAAAAGACCTGGAAGACCCTATCAGAAATTCAGGGAACAAAAAAGATATCACGAAATAGCGAAATAAAATTAGCAAAATCAGATGAACCCCAACTCCCACCAACAGAAACAGCAAACAGACTCAATGATTTCTTCTCCACTATAGGACAAAACCTTGCCAATAAAATCCTAAGCTCAGATACCCCACCAAATGACTACCTCACCGGCAACTACCCGAACACACTGTTCCTAGCTCCGACTAACCCATATGAAGTCTCCCTTATTATCAACGCACTAAAAAACAAGGCAGGAGATTTAAATACCTTACCACCCTTTATATACAAAAAAGTGTCACAAGTACTATCACCAATCATTGCAACACTCTTTAACAAATCCATTGAATCCTCCACCTTCACTACAGCTCTCAAAATAGCAAGGGTCACCCCGATCCATAAAGGAGAAGACCAAGCAGAGTTGAATAACTATAGGCCAATATCCAATTTACACCCTCTCTCAAAAATCTTCGAAAAATTAATTCATAAACGAATCTACTCCTACCTCATCTCCCAAAACATTCTCAACCCCTGCCAATTTGGATCAGGCCTAATAAAAATACAATGATGCTATTAACACATGCTAGAACATATATACACTGCAATAGAGAAAAAAGAACTCCTACTGGGGATCTTCATTGACTTACGTAAAGCTTTTGATACAGTTTGACCATGACTTGCTCCACAAAAATTGTCACACTAGGGTATAAGAGGGCACTCCTCAACTACCTCAATCATACCTCAGCAACAGAAGCCAATATGTGTACGCAAATGGGGCAAGCTCTTCCCGCTCAACCCAAATTACAGTTGGTGTCCTACAGTGAAGTGTCCTTGGCCCTCTTCTCTTTCTCCTATACAAAATGACCTACCAAATGCTTCGAAAATACTAAAACCCACACTTTTTGCAGATGACACTACGTACGTCTTCTCTCCCCCCGAGCCCAGTCACGCTACCCAAATACTGTAAACACCGAATTACAGAAAATATCTACCTGGATGAGGACTAACAAACTTACACTAACATTGACAAAACCTACTTCATTCATTTTGGTAACAGAGCTACAGATGTACCTCTTAACAAACGATAAACAGATCACCTATCACAAAGCTAACAGAGGGAAAATTCTTGGGAAATTTCCACCTTGATAATAGACTCAAATTTCATACACATATACAACAAATTTCTAAGAAAATTTTCCAAGACGTAGGCATACTATCGAAGACACGGTACTATTTTCCCCCAGTCAGCCCTCCTGGGCCCTAAAATCACTCCTTTTAATTTACCCCTACCCAAACCTATGGAATTTGTGAAATGGGGCTCAACAACAATTAACCATCTCAGACCACAATTACCCAACAAAAGGCTGGATTTTAGATGATAACAAATTCTCACAACAGGCATCACACTCCACCAATATTAAAAACACTCAACCTACTCTCCATACAAAACATCCATACTTATTACTGCAACCTATTACATGCATAGAACACTTAACTTCTGATATTAACCCTCCCCTCAAACATCTCCTTGCCAACCTCAACAGAACACATGACCAAAATACAAGGAACAGATCACTCTTTTGATGTTCCTCGTGTCCATCTCACGCTATGCAAAAACTCAATGCACATAAAAGGCCCTAAAATCTGGAATTCATTACCTGTAAATATAAAGAAACACTACCTTTTTTATAAATTCAAGTCTCTTCTCAAAGATCACTTACTCACTCAAAACCAAATAAATACTGAATAATTGAACCTTAAAATTGTATATCCTATATGTTACTCACAATTATATCACAAAAAATGTTAAACCTAGGACCCAATCTAACTTTGTTATTTTTTTAAATACACTACCTAACAGAATACTCCATTCGACTGAATGTACAGCAATGCAAGCAACCATATGACCTGTCTTTGTAATACTCATTTGTGCTTTATAGTTATCTGTTTACAATAATGTTTTATCACTGATTTCATCATTGCTTAGTTAATCTTAAGTTAATTTTAAGCCAGCCCGTAATGCTATGCATATAAGTGGCTTTGGCATGCTGCTCTTACCTGTATTTTTTGTACCTCTGTATGTATGCTAAAATTACTAAATAAATGAATAAATAAATAAATAAATAAATAAATAATTAAATTAAATTAATGGGTTTATTGTAGTTTAGACTCGGAAGAACTGTTACAGAATGTTACTTGGTGACCCCGTTGACTGGCTGGCAAAGCTCTCCCTTCAGACTCTGAGGGCCCGGGTTCGATTTCCGGCAGGGTAGAAACATTGCAGTGTGTTTCCTTACACCTGTTGTCATGTTCACCTTGCAGCAAATAGGTACCTGGGTGTTAATCGACTGGTGTGGGTCGCATCCTGGGGGACAAGATTGAGGACCACAATGGAAATAAGTTAGAGAGTCCTCGATGACGCACTGACTTTCTTGGGATATCCTGGGGGGCTAACCCTCCTGGGGTTAAAAATCCGAACGAAATCTTATTTTTATGTTAGCACCGGCAGTGCCATCTAGCTGCCGCCATCATCCCAGACTCGTGTCTGGGATGATCATTTTCGGGTTTGATTTTTCTTTAGTTTCTACTCCAGGTAGTATTAATGTTACCTGGTGTGTGTTAAAGTCTGGAGAATCACTTCACCTCTTGTCTTCTAGTGATCAGGTGATTTACCAGGAATATTGTTTCGTTAACTTTTATACTTGACCTGGTTCCCAAATACTGACACTGTTTGTCTTCAGTGTTTTTACTTAACCTGGTTCCCAGTACTGACACTGTTTGTCTTCAATGTTATACTTGACCTGGTTACCAGTACTGACACTGTTTGTCTTCATTGTTATACTTAACCTGGTTACCAGTACTGACACTGTTTGTCTTCACTGTTATACTTGACCTGGTTACCAGTACTGACACTGTTTGTCTTCAGTGTTATACTTAACCTGGTTACCAGTACTGACACTGTTTGTCTTCATTGTTATACTTGACCTGCTTACCAGTACTGACACCGTTTGTCTTCAATGTTATACTTAACCTGGTTACCAGTACTGACACTGTTTGTCTTCAGTGTTATACTTAACCTGGTTACCAGTACTGACACTGTTTGTCTTCAATGTTATACTTGACCTGCTTACCAGTACTGACACTGTTTGTCCTCAATGTTATGCTCAAGATCTGGTCTTAAAAGTTCCTCCTGTCTCAAGATCTGATCTTAAAAGTTTCTTCTGTCTTAAGATCTAGTCTTAAAAGTTCCTCCTGTCTTAAGATCTGGTCTTAAAAGTTTCTCCTGTCTTAAGATCTGGTCTTAAAAGTTTCTCCTGTCTTAAGATCTGGTCTTAAAAGTTTCTCCTGATTTAAGATCTGGTCTTAAAAGTTTCTCCTGTCTTCAGATCTGGTCTTAAAAGTTCCTCCTGTCTTAAGATCTGATCTTAAAAGTTTCTCCTGTCATAAGATCTGGCCTTAAAAGTTCCTCCTGTCTTAAGGTCTGGTTTTAAAATTCCTCCTGTCTTAAGATATGATCTTAAAAGTTCCTCCTGTCTTAAGATCTGGTCTTAAAAGTTTCTCCTGTCTTAAGATCTGGTCTTAAAAGTTTCTCCTGTCTTAAGATCTGGTTTTAAAATTTTCTCCCTGTTTTAAAGGGATCTGGTTTTAAAAGTTCCCCCTGTCTTAAAAATCTGGTTTTAAAAAGTTCCTCCTGTCTTAAGATTTTGGTCTAAAAGTTTCTCCTGTCTTAAGATCTGGTCTTAAAAGTTCCTCCTGTCTTAAGATTTGGTCTAAAAGTTTCTCCTGTCTTAAGATCTGGTCTTAAAAGTTTCTCCTGTCTTAAGATCTGGTCTTAAAAGTTCCTCCTGTCTTAAGATCTGGTCTTAAAAGTTCCTCCTGTCTTAAGATCTGGTCTTAAAAGTTCCTCCTGTCTTAAGATTTGGTCTAAAAGTTTCTCCTGTCTTAAGATCTGGTCTTAAAAGTTCCTCCTGTCTTAAGATCTGGTCTTAAAAGTTCCTCCTGTCTTAAGATCTGGTCTTAAAAGTTTCTCCTGTCTTAAGATCTCACTGAAACCAACGGCGGCCAAAGTTTATTATTCCTCGATGTTATTTATTATTTTGTTTCATACTTGTGATCAGGTGACGGTGTTCTCCTGACAACAGACACACACATAAACAGATCACTTTGACAACAAATATGGATACCTGTATGCAACTGTTTTTGATGAAACAAAAAGAATAATCAACAAGGGAGATTGACTTACTTGTCACACAGTCGCTTATTTACTCAAAATTACTAAACAACACACATGATTTAGTTGAAGTTTTGGTAGTTAAGATTGAAAACCATAACCATAAACCACCAGATACAACTTCCCGACGATTTAGGAAAGTCTTCCAACTCCAGCTCCAAATATCTTACTTCTGGGTAATCTGACTTAAGACATCTGAAATGGAAGAATGTGGCAAATAATGTTGTAGCAGAGATTACCCCAGGAGGCAGCTCTCATGAAAATTCACACACACATGAGTTATTAAATCCCAACATCAAATTCACATTAAGCCAGCAAATAGTGGATACATGACTTGCAAATACACTTGATCTTTTTTTCACTAATAATGATCTGGTACGACCTATAACAGTATCAAAGACAATGGCCTCGCATCACAACATCGTCGAAGGACAGACGTGTATGTATCGGGCTCCTAAACCAGCAAAATGAGATCAATTATGAGGATGTCATCACCAAAATTCAACTTCAAAACAGAAACACCGTGGGAGAAAATTTAACCATGTCCTAAATGAAAAATGCTTAAAATGATATGCTAAGCAGCTCTGTGGCACTTGAGGTATGTTCAAAGCCATTCTCCTAAGAAAAAAAAGGAGAAGACGTAAACTTTAAAGGGAATCCCTGGGGAAAAATTAAACATTTACCTGGATGTAACTCATAAGGTAAAATGCAAGGAAATGGTAACAGGGGAAAATTTAATATTTATCAAAGTTACAGAGACAAGTAGGAAATTTTAGGACACCTAGGTCGCAAAAATGTCCCCCTTCGATACCTACCATTATTTCTCCACAAGTTGCTCTAGACCTAAAATTAACTGCAAATGAAAGTACATACACACCTGGAATTCTGGTAAATTTAATGAAAATTTGTGGGCTGTATATTAAAATTAATAAATGATTACATATACACATTTATATAAAGAAGGAAATTTATAATCATAACACCCCACCAATTAGTCTGGAGATTAGTGTGTCTCATGTACAGAACCCCCCCCCCCCCCTCTGCTAAATTTAGATGATAATACTGGCCAGAGCTATAACATACATATATAGACAGCTTATCTGAGGTTCCTGGAGTTGTCCTGTCCAGTCGCCTGAATTCTCACGTTATGCAGGATTGCACATCCAACAATTTCGGCTCCTATTTGAGAGATGTAAGCCCAATGTAACCTCTAGAGCGACAAAAATTCTTCCTATTTTCACTAACGTTTTTCTTGCCTCATTCAAAAAACATGGCGACTCCCCTGCTCGTCAGCGCAGGTGCAGAGCTTCCCATTTTTTATAATATAATTTTATTAAATACAATATATTTTATTAATTTACATACAAATACACTATTTTCATAAAATATACTATGTATTTTTCACACTCCCTATACAGGAAAAAGAAAAAAAATCACAGAGTTGCTGGAAGAGGCCAGTGTCTCTGGGACTTGGAGGGAGGTTCCGGCCAGAGAAATAGAAAATATCAAACTTAAGCTCATAGAATCATACAGGAGCTAGGAAACAGATAACGAACTTAAAGCATTTAAAATTTAAAAAGAAAGACTCCAAAATGTTTCTTTACTTATGCCAAATCTAGGGCAAGGAAACACATCAGTATAGAGCACTTACTTAAACAAGTTGGGACATACACAGAAAGACAGCAAAGAACTGAGTGAGTTACTGGGAAATCCCACTATACTCAGTGTTTTTGTGAACCATTAACCCCAAATAAGGGTCGACAATTTAAATGCATTTGTTATGACCGAGACTAAAAGCTGTTTATTTTCAGAATTTTTATATAATGTTAACACAATAGGACTTTCCATATTCAATAAATGACACGCCCTGCATGGAACTCCGTTTCATCATGAACTGCAAGAAGCCCCAAATCACGTGACTTTAATATTCTATAGAAAGAGGTAGAGACATAGGGGTCATCTCACAGCCATGACAATATTGGATAACGCCCCCACCCCCACAAATGTGGCAATAAAACAATTGCAAAAAATTCAGACAGACAGCACCAACATCCCACTATTAAAAATCTTTGAAGGGTTTGTAAGAAGCAAGATTGCCAATCACTTGGACTCCTAACAATTACACAACCCAGGGCAGCGTGGATTTATAGCAGGTCAATCCCTTTTTTTCACAACTACTGGACCACTATGACAAGGTCTTGGACGCACTGGAGGACAAAGTGAAAGCCTTTGACAGGGGCCTTCATGATGTTATAGCCCCCACAAAATGCTCGATAAAAAAAAGAAAAGTGGGTAGATGGATCTAAAAACTTCTTACAATAGAACACGAAGTGTAATAGTAAACAGAGTAAAGTCCGAGCGGCTCCAGTAAAGAGTTCTGTTCCACAATACACAGTACTCGCTCCCATACTGTTACTCAACACGTATCCATCACAGAGATATAAACCACAGCACCGTGTCCTCCTTTGCTGATGATACTGGAAGTTTTAGTACAGTCATCCATTGAGGGTTAACGAAGTCTTCAGACGGAACTATATGAAGTTCAGTGCTGACAAATTTCAATTACTCCATTATGGAAAACTTGAAGAAATAAAAACTTTAAACACAGTAATTAAACAAATTCTAATCAAAGCAATAGAGCGAGAAACAAAGTGTTTTTAATAACTTTAGGGTGAAAATGTCAGAAAATCTCACTGTCGAAGATCACCACACTGTTTCATCAATATCTGCTGGGAAATAGTAAGATGGATAATGTGAACTTTTCAAACTAGGGATGCCAAGCCGATGATTGATTCTCTTTAACTCACCTGGGTCTCTCTAGGCTGGAGTACCCGCTCTGCACTAACGGCCTCTTTCAAGGTAGGTGAAATTGCAGACCTGGAGAATATACAGAGAACTTTCACTGAACATTTAAGTACAATAAAACACATCAATTACTGGGAATTTTTTTAAGTCCCTTATTAACGTATATTCCTTGGTGAGAAGATACATCTTTAATCTACACCTGGAAAAATCCTAAGGACTTGGCCCAAATCTTCACACGGAAATCACTCTCAATGAAAATAAGAGACCTGGCAGGCAGTTGCAATAACCCCCCAATCAACTGTGTCATGAATACACTAAAATATAACACAAAATTGTTCAACTGCGTACCAGCAGTCTTCAAATGATGTCTTCAAGAAGGAACTGGAGAGGCACGTAAAATCAGTACCTGACCTGCGGGGCTGTAGGCGTATGTTGGACTATATGGTTGATCATACCCTGATTCATTGCAAGGCTTGGTCATGGACCTGGCCTCGGGGGCGTTGACCCCGGAATACTCTCCAGGTATATTTCGCCTGTCTTGTTCCTAGCTATTGATATCATTTGAAGACATGCTGGTACCTAATAGGACTGGTAATAACAGTCTGGTGACGGGGTTATGGTCACATATTGGGCAGTTCACTGGGAACCTGTAATCGTTAAAAGGTTAAGTACATCTAATCTTGAAAAATCTTGTCTCAAAATAATTTGTTTGTTTGGTACGTATGGGTTTACAGAGGCGGCGCCAAGAGAGACGTAGGGGGACAGCCCCATAAAAAATTTCCCTGAGCCCCCCAAATAAATGCAGTCATGACAATAACGTTGCATCAAAATAAGTCTCCTGGCCCCATCTTCCTTCTAACACAATAATTATCTCTCTGCTCTACCCCTCAGGGCAGAAATTAATGTGTAAATACATAACGGGGCTCGGTTTACATTCACAGGTAAACTCTAAATCCGTAAGAGTCATACAGAGTCTGGGAAATAAGAAGCACTTGTGTTTGATCTAAGTAAAACGAAACTAGCCCCATTTACTCAGATCAAGAACCCTCCTCCATCATAAAGTCATCAACCCGTCTCATTGATGGCAACATGAATAATATTACACAAGTAATGTTTAATACATTATGTTGATACATCAAAATAAAAAAAAAAACATTAAAATACAATTTATTTCATTAGCATTACAGTTTGTTTCATGAATTCGTAATAACACGAATGCAAACAACCCACTGAACTGTTGGGGTTAGCGCCCATGGCTGGAGTTTTACGATTCACTCGGCATGGGTTCTAACTCCCACCAGTTCCATGCTCATAGCCTGGAGTTTACAACTCACTCACCATGGGTTCTAGACCCACCAGTTCCATGGTTTATTACTGTTTGTCATTGAAATGCTTCTCCCTGACAGTTTCCTGCACCAGATTTCTGCAGGAACAAGCGAAGGAATTATGTGTCAAGTGTGAGGTGATAGAATATGTTCCTGGGCTGCCCTTTGTGTTGTTGACACTGGCAGGACAAGACCCAAGTCTACTATCACTGCTGCTTAACTCTCACACTGATGTTGTTCCAGTGTTGATAACACTTGTAGAACAAGACCCAAGTCTACCATCACTGCTGCTTAACTCTCACACTGATGTTGTTCCAGTGTTGATGACACTTGTAGAACAAGACCCAAGTCTACCATCACTGCTGCTCAACTCTCACACTGATGTTGTTCCAGTGTTGATGACACTTGTAGAACAAGACCCAAGTCTACCATCACTGCTGCTTATCTCTCACGCTGATGTTGTTCCAGTGTTGATGACACTCGTAGAACAAGATCCAAGTCTACCATCACTGCTGCTTAACTCTCACACTGATGTTGTTCCAGTGTTGATGACACTTGTAGGATAAGACCCAAGTCTACCATCCTGCTGCTCAACTCTCACACTGATGTTGTTCCAGTGTTGATGACACTTGTAGGACAAAACCCAAGTCTACCATCACTGCTGCTTAACTCTCACACTGATGTTGTTCCAGTGTTGATGACACTTGTAGAACAAGACCCAAGTCAAACCCTCACTGCTGCTCAACTCTCACACTGAGTTGTTCCAGTGTTGATGACACTTGTAGGACAAACCAAAGTCCCACCATCACTGCTGCTTAACTCTCACACTGATGTTGTTCCCCGTGTTGTGGGCACTTGTAGGACAAGACCCAAGTCGACCCTCACTGCTGGGTCAACTCTCACACGATGTTGTTCCAGTGTTGATGACACTTGTAGGACAAGACCAAAGTCTACCATCACTTTCTGCTTAACTCTCACACTGATGTTGTTCCAGTGTTGATGACACTGTAGGGCAAGACCCAATCTACCATCACTGCTGCTCCAAATCTCACACTGATGTTGTTCCAGTGTTGATGACACTTGTAGACAAGACCCAAGTCTACCATCACTGCTGCTTAACTCTCACACTGAGTTGTTCCATGTTGATGACACTTGTAGGACAAGACCCAAGTCTACCATCACTGCTGCTCACCTCTCACCTGATGTTGTTCCAGTGTTTGATGACACTTGTAGGACAAGACCCAAGTCTAAACCCTCACTGCTGCTCAAAATCTAACACTGATGTTGTTCCAGTGGGTTTATGACACTTGTAGCACAAGACCCAAGTCCCACCATCACTGCTGCTTAACTCTCACACTGATGTTGTTCCAATGTTTCCTGTGAGTCAAATTATCCATTTTTGGCTTTTGGAGGGACAAATGTGCTTGGCATGTTTTATCTTGTGTTATTATAACTCATTATTTACCTGGGGTTTTCCTGGAGAGAGTTCCGGGGCTCAACGCCCCCGTGGCCCGGTCTGTGACCAGGCCTCCTGTGGATCAGAGCCTGATCAACCAGGGCTGTTGCTGCTGGCTGCACGCAAACAAACGTACGAGCCACAGCCAGCTGATCAGAACTGACTTAGGTGCTTGTCCAGTGCCAGCTTGAAGACTTGCCAGGGGTCTGTTGGTAACCCCCTTATGTGGCTGGGAGGCAGTTGAAAAGTCTTTGGGCCCCTGACACTTATTGTATGGGCCCCTAAACTGGGTAGTGACACCCCTGCTTTTTCAAATTTGGGGGGGTGATGCATCGTCTGCCAAGTCCCTTTTTCTTTCGTATGAGTGATTTCGTGTGCAAGTTTTGGTACTAGTTTCCCCCTAGGATTTTCCAGGTGTATATAATCATGTATCTCTCCCTCCTGCGTTCCCGGGAATACAGGTTTAGGAACCTCAAGCGCTTCCCAGTAATTGAGGTGTTTTATCTCCGTTTTGCGCGCCGTGAAAGTTCTCTGTACATTTTCTAGGGCAACAATTTCACCTGCCTTGAAAGGTGCTGTTTGTGTGAGCAATATTCCAGCCTAGATAGAACAAGTGACCTGAAGAGTGTCATCATGGGCTTGGCCTCCCTAGTTTTGAAGGTTCTCATTATCCATCCTGTCATTTTTCTAGCAGATGCGATTGATACAATGTTTTTGTCCTTGAAGGTGAGATCCCTCCGACATGATCACTCCCAGGTCTTGACGTTGGTGTTTCGCTCTATTTTGTGGGCCCGAATTTGTTTTGTACTCTGATGAAGATTTAATTTCCTCATGTTTACCATATCTGAAATAATTGAAATTTCTCATCGTTGAACTTCATATTGTTTTCTGCAGCCCCCCTGAAAGATTTGGTTGAATGTCCGCCTGGAGCCTTGCAGTGTCTGCAATGGAAGACACTGTCATGCAGATTCGGGGTCATCTGCAAAGGAAGACACGGTGCTGTGGCTGACATCCTTGTCTATGTCGGATATGAGGATGAGGAAAAAGATGGGAGAGAGTACTGTGCCTTGTGGAACAGAGCTTTTCACCGTAGCTGCCTCGGACTTTACTCGTTGACGACTACTCCTGTGTTCTGTTAGGAGGAAATTATAGATCCATCGACCGACTTTCCTGTTATCTTACACACGCATTTGTGCGCTATTACGCCATGGTCACACTTTCGAAGGTTTTGCAAAGTTGAATAATTACATCTGCATTCTTTTGTCTTCTAGTGCATTTAGGACTTGTCGTATGATCCAATTTGAGACAGACAGAGCGACCTGTTCTAAACCATGTTGCCCTGGTTGTGTAACGATGGGGTTTCTAGCGGGTGGGATCTTGTTCTTAGGGAACCTTCAAAGATTTTATGAATGGGATTAAATGCATGGTCTGTAGTTCTTTTTCTGTTGCTTTACTGCCCCCTTTGTGAAGGGTGGGCTATGTCTGTTTTTTTAGTAACTGTGGGACGACCCCCGTGTCCATGCTTCCCTCCCATAGGATGAAAAGGCTCGTGATAGGGGCTTCTGCGTTCTTGTGAACACAGAGTTCCATGGGGTCTGGCCCTGGGGCAGAATGCATGGGCATGTCATTTATCGCCAGTTCGAAGTCATTTGGCGTCAGATAATGGGATAGGCTTGTGTTAATCAAATTTTGTGGCTCTCTCATAAAAAATTCATTTTGATCTTCGACTCTCAGTCTGGTTAGCGGCTTGCTAAAAACTGAGTCATATTGGGACTTGAGTAGCTCACTCATTTCCTTGCTGTCGTCTGTGTAGGACCCATCTTGTTTAAGTAGGGGCCCAATACTGGACTTTTCTCGATTTTGATTTGGCATAGGAGAAGAAATACTTTGAGTTTCTTTCGATTTCATTTATGGCTTTTAGTTCTTCCCGCGATTCCTGACTCCTAAAGGATTCTTTTAGCTTAAGTTCGATGCTTGCTATTTCTCTGACCAGTGTCTCCCTACGCATTTCAGATATATTGACCTCTTTTAGCCGCTCTGTTATTCTTTTCCGTCGCCTGTAAAGGGAGCGCCTGTCTCTTTCTATTTTACATCTACTCCTCCTTTTTCTTAGAGGAATAAGCCTTGTGCATACTTCGAGTGCCACCGAGTTAATCTGTTCTAGGCATAAGTTGGGGTCTGTGTTGCTTAGTATATCTTCCCAGCTTATATCGGTTAGGACTTGGTTTACTTGGTCCCACTTTATGTTTTTGTTATTGAAGTTGAATTTGGTGAATGATGCCTCGTGACTAGTCTCATTATGTCGGTCTGGGGCTCCACGCATACATGTCTGAACCTCAATTATGTTGTGATCTGAGTATATTGTTTTTGATATGGTGACATTTCTTATCAGATCATCATTGTTAGTGAAGATGAGGTCTAGTGTATTCTCCGTCTAGTAGCTCTATTATTTGCTGGTTTAAATTGAATTTTGTGCAGAGATTTAAAAGCTCGTGTGAGTGTGAGTTTTCATCAGAGCTGCCTCCTGGTGTTATTACTGCAACAATATTATTTGCTATATTCCTCCATTTTAGGTGCCTTAAGTTGAAATCCCCCAGGAGCAAAATGTTGGGTGCAGGAGCTGGAAGATTTTCCAGACAGTGGTCAATTTTTAACAGCTGTTCCTGGAATTGCTGGGATGTTGCATCCGGAGGCTTGTAGACTACCACAATGACTAGGTTTTGGTTCTCGACCTTTTACTGCTAAAAAATTCCACTACATCATTTGAGGCATTAAGCAGTTCTGTGCAAACAAGTGACTCTGCAATGTACAGGCCAAGCCCTCCCTTTTGCCTGTTCACTCTGTCACATCTGTATAGGTTGTAACCTGGGATCCATATTTCGTTGTCCAAGTGCTCCTTTATGTGGGTCTCAGTGAAAGCCGCGAACATTGCCTTTGCCTCTGCAAGCAGTCCACGGATGAAAGGTATTTTGTTGTTTGTTGCTGGCTTTAGACCCTGTATATTTGCAAAGAAGAATGTTATCGGACTGGTGGTATTGTTGGTACTGGGGGGGGAGTTTTTTTCCGGCATTAGTATCTGTATCTGTTGGTTTGGAGTGGAGGCCATCGACTGTGGTTCCACTCCAGGAATGACTGGATTTGGTGTACGATTTCTGCCATTTCCTGCCAGTTTTTTTTTCCTTCCTGGCACTAAAAAACCTCTCCCTCTTGAGTGGCTGTGGCTACCCCGGTTTCCCATGGCCTGGATGTTTTGTATCTTTTTGTCCCCTTTAGATGGTATGCCTGGCAATTTAAGTTATAGCACAGTCTTTCCTGTACTGAAGAGGTACTCAGTTCAGGGTGAAAAAGTTTACAGGAAGGGAGTTTGCATTTTCCTGTTGTCATATGGGCATGGCATTTTCTAGGGTGGTCATAGTTGCACGTCCCATCTGTTTTTTCCAGATTTCCCATGCCAGCAGATACCAAGTGCATAGTATGTGCACAGGCTTGGTTTCCGTTTGCCTTGGGTTTCTGTGACTGTATTCCCTGTTGGTGCATGTTTCCCTGTCTTACTTCTATCATCCCTAGCACCAACAATGGAGCTCCCACCAGTTGTTTTTGGTAATATATCCTCAATATTGCTAGTGGAGTCCTCTTGTTTGCTATTTCCTGCAGTATTTCTAGTTTGCAATATTGGTTTTATCTTATCTTTGACTACACTTGTTTCCCTACTATGGCTCCTGTCCCCTATGAGGTCATTTATATGTATTCCTTCCTGCGTATAATTCCCGACTACCTGGACAAAATCTCCAGCTTCACTATTACTGTCTCCCAGGACAGCATCTCCAGATTCACCATTACTGTCTCCCAGGACAGCACCTCCAGCTTCACCATTACTGTCTCCCAGGACAGCACCTCCAACTTCACCATTACTGTCTCCCAGGACAGCACCTCCAGCTTCACCATTACTGTCTCCCAGGACAGCACTATCAGCCCCACATTTACTGACTACCAGGACTTCATCTCCAGCCTTACAGTTTCTGACTACATGGCCAGTATCAAGGGCAGTACCATTCAGCCCAGACTTTTTATGTTCCCATCTGTGTAGAAAGCTTCCAGGTTTTCTATGAAAGCAGCTTTGATGTTGTCCTCTTTTAATACCCTTGTGATTTTAGTCCACAGATTTATCTCATTTGGGCATATCCAAAAACATTTCCCTGTTTTAATACTGCTTGTAGCTAGTTCTTGGATATCTGCACAAGGGGAGTGACACCAATTTCCACAAAATGACAATTATATCCATGTGGAAGCCCGTTTGTTTGACTGACCACAGACTACACACAGCTTCATAATGATTTGAATGGTTGATTTACTGCAATTCTACTAGCAACCTCTTGAATATTCTATTAATAACCTCCTTAAATGAAGCTCTAGCTATTTGTATTTCTGTTTCTAACTGTTTTTGTATATTGGACAGCTTACCGTGCACGTTCCTGATATATATTTAATGTTTGTGTTTACAAGGGCGCCTACAACCCCATCCGTTTACAGTCTGCTTTATTGTCCAACAAAACCGTTTGAAACCAGTCAAGGGTTCGGTCCAGTCAAGGGTTCGGACCAGTCAAGGGTTCGGACCAGTCAAAGGTTCGGACCAGTCGATCTGATCAGTGGGTCACTTATTTAAACCATACTGGTCGGTGATTTGAGCTAACACATGAAGGATCTACTGGAAATTATCTACCCGAGTAATATGTGATTTGATTGATACAAAAGTATAACTTGCGTGTTGAAGAGCCGGTGACTGCTGGCACTCCTACAATGACGAACGGTCGACCTCCACCCTTGTTTATCAATCGCTGTATCTAGCTTCTCTATTTTTTTTTTTTTTTTTTTTTTTTTTCTTTCCGTCTCCACCACAATAAATGCTATATTATCACTATAGTAGGGGTGGAAATTTTGGGGGAAGGACTTTTTCGTAAAATTTAATTGTTCCCGTTGGTATATTGCAACCGCGGGTAACTACAGGTTAATAAAATTCACAGTATACTCGGTTTTTCAAGAAAAAAAAAACTAATAAAATCATCCACTCCACTAAGTCCATTAAATACTGGTTAGTTCTCACAACCTGTATTCTGCTTTTCAGGTATCACAGATTATATGCGAGTACACTACAAGCCGGAAGATTTTTAAAAAACCCCTGACCTGTGGTATTTTTCGGCGACTTCTGGCCCTCCTCTATAGGCTTATCACTTCTTTTCAAATTCACCTTTTTTATACTCAATTATAATATTTAAAAGCGGGTGGGGGGGAAAGCCAGCGGAATGCCTCAAACAGGCCCATAAATTCCAGCTGGGGGTCATCATATGACAAAAAACCCCCCAGGAAACCTTGTCCTTTTCCTGACAAACCTTAACTAATTTAAAACCTAAATTAACCAATCGCCCCATTATTATTTTATCAACTTTTTTTTCTTCTTAATTTCAGATTTTTTTTTTATGACTTACAAACCCATTTTAAATTATTTAAACATATTACTTAAATTTTTTTCTGTTTTTTTTTTAATTTAAGCAGAGAAGTTTTGATATCCATGATAAGCTATAGAAAACCCCTCTTTTTTTCAAGATCTTTAAAATTTTCTTATATTTGGGTATTATATCTCTGCCAGTAACAAGTCGGGACAAATTCTAGTGTTTTTCAGTTTTTCATTGCAACAATGTTTGTCAAAAATTCATAGTGTAGTACATAATTCAGTAGTGTATGTACATAATTCTTGTATGTACATAATTCTGTAGTGTTGTACATAATTCGTAGTGTTTTACTAATTCTTATGTTGTACATAATTCTGTAGGTAGTACATAATTCTGTAGTGTATGTACATAATTCTGTTTAAATTACATAATTCTGTGTGTATTACATAATTCGTAGGTATGTACAAATTGTAGTGTATGACAAAATTCTGTAGGTATGTACATAAATTCATATGTTGTACAAAATTCTGAGTGTATGTACAAAATTCTTATTATTACATATTTTGTGTATTACTTTTTTTCTGTAGTGTATGTACTTTTTTTCTGTAGTGTATGTACAAAATTTCTGTTGTATGTAAAAAATTTCTGATTTATGTAAAAAACTGTAGTGTAGACATAATTCAGTAGTGTAGTACATAATTCTGTAGTGTATGTAATAATTCTGTAGTGTATTACATAATTCATAGTGTAGTACATAATTGGTAGTGTATGACATAATTCTGTAGCCGGTAACATTTGGAAAAGTTTTATGGAGATTATTTTTTTTTTTTGTTGGTGCTCAAACACTGGAAATATAAACCCATTCGTGGTAAAAGACGACAATGGTGATATATATGGTCGTGGTACACAAGACTGAAGTCTTTTGGGAAACAGTTTGGAAGCTCTTAAAAGTCTTAGCAAAGATGGACATGAGTTTCTCAGGACTATATACATTTCATTTATGCAGGTAAGACCAATCAATAATGTTTTAAAATCATAGCTATTTTTTTTTAAGGAGGGGGATGGTAAGCCAGCGGAAGGCCTCGGTCAAATCACCAAAAGCTTAAAGCTGTGGATCTTAATACTAAACCGCATCATGAACATTTCCTGTTTTGAACCTAACTAACTTTAAACCCCTAAGGGCCCTTTCAAATAGGGAACGGGAGGGTTTAAACCGGGTAAGGGAATCCTAAAAAAACATGGAACCCGGGCATTTTTTAAATTTTTAATCCATTTAAGATTTATAAAATAGATTTTTCCCAAAACTTAATTAATAAACTGGAAAAAAAAAAAGGGATAAAAAAAAAATGAAAAAATTTTTTTTTAAATTTTATTTATAACCATAAAAGGATACATAAAAAAAAAATAAAAAGGAAAACATATGACTAAAATCCTAATTTCGGACATGGACAAAAAAAACCCAACAAAAAAAAATAACAAAGGGTTTCCCTTACTTAAAGTTTCCCCTTTTAACATAAACAAAACCCTTCCCAAATAACTACAAAATAAACATTAACTTCAGAACAACATAAAAAATCAATGACTCAAAAACCAAACTTACTTAAAATTTAAAAATGACAAAAAAAGCTCTAAAAAAAAAATATTAAAGAAAAGAACGTTACCCGTTTATAATCAATAAACCAAAATAAAAATAAACCAAAAAAAACATAAACCCAACTTTTTAAGTTTTACAATAAAAAATACAAATAAAAATACAAAGAAAAGATTAGATCCAAAAGCCCATACTTAAAATTTCCCCCTATAAAAACCGACCGGGAATCGTCTAAAAAAAAATTCTTATTGGAACGTAGTTGTATAATTTGTTCCCGTGCTTGGGGTGCAATTGAAACAAAGTACGAAAGGGATACAAAAAGATTTTGAATCAATAAATCAATAAACCCCACAGGAAAATGGGCTATTGTTTTGTTTTTTCCCCAAACCACAACCCCAAAAATACGTGAATGCCCCTCTCCCCTTTTAAACCCCAAAATGGGTTAAAACACTATTTCTTTTAAAAAACCCAAAAAAAAGTAATAACAAAACTACCAACTACCCAGCCCAAACTCACTCACAAAAGAAGTTTATTAATTAATTCCAAACATACCCAACCCCCAAACATCTTTTACCATTTCCATACCAAAAAATAGCCCCCCCGAAACCCCCTTAATTTAAAAAAACTTAAATCTTTTAAATCCTCAACCTGAATCTACGATAACCTTCAGTAAAGTTTTCTCCCTCTCCCCCATAAAATCCCTATTGCGGCACTTTGTTCTATACATCGGGCCCCTAACACTCTTATCCTTTCCTCGACTCCCCCTCCCCATTGCCCAAGAATATAAATAAAATCGTGACCACATACGAAACCCGCATTAAAACCCCCCTGCTGACCCCACCCACCATATCTAAATTTAACCCCCGCAGCCCGTAACCCTTCCCCACCCACTAACCTAACTACTCTACTTAGCCAGACCCCACACTTCAAAAAGTAAAAAAGTACACAGCGTGAAATATGGTTTCCGGGACATCACCCTTTGCACCCCCACCTTCCCTTAATTCCTATTAAATAACAACCCCAACGGCAAAAATCCCATGTAAAAACCAAAAACATAACCTCCCTGCACTTTTTTTTTACACGTAGTTGTTAAAGACATTTCCATACAGAACCCCCATGCATACATACGATAGCCCCCTCAACTGCCGCCACCACAGACCCACCCCCCACCCTCTAAAGAACCTTAAATTTTAAACTGTTTCGGACCCTTTACCTTCAGTAAAATCGAAAACTAGCCTCCCCAAATTTTAAAAACCCTACCCCCCCACCACCGTTGCATATCCAGCGAATTTTTAAAAGGCCCCCCCCTCACCCCCCCCCTTTTCCAACCCCCTTTTCAGAAAACACTCACATACCTTCTCAAGAGGTAAAGCCCCGCCCCCCCTGGAAGGGAAGCACACACCCCTCTATTTAGCCAGTCACAACCATCCCCATATAAACTGTCCCCCCAGTTGAAAACCGTTGCACCCAACCGTTGTAAGGGATAAATTGCCACCACTGCCATAATTTGTATAAAACAGGACATTCGTGATAAACCCTTTGATGCAACATAATTGCTTGCCCTCAAGCCTCCCAATCTTTTCAAAACTCCATCCAGTGCGCCTCGAATTTCCCTCTTGTGCTCCCTACTTTCCGTGTACCTACCCCACATATCAACAGCTGATCTACCACACGCCACCCACCCTCAAACCTCCCATTATGTAGCATCCCCAGATCCAAATACTTGGCTTTTTCATAATTTTCATCCCTGTAGCCTCAAAAAAAAGTTTTCACCCTTTCTCCCTTTTTAAATCCCTCACATCCCTCCCCAAAGACAGTCTATCTCCACGTAACCCCTATACCCCCGTTTCCCCCTTCCGTGCAACACCAACCCTGCTCTCGCTATACTCCACCAAAAACTCCCCCAAAAAAGGGGGTTCCTAAGACATGCAAAAAAAATTTGCGACAGGGGGCTCCCTGTGGGCAAACCCCTTTCCCATCTGAATACATACCTAGTCGTCATTAACCGTATTCTCATAACCACCCGAACAAATTTTTGCCCCAAAAAACAATTTCCCTCCCGAAACCCAACCAAGCATAAAAAACTCTAATGCATCCCTTTTCGCTACTAAGCAGCTCCCCAAATCCAAAAGCCAAAACACCCCCCCCCCCCCTCCCCCTATGCTCTATAAAACCCCTAAAGCTCCATGCCCTTCATACTTGATCTACCCGGTATCCTATTGTCCCTTCAATTATTTTTACCTAAAACCTTTTTGGTTCTTTTCCCCTAAACCCTTGCAAATAACTTTTAATCCCGCACAAAAGAAATTTGCAGGGTAACTTCTCCCGTGGTCTGTCCCCCTTTTTGCACTAAAACAACAACAGCATCCTTTGCTGCTACCCATTGCCCCATTTTCCCTTCATTCATGAAAAATCTGACTAAAAATTCCCAATACCCCCCATTTTTAACATAAAAATCATTGGGCAACCCTCTAAAACCCCGGGTGGCTTACCTAAACTTGCACCTGCGCTCTCCTTTTTTTTCCCCTTCCGAATCTGTCCTTCCAAAGTCCCCCATTTTTCTACCATCAAGCTAGCATTGCACAAAAAACCCCCCCATTTCCCTTAAAGCATCATCTCGATACCCACATTTGTGCATATGACCAAAAACCATGCATCAATATACCACTCTACCTTCAGTCGACATAAATCCCTGCCCTTCCCCTAAAACCCCCCCCCCCATCCCCTTTTTAACTGTTAATCCCACCTTTCCTCCGGGGTCCCCTCCTCTTCTGCTGCCCCCTTAAGCACACGCCAAGGCCGATCCCCGTAGAGAACCTCCCCCAAACCCTCCACCACAGTGCACCATCAAACGTCATTATGCAAACCCTTAATAGTGCTTTAATCCTCTATTTCCTCCACAGGTTTCGCACCATCACCCAAAAACAATTCCCGAAAACTGTCCTTCTAAAACCCCTAAAGCCCAATAAAAGTTGATTACTTTCCTCCCAACTGAACATATAATCCCAAATACGTTTTTACCACCACATCCCCCACCTAACCAAGTCTCCATCCCCAGGACCCTGCTAACAAACCCCCCAAAAACCCCAAAAAGTTTTCCCCTATTCCCCCCTTTTT
This sequence comes from Cherax quadricarinatus, assembly GCF_026875155.1. Taxonomy (NCBI): domain Eukaryota; kingdom Metazoa; phylum Arthropoda; class Malacostraca; order Decapoda; family Parastacidae; genus Cherax; species Cherax quadricarinatus. The sequence continues at coordinate 23,115,781 of NC_069452.1, read as the reverse complement.
TAAAATTTAACATTCAATTTCCAATAACTAAAAACCCCCTTTGGGAAAACCCCTCCCACCCGCGTCCACAAGAACCCTCTATGATAAAAAAAACACCACATTAAAATACGCACACTATTAATTTCGATGGTGCATACACGTACACTCTACAAGTCCGCAGCATATCCACGATGTACAAAATATGCTCAACCTCTCCCCCCCACCACCCTTTAAACCCCACCCCTGCATTAAATCCCCCAATACCCCTGAAAAGTATCCATTCCCCCGGGTTCACTTTCCTTTAAAACGCCGGATCACCAATTCCCAATCCCCCCCCAAAATACTACTTCAGGGAGTGACCTCAAATAATAAATTAACACCTCTTTCAAAAAGGGTTGCTTTTAACGCCCATCATTCTCGCCTGGACCATACACACACAAAAAAAGCCCCCTTCACCCTCCCCATGTCCTTTCCACCCTTTTTACCCCCCCTCCCCCCCTTCACTACGTCTCACAACAAACGGGCTATTCTCCCTGACATGATGGCAACGCCCCCCTTTCAACCGAATTGCATTCTCCATGTAACTTTTATACCCTTCATCCGAAATTTCACTGCCACATTTATGATTGTTTTTCCGTATGAACACAACGCCAATTATTACGCACAATAAACCCGTAACCTGCACACTTTGAACAGTTCGCAAACCATTAATGTTTTTTGTGAGGCATTTAAAAATCGACAATAGGGGTTTCCTTTCGACACGGAATGTTTTTCACTAGATTTTTTTTTTTCCAAAATTTTCCCCCCCCCTCCTTTTGAAGAAATCCTGATCATCCCCTGGTTTTGGGTGCACAGGACCCTTTCTGTGCACATCCGCCCATATTTCTTCCTGATTTTTGGGGCTGGCGTTAACACATCATAGAACTAAAGGTAAAAGAGCGCTTTCGTGTTACACTTTCCACCGCATTTCGTCGTCCACAGTGCAACCCTGGTGAATTTCCACCCCCCACGTTTGTTTCAGAAAGGGCGTCAGGGCGTCCACTACCAGCCGCACGTCGTATCCACTTCCGCCGCCAGCCTGTTCCAATCTAGGGGGGTGCCGTCGCAACTCCTGCCTCCTAAATAATTCGTCTAACACAGGAAAATGGATTCTCCACATCTTTGGCCTGCTTTTCTCGCGAAGCCTTTTTCCACCTCGGGGCTGCCTCCAAAGGAGGCGACATTTCCGGGAGGTACACACACCGTTTTCAAACCTCTCAACCTCTTCGTCCAAGCAATCTTGAGGGTTGCACGGGCGCTTCGGGCACATCTTGCCTTATACCTTCCTCCCCTAAACCGCCTGTTGTAAATTTTTTTAAAAAAAAAAAAAAAAAAAACAGCTCCACAAAACCTACAAGTCGGCGTTGCCCTGATAAGTCACAAATATTTGAGTCCGAATCTTGCAGGATCAATATGAAGGGATTGGAGCGTAATTCTTTTTTTTCCAAAAAATTTCCCTCAGGAGTCCTATATGGCCCATCGGGCCACCTCCCTGCTGTACCCATGGTAGGTGCCGTAATTCTAGGGCAGCACGTATTTCAGTCGCATCAGCCCAAAGGGTACGTTTCTGACTTTTCCCCATGTTAATGGGGGGATCACGTGAAAACTTCAGACACAGCCTGGTTAACCACCAATTAACCTTTGATATTTGTCGCGACATTCTCAAAACTTGGGCTGGCAAAACTTTACAAAGTTTCTTGTCACACCATTCATGCTACACCGCACAAATCCTCGTTGGGGATCCAAGTTCTCGGTTATCGCGCAAAATATCCCCATTTATGGCCCAAACACTGCCCCAGAGTTAATTCCCAAAAACACAGTGTTTACGCGGGGGGCTGGTGCCTGCGCCCATGTTAGAAAATGAAACTGCCACCGAACAACTATAGAGGGCAGCAGTGTAGAACACGTCCTCTCACTCAAAGCTGGGCAAAAGACAACGAACAATTATTTGCTAACCAAGAGATAAGGCAGAGCAAAAAGTTTTGATGCAGTAGTAATTAACACTCCCTCTTTTCCCCGAGAATTTTTTTTTTTTTATTTTTTATTCAAAAGGACACAGTCAAAAATATAAAAAGTAAAAAAAACACAAAATTAACCTTTGCAAAAAACAAGACCTACCATCAACCCCAAAGCATACCCTAATGTTAATTTATTGATTAAAGGTATACCTTTACCGAACAATGTAAAAACAGGGTAACACCTGCCAGAAAAAACATCAACAAAGTCTAAAAACCTACAATTCAGCCTGTTATACAGTACAGTAAACCCCCCTTGCACAAAGTACACAATATATGATGCAGCATACGAAGGATAAAATTATACAACAAAAATTTAAAAAAAAGGCTAACCCAACCCACAAAAAAAATTTCAAAGAATACCACAATATTTCCCGCAAATGCAGGAAACTTTAAAAGAAAAAAGAGCGAGAAGCTCCAGCACCGAACAAAAATGTAGCAAAAACAAAAAAACTCAAAAATTTTTGTCTGGCCCACATAAATCCCCCCCAAAATGTTCAATTTAAACCCTTGCCAAAGTGCACAGTAAATATTATTTAACATACAAAAATTAAAAATTATGCAGAAACTTAATTTAAAAATTAGGCAGACCAAAACTACAATAAAATTTCATTGGACAATCACAATGAAACTCCCCCCATAAAACTGGGCGGGAAAACCCTCAATAAAAGACATAACATTATATATGCAAAACAACACATACAACTAACAAAATCCTAACATAAGGGATCAAAACTGTCTAGTTTCATCATAAAAACCCTTTTCTCCCCCATTTTGAAACACAATAGTACAAACATTGTGAAAATTAAATTGTGCAATTTATGGGCATGAGAAAGTTTTAAACAATCCTAAATCTGGCATTTAATTAAAACAAAAACAGGAATACTTGCAGCTAAACCTAAGGGCCTAATAATGCAATGTCAGCCCTACTTTCAGATCTTGACCCACTTAGCAAGCTTAAAACGTCCCAAAAAAACCCCATTCCAAGTAATTCAAAACACAAAATTTAACACACCACTTTTAAAATCTGCAGTACGCAGACAAAAAACAATATTTTTATATAATATATATATTTTATACAAACCTATCTCTACTGAAGGGGACTCGAACCTAGAACCTTATGACAAAGGGACGCAGTGCTTTCCAATCTTTTTTTTTTTTTTTATTAAAAAAACCAACCTGGCAAAAGACACTTCAGAAAGCCACCCCCCCGCCATCCCCTGACCCCCCTTTCACGTATTAAAAAAACAAAACCACGTTCCCTTCCAGCTCAAGTTCGTACCTACGTCGAAAGTCATAAAAAACCCCTGTCTCTTAACCAAAGTCACCAGTTTTCCCCCCCCCCCCCCCCCTTACCCCCCCCACACTTAACGATTTTACACCCATAAAGCTCACACCACCACTTTTTTTTCCCCCTTTCCATCCTCCACTAATTCAAAAAAGAACAAAAATGCCAGTTTAGGGAGAACCAGCCCAATCCGCTCTAAACTGCACCCAAAACCCCAACATTTTCACCCCCGAAGATTACATAAACCCAAAGGGAAAAAATTTACCCACAACCCCCATATAGTAGCCTATTTCTGCATACGTACGATACACACTCGCCGCAAGCGCCCCACCCCAATTCACCCCCACCTCCCGCATGCACCAAGACACATACAAAAAATTGCCACAAAATACACATGCCCCCCGAAGTCCTTGGGAAACCCCTCCCACTCAAAATGCAAAGCCCCCAAAAATCGAAATGTTTTCTTCCCCCCCCCGCCACTAACCCAGAACTCTCGCTAAACCATCCCCCCTTTCAAAACCCAAAGGGTTTTCCCAAAAAAATATGCTGAAAAGCCGCTCCTCCCTTCCCCACAATGCAAACAAGTGCCCGACCTACATAACCCATTCTTATAGCACTGACCTTTTAGCTAGAATTTCCCATAAAGAATCTATAAAACCCCTTTTTCCGAAACCCTTGGCTTTAAACTGTCTTCCGAAAGTCTTCCTAAATGCCCCTCCAAACATACATTGGGTATGTAGCCCCCTGTATCACTGTACCCTGCCTACCGTCCTCCCAAGCTACTTACCCTTACTTTTTTTTGCTTCCCTTACTGCCAACAAATTTTTGCACCCTATCTTCACATCCGAGGCCTTTCCCTTCCCCCTTTTTGCACATCCTTTATGACCTCTCCCACCCTTTTTACCCCCCCTTTCCCCCCCCCCTCAAGTATCGCTCTTCACTACACTGCCTTCATCGTGTGTCCCCAAAGGGATAAGACCCACCCACCCCGCCGCCCCCATCATCACCACCCCCTTCCGTAGCCTGGCTTCCCCTAAAACCCCCAATACCTCAAAACCACCTTTTCCCGTTTCCCGAATATCACCCGCCCCAGGGGGGTTTTTTCTCCATGTCCCACCTTTATGTACACAAGGGATTTTCACCACCACCCTCTGCTGCAATGTTACATCCCCAGCCCTCCACCCCGCACATCCTACCCACGCTCTACTCACTATTTTCCTTGGAATTTATTCTCTGTGCCTCCCCAGCGTCCGCCATATACACAAAACCCCCCATTCTTAATTCTATCCCCTACGTTCCCCCCCTACTGTTTCCCCCCCAAACCCCCCCCCCCACCCACTGCCTACTTTTTAATAACTTTGACTTTTGCTCCCCTTAACCTTCATCCTGTCGCCCCACCAAAAACTCTATTATACTCCCACATTCCCCAATCCCTATTTTCCCCCCTACCAAAAAATTTGGGGTCATCCACATACCCCAAAACCACATCTCCCAGGACCCACCTCTCCCTGTTCCCCACTCCTTCCTCTATAAAACCTAAAAAAAGGGTCCCCGCATGCATCAAAGGGAATTGAGGGGAAAAGGGGGAAAAACCCGTCGCAAACCCTTTTCCCCCCCCTCGCACTGGCAAACCCAACTTCCCCTTAAACCCGAACCCTGACCCCTTGCAGGCGTAACAAAGTTTCGCCCCGCACGATCTCATCACCAAAAAACCCGTTTTTTAAAAAACAAACCCCAACATTTTCTTCTACACTGTTCATAAAACCTGCTTCCAACAATCCCCAAGATCCCCCCCCCTTTGGGCTACCCTCCACAAAAACCTTAAATTTTCCCTGCCCCTCCCGCATACTTCGACCCGGGGAAACCCCCACGTCCTTATGTAGGACTCGGGCAAGCCCTTTTTTTTAAAATTACCTAAAACCCTTTGCAAAAAAATTTAAATTGCACACTGAGGGAGACGCCCTAAAAAGCCCCCAAAGGGCTTTTTCCCCCCCCCTCCCTTATGACCAAAACTACTACCCCCGTGCCCTGCGATTTTCCCCCAACACTCCTCTTTCCTTCTCAGCAAAAAAACCGGACCAGACATTCCTTTAACAACCCCAAAGTGTAATATAGAAATCATTAGGAATTCCATCAGCCCGGCGCTTTTCCTCTACCAAGGCCATTATCCCTCCCCCCCCTCCTCCCACTGATCCTACCCTCTATTACCGCACTCTCCTCCTCCCCAAAATACCTCAATTTTCCTTCCTTAGAATCTCTCCCTCCCTCTCTCTCCTCCTCCCTCTGCTTTTAAAAATTTTCCCTAAACCAATAATCGCATAATTTTCTCATTCCATCGGGGGTACTAAGTACCTGCCCCCCCCCTAATCCCCCCCCCCCCTTTCACACCTCAAAACCCTAATCTGGTCATCTGTTGCCTATTCGTAAATCTCCTCAAAACCCCTCCTGACGGTTTGTCACCCCCAAAACCTCCTCTAACCCTTTCCCCCACAGTATCGCACCAAAACAAATTTTTTATATCCCCCCAAACTTCCCCTTTTTAAAACCCCTATTCCTCCATTCTAGCCCCCCCCTTTCCCCCCCCATAACAACTTTAGCTGCCCCTCTAAATATTTCTGTAAACCCCAACCTCCACCTCGCCTCATCCCTTCCTCTATGTGGGAATACTCCCTAATCCAAATTTTGCGTGCTTCCCCCCACCATTCCAAAACTCCCCTTTCGTTGCGAGCCCCCATAGTTGCTTCCACCATTCCCTAAAAAACAACCCCTCCCCCCCTCCCTGAATAGCCTCACATTCTTTTTCCAAAAACCCAAAATACCTACGAACCTCCCTTTTCCCTGCCATCTCTGCCAAAACGGCCGATGGTCCAAAAAAAACCAAAAACTATGTCATTAAAACTTCATGTTATATCCTATTTTAAATACGATCCAACCTGGGGCAAAACCCCTCCCCATAAAGTGTGCTCACTTTCCCCCACGCCCCAAATATGTCAAAACCCCTGCATCCCCCCCAAAAAATCCCTCAAAACCCCCAAACACACCCCTGGCCCCTCTCGGTTCCACATCCTTTTTCTGATTCCAATTCCAATTTTCCCCCCTTTATAGAAACCAGGGGAAACCCCCCCATGTAAAAAGCAAACCCCCCCACAAATTCCCTTAACCCCTATGTTAAATATCTGCCCCTATATATCCCCAAAAAACATACCAAAACTCGCCCCATATCCCTTTCCCACCCCCCCCCCCCCTCCCCTCCCCCCCCTTCCACTTGGCTGTGGAATGGGTGGACCCCTCACTGCCACGCCACCCCACCCTTTAATTTTTTCCCTGAACTACCAACTCATCCTAAAACCGTTCAGCCTCAACTCTCGCCTATTGAAATTGTGTTCTGAATAAAACACACACCCCTGTTAAAACGCCGCAAAACTCCTCCAACCATACTGTTTCCGTCAGCTCTGGCCTTCACGTTTTTTGTTAGCACTTTAAAAATTCAGAAAGGGTGGCTTTTCCTCTGTCTCTTTCCCGTCTGTCCCCTCTTGCTGCTTCTGTTTTTTTCGGCACTATTTTCCCCCCTGTCCCCCCCCCCCCCCCCCGTCACTACCCGCCCATTCTTTAACATCCTCCATCTTTTTTCCCCGTTGCTGAGCGGGGTTATAACCCCCTCTCCGAGACTCCAGCCCTCTTTCTAGATTGCCCTCAATTTCCCTATTTGTATTTGCATTTTCCCCTTTTGCCCTCAGCTTCCACCTGTAAACTGCAACAGCCAGGCTCTGACCCCCGAGGCTCTGGAATCTGCTCATCAAGTCCTTCTCAACCGTCAGAATTTCCTTCTGTAGCTGGGGTTTTCCTCAGCAGGCCGTCCAGGGGAAAAACTTAATCATCTCCCGTAGGGGCTAGATAACTCCTGTGGATCACCCGGTTTTCCCACCCCCACAGGCGCTGCTCAACTCCCGGGGCCCGTTTCGGGGGGTATCCGAAGCCCTGGGAGTGTCACACTATTCTCTAACAAAGCCCTCCACTTTGTCCCCCAATTACCTTTGCCTGCGCACCCCCAAATTTTTTCGGGAGAGGTTCCCGTGAGACTCCATGGGTACTTGCCGCTCCCAAGGCTGCGGCGCTGTGCTCACCACATCCGGCCCCCCATGTGGTCAAAAGCGCCGCACAGACGACACGTCTTTCATTTCCCCCGGGAGGCACGACAGCTGGTCCTAAAACCTCCAGGGCAACAACGAGGAATAGGTCTTCTTAAAGACATCTTGAAGGTGTAAGATCCAGCCGGCATCCCTTTATAATTCCCTCCGTCCATCGAACAAAAATTAATCATGCACCCACCATATCTTTTAAATGTCTCTCGATATCTACATCGCGCCTCGAAAGGGAAAGTTGCGGATCCTCACCCAGGTGTGTATTTTAGGCATCCCCCCAGGGTACCTCCAGACCAATGATACGGTGATGTTCTTCTCCTGGGGCTGAGTCACCGTCCTTCAAAGCCTCCCCTGTGCAAAAAATTTTTGAAGATTCGTGGGTATCCATTAAATGCTATCCTTTAAGTCTTCAACTTCAAACCAAACATGTCCCGTATAATCGTTGGTAATAAAAAAAAGGGGATTTGTAGGGTAAAATTGCCCCTTTAAACAAGGTCAACACACACGGGTTTTTGGGCCCCCTGCGGAGCTGGGAGCCATCTTGGTAAAACAGGGAAATTGCGCACCAAGAAAGCAAAATGCTGTTTGCGCAGTGCGTCCACCACCCGAAAGCGAAAAGGACAATGATCCCAGAAATTAAAACCATTCCAACTGCAAAGATACAATCTCCAATCATACTGATATTGCGAACCCTGAAGTGTCCAATGTTTTTAATGTTATTTTCCTGTTCTTATAATTTTTCATTCCTTGATTTTCGTAATAGTAAATCTAAATAATTTTCTTTAAATTTTTTTTTGACTTTTTTAAAATTTTTTTTGGTGGAGAAACATTTTTATATATATAATATATATATATTATATTATAATATTTTTTTATTATATATTTATAATATATAATATTATTATATAATTATAATTATATAAAATATTTATTTATATTATTATTATTTTTAATAAAAATATATAAAATATATATATAATTTTATATAATATATATATATATATAATTATTTTATATATATAATATATATTATATATATTATATATATATAATTTATATAAATATATATATATTTTAATAAATATTAAATTAAGTATATATTAAATATAAATATATATATATATATATAAATATATTAATATATAATATTATATATATATATATAAATATATATTAAATATTTATATATATATATATATAAAATATATAATATAAATATATATAAACATATATATATATATTAAAATTATAAATTTAAAATATATATATAAATATATAAATATAAATATCTATATATATTATTTTATATAAAAAATTAATTTTTTATATAATAATAAATATTTTATAAATATAAATAAATATTATAATATAAAAAAAAAAAAAAAAAAAAAAAAAAAAAAAAAAAAAAAAAAAAAAAAAAA
>NC_069452.1:23067104-23106397 GCF_026875155.1 Cherax quadricarinatus | reverse complement strand
TTAATATTTTTCAGGAGTGTACGACAGAGCTTCATTTGGCCAAGGAGTGCATGAGAGGCTTCAACTGCTGCCAGGGAGTGTATGAAAGATTCATTTTTGCAGGAGTGTATGACAGAGCTTCATTGTTGCCAGGGAAATGAATACAGAGTTCATTGTTTGCAGGGCGTGTATGACAGAGCTTCATTGATTCCAGGGAGTGCGTTTGGAGAGGCTTCATTTTTACCAAGGGTGTACGACAGATCTTCATTGTTGCCCGGGAGTGCATGAGAGCTTCACTGCTGCCAGGGAGTGTATGACAAAGTTTCATTGTTGCAGGTAGTGTATGACAGAACTTCATTGTTGCCAGGAGTGTATGACAAAGCTTCAATCTGCCAGGGGGTGCATGAGAGCATCATTTTGCCAGCGAGTGTATGACAGTGCTTCATTGTTACCAGGAGTGTATGAGACCTTCAATTTGCCCCGGAGTTAAAAACAGAGCTTCATTGTTGCCAAGAGAGTTTGACAGAGCTTCATTGTTGCCAGGGGGAGTACAGACTTCATGTTGACAGGAGTGTAAAGACAGAGCTTCATTGCTGCCAAGAGTATATAACAAGCTCATTGTTGCCCGGGAGTGTAATGATTCATTGTTCCAGGGAGTGTACAACAGAGCTTCATTGTTGCCAGGGGGTGTAAACACAGTGTCAGTGTTTCCAGGCATGTACGACAGTACTTCATTTTTGAAATAGAGTCATGAAGAGCTTCATTCTGCAAGAGTGTATGACAGAGCTCCGTTGTTACCAGGGAGTGTATTTGAAAAGCTTCGTTGTTGCCAGGATGTTAGAAACTTCTTTGTTGCCATAGATTGTGTGACAGAGCTTCATTATTGCCAGGGAGTGAATGACAGAGTTTCTTTTTTGCAAGGGTTTATATGAGAGAGCATCATTGCTGGCAGTGACTGTATGACAGAGCTTCATTGTCTGCCAAAGATGTATGACAGACTTCATTGTTGCAAGGGAGTGTATGACAGAGCTTCATTGTTGCTAGGAGTGATGACAGAGCGTCATGTTGCCAGGGATTTTGACAGAGCTTAATTTTTGCCAAAGGGGAGTTTTAAACAGGGTCTACATTGGTGCCAAGGAGTGTATGACAGACCTAATTGTTGCCAAGCAGTGTATGACAGAGCTTCATTGTGACAGTAAGTGCATGACTAGCTTCACTGCTGCAGTTGACAGTGTATGAGAGAGCTTCATTGTTGCATGGCGTGCATGACAGAGCTTCACTGCTGCAGGGAGTGACTGACACAGCTTCACTGCGCCAGTGAGTACTCGTCGACTTATGACAGAGCTTCATTGTTTGCCAGGGAGTGTATTCCAGCGCTTCATTGTTGCCAGGGATGCAATGCAGAGCTTCATTGTTGTTAAGGGTGTAATGACAGAGTTTAATGCTTGCCAGTGAGTGTATGAACAGAGCTCATTGTTTGCCATGAGTTGTATGACAGAGTTTCATTGTTGCCGAGGAGTGTATGACAGAGCGTTCATTGTTGCCAGGGATTGTATGAAAGAGATATCATTTGCCACGGAGTGTATGACAGACCTTCATTGTTGTTAAGGAGTGTATATCTGCGATTCATTGGTGTCAGTGAGTGGATGACAGAGCTTCATTGTGCCAGGGATGTATGACAGAGCTTCATTGTTGCCAGGGAGTGTATGAAAGAGGTTCATTGTTGCCAAGGAGAGTATGACAAGAGCTTTCTGTGGCCAGAGAGTGGTATGACAGAGCTCATTGGTTGCAAGTGATGTAATGACATAGCTACATTGTTGCGATGTAGTGGTGACAGAGCTCAATTGTTGCCAGGGCGTTTTGACCGCGCATCATTGTTGCCACTGGGTGTGTGACCAGCGCTTCATTGTTGCCAATGATGTATACACAGCTTCATTGTGCCAGGGAGTTTATGAAACAGCTCATTGTTGCAGGGTGTGTGTGATAGACCTATCATTTTGCCAGGGAGTGCATGACATTGCTTCATTGTTGCCAAGGGAGTGTGTGCCAGAGCTTCCATTATTGCGTGGAGTGGCATGACAGAGCTTCGTTGTTGCCAGGGTGAAGGACAGATCTTCATTTGCCGGCCAGGGAGTGTATGGCAAGCTTCACTGCTGCAGGGATGTAAGACAGAGCTTCACTTCTGCAGGAGGGTATGACAGAGCTTCGTTACAACTTCTGCCGGGAGGTATGCAGGCTTCAACTGCTGTATGAGTGTATGACAGAGCTTCATTGCTGCAGGAGTGTATGAGAGAGCTTCACTGCTGCAGGAGTGTATGCAGAGCCTTCAACTGCTGCAGGAGTGTAGGACAGAGCTTCATCACTGCTGCAGGAAGTGTATGACAGAGCTTCACTTCTGCAGGGAGTGTAATGCCGAGAAGCTTCACTTCTTGCAGGAGTGTAACCGAGAGCTTCACTTCTGCAGGAGTTATGGCAGAGCTCACTGCTGCAGGGAGTGTATGACAGAGCTTCATTGCTGCCAGTGAGTGTATGAGAGAGCTTCACTGCTGCAGGTAGTGTATGGCAAAGAGCGTCACAGCTGCAGGGATGTAACAGAGCGTCATCACCTGCTGCAGGAAGTGTACTGTCAGAGCTTCAGTATTGCCAGGGAGTGTACGACAAAGCTTCACTGCTGCAGGGAGTGCATGACAGAGCTTCACTGCTGCAGGGAGTGTATGACAGAGCTTCACAAGCTGACCGGAGTGTAGGCAGAGCTTCACTGCTGCTGAGTTGTAGGACAAGCGTCACTGCTGCAGGAAGTGTATGACAGAGCTTCAATTTGTCAGGGAGTGAAACGACAAAGCTTCACTGCGCATGGGAGTGTTTTGGCAAACATCACTGCTGCGAAGTTTATGGCTAGCTTCACTGCCTGCAGGGAGTGAAGACAACTACTCTGCAGGGAGTGTATGACAGAGCTTCACTGCTGCAGGGAGTGTATGACAGAGCTTCACTGCTGCAGGGAGTGTATGACAGAGCTTCATTGCTGCCAGGGAGTGTATGAGAGAGCTTCACTGCTGCAGGTAAGTGTTAATGCAGAGCTTCACTGCTGCAGGAGTGTATGAACAAGCTTCACACTGCTGCAGGAAGTGTAACTGACAAGCTTCATTATTGCCATGGAGTGTACGACAAAGCTTCACTGCTGCAGGAGTGCATGAACAGAGCTTTCACTGCTGCAGGGAGATGTAGACAGAGCTACACTGCGTGGAGGGAGTGTGTGGGCAGAGCTTCACTGCGCTGATGTGTATGACAGAGCTTTCACGCTGAGGAAGTGTATGACAAGCTTCATTTTGTCAGGGGAGTGTACGAACAAAGCTTTCACAGCTGCAGGGAGTGCTTGCAGACTTCACTGCTGCAGGGCGTGTATGCAAGCTTCACTGCTGCAGGAGGGTATGACAGAGCTTCACTGCTCAGGGAGGGATTGACAGAGCTCACCACGCTTCAGGTAGTGTATGGCAAGAGCTCACTGCTGCAGGGATGTATGACAGAGCTTCATTTGCTGCTGAGAGTGTATGACAGAGCTTCATCACTGCCTGCAGGGAGTGTATGACAAAGCTTCATTGTTGCCAGGGAGAGTATGACAGAGCTTCACTGCTGCAGGGAGTGTATGACAGAGCTTCTTTGTTGCCAGAAAGAGTATGCAGAGCTTCAACTGCTGCAGGGAGTTATGACAGAGCTTCCATTGTTGCCAGTGAGTGTATACAAGGCTACATTGTTGCCAGGAGTGTATCAGAGCTTCACTGCTGGCAAGTGGAGAGATGTCAGAGCTTCAGCGTTCCAGGAGAGTATGACATAGCTTCACTGGTGCAGGGAGTGTATCACAGAGCATCACTGCTGCAGGAGTGTAAATGGACAGAGTTATTGTTCCAAGGAGTGTATGACAGAGCTTCATTGCAGCCAGGGAGTGTATGAGAGAGCTTCACTGTTGCAGTGAGTGTATGATAGAGCTTTATTGTTGCCAGTGAGTGTATGACAGAGCTTCACGGCTGGATGGAGCGTATGATATAGCTTCATTGTTACCAGGGAGTGTATGAACAGAGCTTCACTACTGCAGGTAGTGGTTGTAACAGAGCTTCACAATGTTACCATGGAGTGAAATGACAAGCTTCACTGCTTGCAAGAGTGTATTACAGAGCTTCATTGTTACCAGAGAGTGTATGACAGAGCTTCACTGCTGCAGGGAGTGTATTACAGAGCTTCATTGTTGTCATGGAGTGTATGACAGAGCTTCACTGCTGCAGGGAATGTATGACAGAGCGTCATTGTTGCCAGGGAGTGAATGACAGAGCTTCATTATTGCCAGGCGTGTATGACAGAGCTTTAAATGTTCACGGGAGTGTATTACAGAGCTTCTCTGCTGCCAGGGAGTGTATGTCAGAGCTTCATTGTTGCCAAGGAGTGTATGACAGAGCTTCACTGCTGCAGAGATTGAGTGAGAGAGCATCGTTGTTGCCAGGGAGTGTATGACAGAGCTTCACTGCTTCAGAGAGTGTATGACAAAGCTTCACTGCTGCAGGGAATGTATGACAGAGCTTCATTGTTGACATGGTGTTCATGACAGAAGCTTCATTCTTACACCAGGGAGTGTAATGACAGACCTTCACTGCTGTCAAGGATTTTATGACAGTAGCTCACCACTGCTGCAGGGAGTGTATGACAGAGCTTCATTGTTGACAGGGAGTGTATCAGAGAGCTTCACTGCTTCAGGGAGTGTATGACACAGCTTCACTGCTGCAGTGAGTGTATGACAGAGCTTCATTGTTGCCATGGAGTGTATGACAGAGCTTCATTCTTTCCAGGGAGTGTATGACAGACCTTCAGTGCTGCAAGGAGTTTATGACAGAGCTTCACTGCTGCAGGGAGTGCATGACAGAGCTTCATTGTTGCCAGGGAGTGTATGACAAAGCTTCATTGTTGCCAGGGAGTGTATGACAGAGCTTCATTGTTGCCAGGGAGTGCATGACAGAGCATCACTGCTGCAGGGAGTGTTTGACAGAGCTTCATTGTTGTAAAGTAAAAGGACACAAGTGCAACTAATGTGACATTTATTGTGGCAACGTTTCGCTCTCCAGGAGCTTTATCAAGCCATTACAAACAATACATGGACACAGAGGGTATATAAAGGCTCAGAGTGAGGTGAATACTAGTGAGGTACCATTTCGATGTTCACTAGTGGTAGTAGTAGTAGTAGTAGTAGTAGTGGTAGTGACAAAAGTAATACAATATGGTAGAACAATTAATTCGTACATGATTAAAATAATAAAAAGGCTATTACTTGGGTAACATAAAAATAGGTTGGACAAATATAAACTGGAATGAGGCAGCTTGTTTCAGTGTTCACTCTCTGTGCTTTGTGTAGTATAACAGGAGAAACTATGTGATGGCAGGGTTTACTGTTTTCAGGAGGATTCTTGCTAAGACTTCGGAGATGGTGAAGCTGCCGTTGTTTTGTTTAATTGTATTCGAAACAGCGATCAGTGCTGATTCAAGGCACTTGCGTGTGCGGAAATTAGTTTCTTTTATCACTAATTGGGCGTCTCTGAATTTCATAAGATGACTGGTGGAATTTCGGTGTTGTACACAGGCGTTGTTTAAGTTGTCGTTCCTACATGCGTATATGTGTTCATTGAGGCGGGTGTCGAGGTTTCTTGCTGTTTCACCTACGTAGATCTTGTCACAGCCTCCACAGGGTATAGTGTAAACTCCTGCATTGACTGGTTCGTGGTGCTTGGGTTTTGTCCTGGTTAGATCCTTTATTGAAGTGGTAGAAGCGATGGCGACTCTGGTGTTAGCTTGTGAAAGTACTTTTGAGACGTTTAGTGCAACCTGGCTGTTGGGAAGAATTATAACTTTGTTGGGAGCGGTGTTGATGCGTGGAGAATTGATGATTCTTCAGATCATCAATTCTCCACGCATCAACACCGCTCCCAACAAAGTTATAATTCTTCCCAACAGCCAGGTTGCACTAAACGTCTCAAAAGTACTTTCACAAGCTAACACCAGAGTCGCCATCGCTTCTACCACTTCAATAAAGGATCTAACCAGGACAAAACCCAAGCACCACGAACCAGTCAATGCAGGAGTTTACACTATACCCTGTGGAGGCTGTGACAAGATCTACGTAGGTGAAACAGCAAGAAACCTCGACACCCGCCTCAATGAACACATATACGCATGTAGGAACGACAACTTAAACAACGCCTGTGTACAACACCGAAATTCCACCAGTCATCTTATGAAATTCAGAGACGCCCAATTAGTGATAAAAGAAACTAATTTCCGCACACGCAAGTGCCTTGAATCAGCACTGATCGCTGTTTCGAATACAATTAAACAAAACAACGGCAGCTTCACCATCTCCGAAGTCTTAGCAAGAATCCTCCTGAAAACAGTAAACCCTGCCATCACATAGTTTCTCCTGTTATACTACACAAAGCACAGAGAGTGAACACTGAAACAAGCTGCCTCATTCCAGTTTATATTTGTCCAACCTATTTTTATGTTACCCAAGCAATAGCCTTTTTATCCTTTTAATCATGTACGAATTAATTGTTCTCCCATATTGTATTACTTTTGTCACTACCACTACTACTACTACTACTACTACTACCACTAGTGAACATCGAAATGGTACCTCACTAGTATTCACCTCACTCTGAGCCTTTATATACCCTCTGTGTCCATGTATTGTTTGTAATGGCTTGATAAAGCTCCTGGAGAGCGAAACGTTGCCACAATAAATGTCACATTAGTTGCACTTGTGTCCTTTTACTTTACATATTGTCGGTAATTCTACCAACTTTATTACAGCTTCATTGTTGCCAGGGAGTGTTTGACAGAGCTTCATTTTTGCCAGGTAGTGTATGACAGAGCTTCATTGTTGCCAGGGAGTGTATGACATACCTTCATTGTTGCCAGGCAGTGTATGACAGAGCTTCATTGTTGCCAGTAAGTGCATGACGTAGCTTCACTGTTGCAGTGAGTGTATGACAGAGCTTCATTGTTGCCATGGCGTGCATGACAGAGCTTCACTGCTGCCAGGGAGTGTATGACACAGCTTCACTGCTGCCAGGGAGTGTATGACAGAGCTTCATTGTTGCCAGGGAGTGCAATGCAGAGCTTCATTGTTGTAAGGGAGTGTATGAAAGAGCTTCATTGTTGCCACGGAGTGTATGACAGAGCTTCATTTTTGCTAAGGAGTGAATATCTGCATTCATTGTTGTCAGGGAGTGTATGACATAGCTTCATTGTTGCCAGGGAGTGTATGACAGAGCTTCATTGTTGCCAGGGAGTGTATGAAAGAGCTTCATTGTTGCCACGGAGTGTATGACAGAACTTCATTGTTGCCAGGGAGTGTATGACAGAGCTTCATTGTTGCAAGGGAATGTATGACAGAGCTTCATTGTTGCGAGGGAGTGTGTGACAGAGCTTCATTGTTGCCAGGGAGTTTATGACAGAGCTTCATTGTTGCCAGGGGGTGTGTGACAGAGCTTCATTGTTACCAAGGAGTGTATGACAGAGCTTCATTGTAGCCAGGGAGTTTATGAGAGAGATTCATTGTTGCCAGAGTGTGTGTGAAAGAGCTTCATTGTTGCCAGGGAGTGCATGAGAGTGCTTCATTGTTGCCAGGGAGTGTGTGACAGAGCTTCATTATTGCGTGGGAGTGCATGACAGAGCTTCATTGTTGACAGGGAGTGTATGACAGAGCTTCATTGTTGCCAGGGAGTGTAAGACAGAGTTTCACTGCTGCCAAAGAGTGTATGAGAGAGCTTCATTGTTGCCAGGGAGTGTTTGACAGAGCTTCATTGTTGCCAGGGAGTGTATGACAGAGCTTCATTGTTTTCAGGAGTATATAACAGAGCTTCACTGCTGCAAGGGAGTGTATGACAGAGATTCAGTGTTGCCAGGGAGTGTATGACAGAGCTTCGATTTTGCCAGGGAGTGTATGATATAGCTTCATTGTTGCCAGGGGGTGTATGACAGAGCTTCAGTGTTGCCAGGGAGTGTATGAGAGAGCTTCATTCTTGCAACGGAGTGAATGACAGAGGTTCATTGTTGCGTGGGAGTGAATGGCAGAGCTTCGTTGTTGCCTAGGAGTGTATGACAGAGCTTCAATGTTGCCAGGGAGTGTAAGACAGAGCTTCACTGCTTCCAGTGAGTGTATGAGAGAGCTTCATTGTTTCCAGGGAGTGTATGACAGAACTTCATTGTTGCCAGGGAGTGTATGACAGAGCTTCATTGTTGCCAGGAATACATGACAGAGCCTCACTGCTTCAAAGGAGTGTATGACAGAGCTTCATTGTTGCCAGGGGGTGTATGACAGATCTTCAGTGTTGCCAGGGAGTGTATGACAGAGCTTCATTGTTGCCAGGTAGTGTATGATATAGCTTCATTGTTGCCAGGGGGTGTATGACAGAGCTTCAGTGTTGCCAGGGAGTGTATGACAGAGCTTCATTGTTGCCAGGGAGTGTATGACAGAGCTTCATTGTTGCCAGGGAGTGTATGACAGAGTTTCATTGTTGCCAGGGAGTGTATTACAGTTCTTCATTGTTGCCAGGGAGTGTATGAAAGAGCTTCATTTTTGCCAGGGAGTGTATGACAGTGCTTCTTTGTTGCCAGGGAGTGTATGACAGAGCTTCATTGTTGCCAGGGAGTGCATGACAGAGCTTCATTGTTGTCAGGGAGCATGTGACAGAGCTTCATTGTTGCCAGGGAGTGTATGTATAGCTTTATTGTTACTTGGGAGAGTATGACAGAGTTTCATTTTTGCCAGGGAGTTAATGACAGAGCTTCATTGTTGCCAGGGAGTATATGACAGAGCTTCACTGCTGCAAGGGAGTGTATGACAGAGTTTCATTATCGCCAGGGAGTGTATGACAGAGCTTCATTGTTGCCATGGAGTGTATGACAGAGCTTCACTGCTTCCAAGGAGTGTATGAAAGAGCTTTATTGTTGCCAGGGAGTGTATGACAGTACTTCATTGTTGCCAGGGAGAGTATGACAGAACTTCATTGTTGCCAGGGGGTATATGACAGAGCTTCACTGCTGCCTGGAGTGTATGACAGAGTTTCTTTGTTGCGAGGGAGTGTATGACAGAGCTTCATTGTTGCCAGGGTGTGTATGACAGAGCTTCATTGTTGCCAGGGAGTGTATGACAAAGCTTCATTGTTGCAAGGGAGTATATGACAGAGCTTCATTGCTGAAAGGGATTGTATGACAGAGCTTCACTGGTGCAAGGGAGTGTATGTTTGCTCTTACCTGTTGCCAGGTAGCGTATGACATAGCTTCACTGCTACCATGGAGCGTATGACATAGCTTCAATGCTGCCAGGGAGTGTATGACAGAGCTTCACTACTGCAGGTAGTGTATTACAGAGCTTGATTGTTACCAGGGAGTGTATGACAGAGCTTCTCTGCTGCAAGGAGTGTATTACAGAGCTTCGTTGTTACCAGGAAGTGTATGGCAGAGCTTCAATGCTGCAGGGAGTGTATTACAGAGGTTCATTGTTGTCAGGGAGTGTATGACAGAGCTTCACTGCTGCAGGGAGTGTATGACAGAGCGTCATTGTTGCCAGGGAGTGTATGGCAGAGCTTCATTATTGCCAGGGAGTGTATGACAGAGCTTTATTGTTGCAAGGGAGTGTATGACAGAGCTTCACTGCTGCCAGGGAGTGTATGTCAGAGCTTCATTGTTGCAATGGAGTGTATGACAGAGCCTCACTGCAGCATGGATTGTGTGAGAGAGCTTCGATTTTGCCAGGGAGTGTATGACAGAGCTTGACTGCTTCAGAGAGTGTATGACAAAGCTTCACTGCTGCAGGGAGTGTATGACAGAGCTTTTTTGCTGCCAGGGAGTGTATGACAGAGCATCATTGTTGCCAGGGAGTGTATGACAGAGCTTCATTGTTGCCAGGGAGTGTATGACAGAGCTTCATTGTTGCGAGGGAGTGTGTGACAGAGCCTCACTGCTGCCAGGGGGTGTGTGACAGAGCTTCTTTGTTGCCAGGGAGTGCATGACAGAGCTTCATTGTTGCCAGGGAGTGTGTAACACAGCTTCATTGTTGCCAGGGAGTGAATGACAGAGCTTCATTGTTGCGTGGGAGTGTATGACAGAGCTTCGTTGTTGCCTGGGAGTGCATGACAGAGCTTTATTGTCGCCACGGAGTGTATGACAGAGCTTCATTGTTGCCAGGGAGCGTAAGACAGAGCTTCATTGTTGTAAGGGAGTGTATGAAAGAGCTTCATTGTTGCCACGGAGTGTATGACAGAGCTTCATTTTTGCTAAGGAGTGAATATCTGCGATTCATTGTTGTCAGGGAGTGTATGACATAGCTTCATTGTTGCCAGGGAGTGTATGACAGAGCTTCATTGTTGCCAGGGAGTGTATGAAAGAGCTTCATTGTTGCCACGGAGTGTATGACAGAGCTTCATTGTTGCCAGGGAGTGTATGACAGAGCTTCATTGTTGCAAGGGAATGTATGACAGAGCTTCATTGTTGCGAGGGAGTGTATGACAGAGCTTCATTGTTGCCAGGGAGTTTATGACAGAGCTTCATTGTTGCCAGGGGGTGTGTGACAGAGCTTCATTGTTACCAAGGAGTGTATGACAGAGCTTCATTGTAGCCAGGGAGTTTATGACAGAGATTCATTGTTGCCAGAGTGTGTGTGAAAGAGCTTCATTGTTGCCAGGGAGTGCATGAGAGTGCTTCATTGTTGCCAGGGAGTGTGTGACAGAGCTTCATTATTGCGTGGGAGTGCATGACAGAGCTTCATTGTTGCCAGGGAGTGTATGACAGAGCTTCATTGTTGCCAGGGAGTGTAAGACAGAGTTTCACTGCTGCCAAAGAGTGTATGAGAGAGCTTCATTGTTGCCAGGGAGTGTTTGACAGAGCTTCATTGTTGCCAGGGAGTGTATGACAGAGCTTCATTGTTTTCAGGAGTATATAACAGAGCTTCACTGCTGCAAGGGAGTGTATGACAGAGCTTCATTGTTGCCAGGGAGTGTATGACAGAGCTTCATTGTTGCCAGGGAGTGTATGACAGAGCTTCATTGTTGCCAGGGAGTGTATGACAGAGCTTCATTGTTTTCAGGAGTATATAACAGAGCTTCACTGCTGCAAGGGAGTGTATGACAGAGATTCAGTGTTGCCAGGGAGTGTATGACAGAGCTTCGGTTTTGCCAGGGAGTGTATGATATAGCTTCATTGTTGCCAGGGGGTGTATGACAGAGCTTCAGTGTTGCCAGGGAGTGTATGAGAGAGCTTCATTCTTGCAACGGAGTGAATGACAGAGCTTCATTGTTGCGTGGGAGTGAATGGCAGAGCTTCGTTGTTGCCTGGGAGTGTATGACAGAGCTTCAATGTTGCCAGGGAGTGTAAGACAGAGCTCACTGCTTCCCGTGAGTGTATGAGAGAGCTTCATTGTTTCCAGGGAGTGTATGACAGAGCTTCATTGTTGCCAGGGAGTGTATGACAGAGCTTCATTGTTGCCAGGAATACATGACAGAGCTTCACTGCTTCAAAGGAGTGTATGACAGAGCTTCATTGTTGCCAGGGGGTGTATGACAGATCTTCAGTGTTGCCAGGGAGTGTATGACAGAGCTTCATTGTTGCCAGGTAGTGTATGATATAGCTTCATTGTTGCCAGGGGGTGTATGACAGAGCTTCAGTGTTGCCAGGGAGTGTATGAGAGAGCTTCATTTTTGCCAGGGAGTGTATGACAGAGCTTCATTGTTGCCAGGGAGTATATGACAGAGCTTCACTGTTGCAAAGGAGTGTATGACAGAGCTTGATTGTTGCCAGGGAGTGTATGACAGAGGTTGATTGTTGCCATGGAGTGTATGTCCGAGCTTCATTGTTGCCAGGGAGTGTATGACAGAGCTTCATTGTTGCCAGGGAGTGTATGACAGAGTTTCATTGTTGCCAGGGAGTGTATTACAGTTCTTCATTGTTGCCAGGGAGTGTATGAAAGAGCTTCATTTTTGCCAGGGAGTGTATGACAGTGCTTCTTTGTTGCCAGGGAGTGTATGACAGAGCTTCATTGTTGCCAGGGAGTGCATGACAGAGCTTCATTGTTGTCAGGGAGCATGTGACAGAGCTTCATTGTTGCCAGGGAGTGTATGTATAGCTTTATTGTTACTTGGGAGAGTATGACAGAGTTTCATTTTTGCCAGGGAGTTAATGACAGAGCTTCATTGTTGCCAGAGAGTATATGACAGAGCTTCACTGCTGCAAGGGAGTGTATGACAGAGTTTCATTATCGCCAGGGAGTGTATGACAGAGCTTCATTGTTGCCATGGAGTGTATGACAGAGCTTCATTGTTGCCAGGGAGTTTATGACAGAGCTTCACTGCTTCCAAGACGTGTATGACAGACCTTTATTGTTGCAGGGAGTGTATGACAGTACTTCATTGTTGCCAGGGAGAGTATGACAGAACTTCATTGTTGCCAGGGGGTATATGACAGAGCTTCACTGCTGCCTGGAGTGTATGACAGAGCTTCTTTGTTGCGAGGGAGTGTATGACAGAGCTTCATTGTTGCCAGGGTGTGTATGACAGAGCTTCATTGTTGCCAGGGAGTGTATGACAAAGCTTCATTGTTGCAAGGGAGTATATGACAGAGCTTCATTGCTGAAAGGGATTGTATGACAGAGCTTCACTGGTGCAAGGGAGTGTATGTTTGCGCTTACCTGTTGCCAGGTAGCGTATGACATAGCTTCACTGCTGCCATGGAGCGTATGACATAGCTTCAATGCTGCCAGGGAGTGTATGACAGAGCTTCACTACTGCAGGTAGTGTATTACAGAGCTTGATTGTTACCAGGGAGTGTATGACAGAGCTTCTCTGCTGCAAGGAGTGTATTACAGAGCTTCGTTGTTACCAGGAAGTGTATGGCAGAGCTTCAATGCTGCAGGGAGTGTATTACAGAGGTTCATTGTTGTCAGGGAGTGTATGACAGAGCTTCACTGCTGCAGGGAGTGTATGACAGAGCGTCATTGTTGCCAGGGAGTGTATGGCAGAGCTTCATTATTGCCAGGGAGTGTATGACAGAGCTTTATTGTTGCAAGGGAGTGTATGACAGAGCTTCACTGCTGCCAGGGAGTGTATGTCAGAGCTTCATTGTTGCAATGGAGTGTATGACAGAGCCTCACTGCTGCATGGATTGTGTGAGAGAGCTTCGATTTTGCCAGGGAGTGTATGACAGAGCTTGACTGCTTCAGAGAGTGTATGACAAAGCTTCAATGCTGCAGGGAGTGTATGACAGAGCTTTTTTGCTGCCAGGGAGTGTATGACAGAGCTTCATTGTTGCCAGGGAGTGTTTGATAGAGCTTCATTGTTGCCAGGGAGTGTATGACAGAGCTTCATTGTTGCCAGGGAGTGTATGAAAGAGCTTCATTGTTGCCATGGAGTGAATGACAGAGCTTCATTGTTGCTAAGGAGTGCATGTCTGTGCTTCATTGTTGTCAAGGGAGTGTATGACAGAGCTTCATTGTTGCCAGGGAGTGTATGACAGAGCTTCATTGTTGCCAGGGAGTGTATGAAAGAGCTTCATTGTTGCCACGGAGTGTATGACAGAGCTTCATTGTTGCCAGGGAGTGTATGACAGAGCTTCATTATTGCCAGGGAGTGTATGACAGAGCTTCATTGTTGCGAGGGAGTGTGTGACAGAGCTTCACTGCTGCCAGGGTGTGTGTGACAGAGCTTCTTTGTTGCCAGGGAGTGCATGACAGAGCTTCATTGTTGCCAGGGGGTGTGTGACACAGCTTCATTGTTGCCAGGGACTGAATGACAGAGCTTCATTGTTGCGTGGGAGTGTATGACAGAGCTTCGTTGTTGCCTGGGAGTGCATGACAGAGCTTTATTGTCGCCACGGAGTGTATGACAGAGCTTCATTGTTGCCAGGGAGCGTAAGACAGAGCTTCACTGCTGCCAGTGAGTGTATGAGAGAGCTTCATTGCTGCCAGGGAGTGTATGACAGAGCTTCATTGTTGCCAGGGAGTGTATGACAGAGCTTCATTGCTGCCAGGGAGTGTATGACAGAGCTTCATTGTTGTCAGGAGTATATGACAGAGCTTCATTGTTGCCAGGAGTATATGACAGAGCTTCACTGCTGCAAGGGAGTGTATGACAGATCTTCATTTTTGCCAGGGAGTGTATGACAGAGCTTCATTGTTGCCAGGGAGTGTATGACAGAGCTTCATTGTTGCCAGGGAGTGTATGATAGAGCTTCATTGTTGCCAGGGGGTGTAAGACAGAGCTTCAGTGTTGCCAGGGAGTGTATGACAGAGCTTCATTGTTGCCAGGGAGTGTATGATATAGCTTCATTGTTGCCAGGGGGTGTATGACAGAGCTTCAGTGTTGCCAGGGAGTGTATGAAAGAGCTTCATTCCTGCCAGGGAGTGTATGTCAGAGCTTCATTGTTGCCAGGAAGTATATGACAGAACTTCACTGCTGCATGGGAGTGTATGACAGAGCTTCATTGTTGCCAGGGAGTGTATGATAGAGCTTCATTGTTGCCAGGGAGTGTATGTCCGAGCTTCATTGTTGCCAGGGAGTGTATGACAGAGCTTCATTGTTGCCAGGGAGTGCATGACAGAGATTTATTGTTGCCAGGGTGTGTATGACAGAGCTTCATTGTTGCCAGGGAGTGTATGAAAGAGCTTCATTGTTGCCAGGGAGTGTATGACAGAGCTTTATTGTTGCCAGGGAGTGTATGACAGAGCTTTATTGTTACCTGCGAGAGTATAACAGAGCTTCATTTTTGCCAGTGAGTGTATGACAGAGCTTCATTGTTGCCAGGGAGTATATGACAGAGTTTCACTGCTGCAAGGGAGTGTATGACAGAGCTTCATTATTGCCAGGGAGTGTATGACAGAGCTTCATTGTTGCCAGGGAGTGCATGACAGAGCTTCATTGTTGCCAGGGAGTTTATGACAGAGCTTCACTGCTTCCAAGGAGTGTATGACAGAGGTTTATTGTTGCCAGGGAGTGTATGACAGTACTTCATTGTTGCCAGGGAGTGTATGACAGAACTTCATTGTTGCCAGGGAGTATATGACAGAGCTTCGCTGCTGCCAGGAGTGTTTGACAGAGCTTCTTTGTTGCCAGGGAGTGTATGACAGAGCTTCATTGTTGCCAGGGTGTGTATGACAGAGCTTCATTGTTGCCAGGGAGTGTATGACAGAGCTTCATTGTTGCAAAGGAGTATATGACAGAACTTCATTGCTGAAAGGGAGTGTATGACAAAGCTTCACTGGTGCCATGGAGTGTATGTTTGAGCTTACCTGTTGCCATTTAGCGTATGACATAGCTTCACTGCTGCCAGGGAGAGTATGACATAGCTTCAATGCTGTCAGGGAGTGTATGACAGAGCTTCACTGCTGCCATTGAGTGTATGACAGAGCTTCACTGCTGAAAGGGAGTGTATGACAGAGCTTCACTGCTGAAAGGGAGTGTATAACAGAGCTTCCCTGCTGCCAGTGAGTGTATGACAGAGCTTCATTTTTGCCAGTGAGTGTATGACAGAGCTTCATTGTTGCCAGGGAGTATATGACAGAGTTTCACTGCTGCAAGGGAGTGTATGACAGAGCTTCATTATTGCCAGGGAGTGTATGACAGAGCTTCATTGTAGCCAGGGAGTTTATGACAGAGCTTCACTGCTTCCAAGGAGTGTATGACAGAGGTTTATTGTTGCCAGGGAGTGTATGACAGTACTTCATTGTTGCCAGGGAGTGTATGACAGAACTTCATTGTTGCCAGGGAGTATATGACAGAGCTTCACTGCTGCCAGGAGTGTTTGACAGAGCTTCTTTGTTGCCAGGGAGTGTATGACAGAGCTTCATTGTTGCCAGGGTGTGTATGACAGAGCTTCATTGTTGCCAGGGAGTGTATGACAGAGCTTCATTGTTGCAAAGGAGTATATGACAGAACTTCATTGCTGAAAGGGAGTGTATGACAAAGCTTCACTGGTGCCATGGAGTGTATGTTTGAGCTTACCTGTTGCCAAGCTTGAAGGGGAGGTATACAGCTTCATGGTGCCCGGAGTGTATGAGCTTCCTGTGCCATTATAGACAGAGTTCACTGCTGCCAGGGAGCGTATGACATAGCTTCAATGCTGTCAGGGAGTGTATGACAGAGCTTCACTGCTGCCATTGAGTGTATGACAGAGCTTCACTGCTGAAAGGGAGTGTATGACAGAGCTTCACTGCTGAAAGGGAGTGTATAACAGAGCTTCCCTGCTGCCAGTGAGTGTATGACAGAGCTTCATTGTTGCCAGGGAGTGTATGACAGAGCTTCATTGCTTCCGGAAAGTGTATGACAGCGCTTCATTGCTGCCACGGGACTTATGACAGAGCTTCATTCCTCCCAGAAAGTGTATGACAGAGCTTCATTGCTGCCAGAAAGCGTATGACAGAGCTTCATTGCTGCCATGGAGCGTATGACAGAGCTTCATTGCTGCCAGGAAGCGCATGACAGAGCTTCATAGCTGCCAGGGAGCGTGTGACAGAACTTCATTGCTGCTAGAATGTGTATAACAGAGTTTTATTGCTGCCAGAATGTGTATGACAGAGCTTCATCGCAGCCAGGGAGCGTATGACAGAGCTTCATTGCTGCCAAGGAGCGTATGACAGAGCTTCATTGCTGCAAGGAAGTGTATGACAGAGCCTCATTGCTGCCAGGGAGTGTATGACAGAGCCTCAATACTGCCAGTTAGTGTACGAGAGCTTCATTCCTGACTGAGAGTGTATGACAGAGATTCCCTGCTGCCAGGGAGCTTCACTGCTGCCAGGGAGCTTCACTGCTGCCAGGGACCTTCACTGCTGCCAGTGTGTGTATATCTGAGCGTCATTGCTACCAGGGAGTGTATGACAAAGCTTCAGTGCTCCCATAGTGCGTATGACAGAGCTTCAGTGCTCCCATAGTGCGTAAGACTGAGCTTCACTGCTGCTAGGAGTGTATGTCAGAGCTTCACTTCTGCCAGGGAAGTGTATGTCTGAGCTTCACTACTCCCAGGGAGTGTATGATAAAGATTCACTGCTGCCAGGGAGTGTATGACAGAGGTTCACTGCTGCCAGAGAGTGTATGTCTGAGCTTCACTGCTCCAGGGAGCACATATTAGGTATAGTTAATGGAATAACACTGGAACTGGAGTCCAGCAGCAAATAGCTAGTTGACAACAAGCTATCATTACAGCTCGAGAAGTTGAGAGTATGTTTATCACGACCAGCTGTGTACCACTCTCACCTATATTTACATCAACACAAGTGTATTCTAAGTCGTAAAGTGTGCACTTGGTGTACTTGGTAACACTTGTCATACATGGTAATGCGTGTGTAAGTAAGATTGTTTAGGTACTGGTTCATCTATCTACAGCTGCACACTTATGCTTGCATACATACATAACATATATAGTAACGTGTGACTTACCCAGGATGGACCAAGGAAGTCGAACAGAGTGATTTATATCATTGTCATTGTAACATTACCTAGTTACCGTTTGTTTTGTTTACAATGTATGGTTGGGGTAAGAGGTTGTCTTCAGCATTCATTGTGATGTCTGCTATATTATTATTTCAGTGAGGTACATTAGGTGGCAGTAGCCTGAACTAACTCAAGTGGAAGTTATCATTGAATTTGAACCTCATGTTTAATGTGATATTTGTCAGAATTCTAATTTTATGTTCAATATTACCTACTTTCTATCTCTCTCTCTCTTATGTCTCTCTCTCTCTCTCTCTCTCTCTTCTCTCTCTCTCTCTCTCTCCTCTCTCTCTCTCTCTCTCTCTCTCTCTCTCTCTCCCCTCCTCTCTCTCTCTCTCTCTCCTCTCTCCCCTTCTTTTCTCCTTTGTAATTTGAAATAAGGTGTAAGACCTCGCCTGTACCATCCATTATATGTACCATATTATTAACACACGTACAAGAAGTCTCTGAATGTATTTTAATAAGGTTTGTATCGTATTAAGTAGTAGTGACCTGAGTTAAGTATAATTGGAAGTGTTCATTGAACTTGAACACTTGTGTCTATGATTATTTTAGCCCTTCTGACTTTATAGTAAATATTTACTCTTGCATAAGCTATAAGGGGAAGATAAGCGAGGAATTCTTGTGTTGTGAGTCTTACAACAGATATCATCACTGGCAAACATTGTGAGTCTTACACCAGATATCATCACTGGCAAACATTGTGAGTCTTACACCAGATATCATCACTGGCAAACATTGTGAGTCTTACACCAGATTCATCACTGGCAACATTGTGAGCTTACACGAGATATCATCACTGGCAAACATTGTGAGTCTTACACGGTATCATCACTGGCAACATTGTGAGTCTTAACGAGATATCATCACTGGCAAACTTTTGTGAGTCTTACACCAGATATCTTCACTGGCAAACATTGTGAGTCTTACACGGAATCTCACGGGCAAAATTGTGAGTCTTACACGAGATATCATCACTGGCAAACATTGTGAGTCTTACACCAGATATCATCACTGGCAAACATTGTGAGTCTTACACCAGATATCATCACTGGCAAACATGGTAACTGTCATAGAGGAACCTATTTCAGCAGTTGATGGAAATGATGATAGCTTCCAGACCTTTAAAAGTAAACAAAGGAGAAAAAGTGAGAAAGGACTAGAGAGTCGACGAAGTCAGACTCACTTGACTCGTAGACAATGTGACACTAAACGTCCTTGTTGCACAGAGGCTGCAAGAAGTCTTTCTTCAAAGGTATAATGTGTTAAGCTGAACTTCCCTGACAACACCCTGATGCCTGCTAAGTGTGCATGACAACACCCTGATGCCTGCTAAGTGTGCATGACAAAACCTGATGTCTGTTAAGTGTGCATGACAACATCCTGATGCCTGCTAAGTGTGCATGACAACACCCTGATACTGCTAAGTGTGCATGACAAAACCTGATGTCTGTTAAGTGTGCATGACAACATCCTGATGCCTGCTAAGTGTGCATGACAACACCCTGATGCCTACTAAGTGTGCATTACAACACCCTGATGCCTGGTAAGTGTGCATGACAACACCCTGATGCCTGCTAAGTGTGCATGACAACACCCTGATGCCTGCTAAGTGTGCATGACAACACCCTGATGCCTGCTAAGTGTGCATGACAACACCCTGATGCCTGCTAAGTGTACATGACAACACCCTGATGCCTGCTAAGTGTGTATGACAACACCCTGATGCCTGCTAAGTGTACATGACAACACACTGATGCCTGCTAAGTGTGTATGACAACACCCTGATGCCTGCTAAGTGTGCATGACCACCCTCTGATGCCCTGACAGCCAAAAATTTAAGTGTATTAACTGTAAAGAAGTTGGGGTTACAGTTTCCCACAAGGACTGCAGTCAGAACCCAAACAACCTTCGATGTAAACCATAACATCCTTTAAGTAACTGAGGATGAGGCCATCCAGTCTACCATAGCCAGAGCTGAGACTGAGCCTCTGCAAAGTGCGGAAGAACCAAACCTCACTGGAAAAGGATTCAGGTGATACCAGAATGCCATCACACACACTTTTTGTGGGGGCTAGCCACCCCCTGCTAGCACAGTGGAACTCTGACGCCACTACTGATACCTACGCCTACCCCTGAATATGGGGATGAGCTTGTCATTTTACCAACAAGCATACTACAACGCAACAGACACCACACAGTAACCCCCCCTGGAAACGGGAGATAGTTAGATGCACAAACCTACCTGCAATAATAATGATGAAACAGACTTCCACGGGCACCATCAGAGAACACTAAATAACCATGGTACCTGTTAAGGGATAGGGTTAAAGAAAACAAAAATCAAAGTGCCATCCCCCGGGAGGGGCTTTGGGATTCGCCTGACCCCTCATATTATAAAAAATTTGCAAAAAAAAATGACATCTTGAACAGATCCGACAATTTTTAAAAAAAATTTTAATCGGGATGATGCCTTGAGCATTGATAATGTCAAAATGAGCAATCCCCTTTCACTTCACAATTTGTAAGAAAGAAGCCCCTACTCTTGCCTTTAGGACTTTCCCTTTTAACTGCTGCCAAATGCCGAAAAAATGCTTAAAAAAAAAGGCCTGAAGATAAAGACGTACAAACTATGCTATTTCTCTTAAATGCTGCACACAAAAACCAAAGCAAATAAATTTTTCCTCTTTAAAAAAAAAGGATTTTAATTAACTACTACAAAGGATACTTACAAATCTTTTCAGGAACATTTCTTCCACAGGAAGCGGTTTCCTGATTTACACATATTTTTGTGCAACCAAGAAAATTATGTCATCTGTTTTTCGGGAAAGTAACTGAAAATGGGCACCTCCACCAAAATTGCCTGGAATGCAGCTTAAACCCAAGGTCAACCAACTTTGTGTATGTATTCAGAAAGAAATTCCACTTTATTTTTTATTTTATTTTTTTTGTTTATTTATTTTTTTTTTATTTTTTTATTTATTTTTATTTTAATATATACGAGAAATACAAAAACATACAGTTAACACAGCATCCAAAGCCCTTATATATGCATAGCATTAAAGGGGTGGGTTAAAATTAACTTAAGTTTAAATAACATAATTAATCGTGATAAAACATTTTTGTAAAAAGATAACTATAAAGCACAAATGAGTATTACAAAGACAGGTCATATGGTTGCTTGCATTGCTGTACATTCAGTAGAATGGAGTATTCTGTTAGGTAGTGTATTTAAAAAAATAACAAAGTTAGATTGGGTCCTAGGTTTAACATTTATGTGATACAATTATGAGAAACATTTAAGATATACAATTTATAATGTGCAGTTATTCAGTATTTATTTGGTTGTGGGTGAGTAAGTGATCTTTGAGAAGAGACTTGAATTTATAAACAGATAGTGCTTCTTTTATATTTAGAGGTAATGAATTCCAGATTTTAGGGCCTTTTATGTGCATTGAGTTTTTGCATAGCGTGAGATGGACACGAGGAACATCAAAGAGTGATCTGTGCCTTGTGTTATGGTCATGTGTTCTGTTGAGGTTGGCAAGGAGATGTTTGAGGGGAGGGTTAATATCAGAGTTAAGTGTTCTATGTATGTAATAGGTGCAGTAATAAGTATGGATGTTTTGTATGGTGAGTAGGTTTAGTGTTTTGAATATTGGTGGAGAGTGTTGCCTGTATTGGGAATTTGTTATCATTCTGACTGCAGCCTTTTGTTGGGTAATTAGTGGTCTGAGATGGTTTATTGTTGTTGAGCCCCATGCAGAAATTCCATAGGTGAGATAGTGGTAAATAAGAGTGATAAAGGGCCAGGAGGGCTGACTGTGGAACATAGTACCGTGTCTTCGATAGTATGCCTACGGTCTTGGAAATTTTCTTGGAAATTTGTTGTATATGTGTTTGAAATTTGAGTCTATTATCAAGGTGGATTCGTAGATGAATGGTTCAGAGAACCGACATGTTGATAAATTAGACACATGTGCAACTCTTGGGTATCTTTATTGAGGAAACGTTTCGCCACACAGTGGCTTCATCAGTCCATACATAGGAGAAACTTGAAGAACAGGAGGAGAGTGAGGTAAACAGTCCCTCAACATCGACTCAAGGTTGAGGGACTGATTACCTCATTCTCCTCCTGTTCTTCAAGTTTCTCCTATGTATGGACTGATGAAGCCACTGTGTGGCGAAACGTTTCCTCAATAAAGATACCCAAGAGTTGCACATGTGTCTAATTTATCAAGGTGGATTCCTAAGAATTTTCCCTCTGTTAGCTTTGTTATAGGTGATCCGTTTATCATTATGTTAAGAGGGACATCTGTAGCTCTGTTACAAAACTTCATAAAGTAGGTTTTGTCAATGTTTAGTGTAAGTTTGTTAGTCCTCATCCAAGTAGTTATTTTCTGTAATTCGGTGTTTACAGTATTGGCTAGCATGAATGGACTCGGGTGAGAGAACACGTATGCAGTGTCATCTGCAAATAGTGTGGGTTTGAGTAATTGCGAAGCACTTGGTAGGTCATTTATGTATAGGAGAAAAGGAAGAGGGCCAAGGACACTTCCCTATGGGACACCAACTGTAATTGGCTATGCAGAAGAGTTTGCCCCATTTGCTTCTGTTGCTGAGGTAAGACTTTAGGTAGTTGGGGGAGTGCCCTCTTATACCATAGTGTGACAATTTTATATGGAGCAAGTCATGGTCAACTTATCAAAAGCTTTACATAAGTCAATGAAGATCCCCAGCGGGACTTTTTTTTTCTCTACTGCAGTGTATATATGTTCTAGCATGTGTATAATAGCATCATTAGTATTTTTATTAGGCCTGAATCCAAATTGGCAGGGGTTGAGTATGGTTTGGGAGATGAGGTAGAAATAGATTCGCATATGAATTGTTTTTTCGAAGATTTTAGAGAGAGGGTGTAAGTTGGATGTTGACCTATAGTTATTCAAGTCTGTTTGGTCTCCTTCTTTATGGATCGGGGTGACCCTTGCTATTTTGATAACTGTAGGGAAGGTAGAGGATTCAATGGATTTGTTAAAGAGTGTTGCAATGATTTGTGACAGCACTTCTGATGCTTTTTTGTATATAAAGGGTGGTAAGGTATTTAAATCTCCTCTCTTGTTTTTTAGTGTGTTGATAATAAGGGAAACTTCATATGGGTTAGTCGGAGCTAGGAACAGTGTGTTCGGGTAGTTGCCAGTGAGGTAGTTATTGGGTGGGGTATCCGCGGGTTCAATCCCGGCCGGGGGTATGGTTTTTGGGCAAGGTTTCTTCCTTTTTGGGGAAGAAAAAAATTTAAATTGAGTCCTGTTTGCTTTTTTCATTTGGGGGATTTGGGGGCCCTTTCTGATTTTGCAAATTTTTAATTTCGCTTTTTTCGTTTTTTTTTTTTTGTTCCTAAATTTCTGATAGGGTTTCCCGGGTCTTTTTTATATAAACCCCCGAATTTAGATAATCTGTTCCCCATAATCCATTTTTTTTCCCCTTTTTTATAAGGTTGGTTGGGAAATTGACGAATAACTTTTTTGTTTGGTCTCTGTTATGGGGACCCTTCGTACTTTTTTCAGATAGTGTTTTGTATTTCCAGTTTTTGGGGATGCGGGGGTTAGCCAGGGACTGTTCAGGTCTCTTAGCTTCATCTGTTTAGTTTTTTAGGCAGTGCTTGTTATGGGAAAAATTGGGTCTTTTTTAAAAAAATATTAATACATTCACCCAATATCTGAATAATTCTAGCTCGTGGTGCCATTTCAATTTTTTGTTACTGCTGTTGTGAAGTTATAAATAGCTCCCAATTGTGAAGTCTAAAAAGGTACTTAGAAGGTTTTGGGGGTAATTCCCAAAGAGTTGTTATGAGGAAGGTGGGGGGTAGGGGTCTGTGGTATTATTCTGGTTTATCCCTTTTTTTAAAGGGGGGAAAAGGTTTTGGGTTACAGTTTTGGTCAAAGCGGGGAAACACTATTTTCTAATTCTTGTGGGTTTTGTTACTTTTGGGTAGAAAACATGCATTTTACTCATTGCGTTTGTGAACTCTTTAACGTTTTGGCCCCTGGTTTTGGGCAGGAGTTTTATATTGAAGCACCGAGAGTAGTAAGTGACTTTTTTTTAAAGCGTCCCATCAGTTATCTACTTCCGGGTTTTTTACTAAATTGGCTAATTTTTGACTGTGGTACTCTGTAAAATGTTTATCACTGTGAGAGGTTTTTGTAGGTATTTGGTTTTAAAATTTTAGTTATTATGTTTTCCCCCATGTTCATCCCTTGTCCCAAGTATTAGTGTAAACCAGGAATGGCATAGACATCTGTAGTGTCGGGGCTTTACCGTTCGTGAGAGTAATGATGGACAAACTGGCACAGGGGAATTTTTGTAAAGCCCAGGTCATCGTAATGTTTGCTTAAAGAACTGATATTGTAAATTAAAGACAGTTTTTGTTTTTTGGCTCTGAAAAAATGCCTTTTTTTTGTTTTTGCTGTGTAGTAATTACATTTTTTATGTTTATTTTTTTTTTTTTTAATTTATTTAAATTTAAAGGTTTTTTAAACAGGGTGAATTTTCTTTTAATCATAAGATTTATAGTTAAACAAAAGTTAGGAAATAAAATATAAGACAAAGTAAATATTCTAAACTATAAAAAACACCTGAATTATTTTAACAAAAAATTTAAAAAAATGACTAAGGCAGTTTTTTTAAAGCTAGAATAAAGGAACAAAATAAAGGGGTTTTAAAAAAATTTGTGGTGAACAAATAAAGTGGTAATCAAATAAATGACTGGGAAATTTTAAAAAAGGGGGAAAATAAATGAAGTTATTAAAACTTTAGGGACCTGAGAATAGCACCTTAAAAAAATTAAAAAATTGTGAAAATATGAACTAAAAGGGGGTTTTGTAAAGCTAAAATAATGGGGAAAATATATAAGGGACTAAAGTAAAAAATGGGAAAAAAAAATTTAAAATTTACCTATAGTCACTATAAAATTTAATTTATTTTGGGGGTAAGATCGAAATTTTTTATAAAAAAGAAATTGACAATTTATTTTTACTATAAAAAGTAAAAATAATATAGGTAGTTTTGGGAAATAGCTAGCAAAAGATAGTTTTTGGAACTTTAACAATAATGTAATTGGAATATACACTAAAAGTACACACAATTTTCGTCCCCTAATAAATAAAGAGTAAATTTCCCAAAAGTGGTTTGCCCCTTTTAGCAAAAAGTTTGAACAAATTTTATCAAAATATAGAAATATTATTTTTAGGTAGTTTTATACTTTGTTAGTAGTTTGTTTTTTGGGAGTTTGTGGGGAAAAAAGGGGAAAATTTTAAAATGCTTAAGTAGGAAAGAAAATGGTAATACAGAAAATTTGAGAGTAAGTATCTTATTAACAAATAAAAACTTTTTGAATTGGAAAACTGGAAATTTAAAAACAAAATGGGGCCCCAAAAAAAAACTGTGTGGGACACCTGGGAAAGTGGGAAATAAAAAACTATTTTAGGAGGGGGATGTACAGGGAATTTTTCAATAATGGGCATAAAAACATACACTAAAGTAGTAAAAATTGGTCAAAATACAATCCCGCTCGTAATGTTTTGCATCAGAAGGAAGTTTGCTAGTTCAAATTTTTATTTTTAATAAAGTACCAAGGTCTAAAATTTTGTTTTTTTACTAGAATTTGCCCCCTCAAAGTAAAAAAAGCACTGGGGAATTTTTTCAATTTTTCCAAGTTTTTAATTTTTCCCCAAATCCGTACAGGGTTTTTTTTTTATTTTTTTTTTTTCTTAGATCATTTATGTATATATCTTTTTTTTGCTTTTTAAAAGATGAAATTATTGATCTTTTTTCCTTTTGGTTTGAAATCTGGGCAAAAACTTTTTCTACTTTGGTTCCCGTAACGGTTCTTTTTTTTCCGACACTGGTACATTAACTGAGGTGGTCAGTGTTACAAAAAAACGCAAATTTTTAAAAAGCAAGAGATCTCCAGTGAATACTAGAAAGGACTGCCCTTCTGCATCCACCCCTGTTACTGGGTTTTTGTAAAAATTTTTAGTATCCTGTCCAATTATCCATCATAATTCAATAAGTTCAATAGTGTTGGGTTACAACGGTAGGCACTACTGTAAAAATTTAAAAATTTAAAAAGTTTTTTAAAATAAAAAAAATAGTCTGAGTATATTATCAAATTAAATTAATGTAATCAGCAAAATAATCATTCTCTCGTGTACGTAGTTTTTGTGCTGAAGGCACACATCACATTTATATGTTTTAAAGTCCCGGGTCTGGTACATTAACATTTAAAAATACAATTATTTCAAAAAAGGGTTTGTGGTATGTTGTAAGTACTCTAAGTATTCGCTATGTCTTAGACCGACTAGACTTAAACCAGGACTGACAAAATCCCAATAAACTAAACTTCTAGACCAACCTGGCAATCAACAGCTTGCTTTAACAAAAAACCCACTTAAGTCGAACTCATATAACAAGCAACGCGACACGGAAACAGGAAAAAGGAGTAAAAAACACTAAGTGGGACCATCAGCATCCCCCAAAAAGTCACAAAATCCCATACTACTGAAACTAAGTTCAGCATTAGAAAAAACCCCGACTTGAAATACCAAATACCGTACAAATTAGGTAAACCAGCCGGACTGAGTTTGCAGATGGGAAAAAACTCGAAAACTCGAAAATTAAGTTTAAAAATGTTTGAAAGATTCTCAAAAAACCAAAAAAGAAAAGTGAAAGGGTTTTTTTTTCCAACGGGCCGAAGGGGGGTGATGGGCGTTTGTAAAATTAAAAAAATAAAATATATATATAAGGTTATAAATAATATATTTTTTTTTTTAAAAAAAAGGGGGGGGAACACAATTAAATTAATATTAATATAAAATTATTTTAAATTATATATTTTTTTTTATATATTATATATATATATTTATATATTATTATATATATATATATATATATATATAATATTATATATAAAATATATATTTTTTGTTATATTATATATATATATTATATATAATATATATTATATATATATATATATTATATATATTATTATATTATATAATATATATATATAATATATATATATATATATATATATAATTTATATATATATATATTATATTTTTTTAATATTATATATATATATATATATCAATTTGGAAAAAAATATTAAATGAGAGAAAAAACAACTTAATTTTCGTTTAAACAGTGATTTCGAAATTTTTTCCCTTGTTTTTTATGTTATTTTTTGTTTCTTGGTTCATTTGATGAAGGGAAAAGATATATTACGGAATGAGATGATTTGGTTTGGTTTTTTAGTATGAAAATGTTTTTAAACTGAGCTCAAATAGCGGAAATGTTAAATTTTTGCGATGATCTAAAAAAAACAAATGATTAAGGGTTATAAAAATTTTCCCAAATTCGATAAATCTTAGGGAGCTGTCCAGTGGTTAACACACTGTGGTTTTACGACTCACTTGCCAGGGTTTTTTAAACCCCCCCCCGTTCCGATTTGACAGGCCTTGGGTTTTTAAATTTGGGTGAGGTTGTCAGGAAACAGGACAAGTTTTTTCAGGATTGGTCTTAGTAATTTTGAAGATCCACAGCTAAAGTTTTGGGTTTTGCCGGGGCCTTCCCGTGGCTTACCTACTTAAAAAAATTAGCTATGATTATAAGCATTATTGATAGGTCTTCCTGGCAAAATGAATGTATTAGTTTTGAGAACTCATGTCACTTTGCAAAGATTTTTAAAGGTTCCCCAATACTGTATTCCAACAGACTTCATATTTTGTGTACCAGCCCTTATATCCCCCATTGTCGTCTTTATCCCCACTGAATGGTCTATTCCGTGTTCCGGCCCCATAAAAAAAGTATATAATCTCCTTTAAATACATTTCCAAAATGTTAAAAGAGCTGGAGAATTATGTACTTTTCACTACGAATTTTGTACATACACTACAGAATTATTTTTAATAAAACCGAATTATGTACATACACTTGTTTATGTACATACACTACAGAATTTATGTACTACACTCAGAATTTGACTGCACTACTGAATTTGTACATAACTAAAAAATTATGTACATCACTAAGAATTATGTCACCTCAAATTATTTTTACATAACTACAGAATTATTACTACAACAGAATTATTAATAACCCCAGAATTTTTTATACACAAAACAGAATTATTACTACACAAAATTTGTGTACATACACTACTGAATTTGTAATACACTACTGAATTATGTACATAACTACAGAATTATGTACATACACTACTGAATTATGTACATACACTACAAAAATTATGACAAATATAAAATTTGTAATACACTACTGAATTTATGTACATAACCTACAAAATTAGTACGTCACTCTGAATTTATGACTACACTACTGAATTATGCATAACTCAGAATTATGTAAAACACCGTTTATGTACTACATTTTTGAATGAAAAAACTAAAAGCACTAAAATGTACGACTTGTTGACTGGCGAGATTAATCCCCAAGTATAAGAATTTAAAAAGATCTTGAAAAAAAAGGGGATTTTCTAGTGTTATCAATTCAAAACTTCTTGCTGTAAATTAAGAAAAGCAGAACCAAACTGAAATAATTTTTTTAAATAATTTAACTGGTAGTGTCATAAAAAAAATGAATTAAGAAAAAAAAATCTGATGAAAATAAAAACGACGATTTGGGTTAAATTTGGTTAAGTTAGTTAAGGTTTGTCAGGGGAAAAAGGGCAAAATTTTCCCGGCGTGGTTTTGTCATTGATGACCCCAGCTGGAAAATTTTTGGTATCTGATCGAGGGATTCCGCTGGCTTACACTCCACCGCTTAAATATTTTAATTTTTGAGTATAAACGGGAATTTGTAAAAGAAGTGATAAGCCCAAAGGGGGAGGGGGCCCGAAATCGCCAGAAAAATTTCCCAGTGGTCAGTGTTTTTAATAATCTTCCTGGCTTGCTGTGTCTGCAAAATAATTTGTGATACCAGTGAATGCGAATACAGTGTTGAGTAGCAAAACCAGTATTATATGGTACTTAGTGGAGTGGGTGACTTTCATTAGTTTTTTTTTTCTTGAAATACCCGAGATACTGTGATTTTATATAACCCGTAGTTACCGCGCTCGAATATACACAAAGAGAAAACAAATTTTTACTCAGAAAAAGGTCCTTCCCCAAAATTTTACCAGTCAAAATAGTGATAATATAGCATTTATTGTGGTGGGACGGAAAAAAAAAACTAGAAAGCGATAGCGATTGATAAAAAGGGTTTAGGTCGCCCTTCGTCATAGTAGAGCTGGAGCAGTCACCCGTCTTCAACACGCAAGTTTTTATTTTGTATTCAAACAAATACATATTATCGGGTTTGATAATTTCATAGATCCCTTTATGTGTTAGCCCAAATCACCGACAGTTGTTTTTTAAAAAAGTGACCCATGATCAGATCGATGGGCCGAACTCTTGACTGGTCCGAACCCTTGACTGGTCCGAACCCCTTTACTGGGCCGAACCCCCTTTATGGACCCAACCCTTGACTGGTTCAAAAAGGGTTTTGTTGGACAATAAAAAGAGTTAAAAGGTGGGGTTTTAGGGGGCCCTTATAAAACAAAAAATTAATATAATTTTAGGGAACGTGACGGAAGCTGTCCAATATACAAAAACAGTTAGAAACAGAAAATACAAAAAAGTAGGCTTCATTTAAGGAGGTTATTAATGAATATTCAAAAGGTTGCTAGTAGAATTGCAGTAAATCAACCATTCAAATCATTATGAAAACTGTGTGTAGTCGTGGTCAGTCAAACAAAGGGCTTCCCATGGAAAAATTGTCATTTTTGTGGGAAAATTTGGTGTCATTTGCGATATCAAGAATAGCTCAAGCAGTATTAAAACAGGGAAAATGTTTTTGGATATACCCCAAATGAGATAAATCTGTGGACTAAAATCACAAGGGTATTAAAGAGGACAAAATCAAAGCTGCTTTCATAGAAACCTGGAACTTTCACAACAGATGGGAACATAAAAAGTCTGGGCTGATGGGACTGCCCTTTTTATGGCCATTAGTCGAAACTGTACATGCACCAAAAGGGGAAACAGTCACAGAAAACCCAAGGGCAAACGGAAACAAGCCTGTGCACTTACTATGACTTGGTATCTGCTGTGGGAAAT
Source organism: Cherax quadricarinatus (assembly GCF_026875155.1). Lineage (NCBI taxonomy): Eukaryota > Metazoa > Arthropoda > Malacostraca > Decapoda > Parastacidae > Cherax > Cherax quadricarinatus. The sequence goes on along the minus strand of NC_069452.1, from coordinate 23,076,729 downwards.
TGGAAAAACAGTGGGAGTGCAACATGACCACCCTAGAAAATTCCCCTGCCCATATGACAACGGGGAAAATGAAAACCCCCTTCCCTGAAACTTTTTTCCCCCTGAACTGTGTCCTCTTCAGTACGGGAAAGACGTGCATAACTTAAATTGCCGGCATACCATCTAAAGGGGACAAAAAAATAAAAAACACCCGGGCCAGGGGAAAACCTGGGTAGCCACACCCACTCAAGAGGGAGAGGTTTTTTAGTGCCAGGAAGGAAAAAAAACTGGCAGGAAATGGCAGAAATCGTACACCAAATCCAGTCATTCCTGGAGTGGAACCACAGTCGATGGCCTCCACTCCAAACCAACAGATACAGATACTAATGCCGGAAAAAAAATCCCCCCCCCAGTACCAACAATACCACCAGTCCGATAACATTCTTCTTTGCAAATATACAGGGTCTAAAGCCAGCAACAAACAACAAAATACCTTTCATCCGTGGACTGCTTGCAGAGGCAAAGGCAATGTTCGCGGCTTTCACTGAGACCCACATAAAGGAGCACTTGGACAACGAAATATGGATCCCAGGTTACAACCTATACAGATGTGACAGAGTGAACAGGCAAAAGGGAGGGGTTGGCCTGTACATTGCAGAGTCACTTGTTTGCACAGAACTGCTTAATGCCTTAAATGATGTAGTGGAAGTTTTAGCAGTAAAGGTCGAGAACCAAAACCTAGTCATTGTGGTAGTCTACAAGCCTCCGGATGCAACATCCCAGCAATTCCAGGAACAGCTGTTAAAAATTTACCACTGTCTGGAAAATCTTCCAGCTCCTGCACCCAACCTCTTGCTTCTGGGGGATTTCAACTTAAGGCACCTAAAATGGAGGAATATAGCAAATAATATTGTTGCAGTAATAACACCAGGAGGCAGCTCTGATGAAAACTCACACTCACACGAGCTTTTAAATCTCTGCACAAAATTCAATTTAAACCAGCAAATAATAGAGCATACTAGACTGGAGAATACACTAGACCTCATCTTCACTAACAATGATGATCTGATAAGAAATGTCACCATATCAAAAACAATATACTCAGATCACAACATAATTGAGGTTCAGACATGTATGCGTGGAGCCCCAGACCGACATAATGAGACTAGTCACGAGGGAGCATTCACCAAATTCAACTTCAATAACAAAAACATAAAGTGGGACCAAGTAAACCAAGTCCTAACCGATATAAGCTGGGAAGATATACTAAGCAACACAGACCCCAACTTATGCCTAGAACAGATTAACTCGGTGGCACTCGATGTATGCACAAGGCTTATTCCTCTAAGAAAAAGGAGGAGTAGATGTAAAATAGAAAGGGACAGGCGCTCCCTTTACAGGCGACGGAAAAGAATAACAGAGCGGCTAAAAGAGGTCAATATATCTGAAATGCGTAGGGAGACACTGGTCAGAGAAAATAGCAAGCATCGAACTTAAGCTAAAAGAATCCTTTAGGAGTCAGGAATCGCGGGAAGAACTAAAAGCCATAAATGAAATCGAAAGAAACCCAAAGTATTTCTTCTCCTATGCCAAATCAAAATCGAGAACAAAGTCCAGTATTGGGCCCCTACTTAAACAAGATGGGTCCTACACAGATGACAGCAAGGAAATGAGTGAGCTACTCAAGTCCCAATATGACTCAGTTTTTAGCAAGCCGCTAACCAGACTGAGAGTCGAAGATCAAAATGAATTTTTTATGAGAGAGCCACAAAATTTGATTAACACAAGCCTATCCGATGTTATCCTGACGCCAAATGACTTCGAACAGGCGATAAATGACATGCCCATGCACTCTGCTCCAGGGCCAGACTCATGGAACTCTGTGTTCATCAAGAACTGCAAGAAGCCCCAATCACGAGCCTTTTCCATCCTATGGAGAGGGAGCATGGACACGGGGGTCGTCCCACAGTTACTAAAAACAACAGACATAGCCCCACTTCACAAAGGGGGCAGTAAAGCAACAGCAAAGAACTACAGACCAATAGCACTAACATCCCATATCATAAAAATCTTTGAAAGGGTCCTAAGAAGCAAGATCACCACCCATCTAGAAACCCATCAGTTACAAAACCCAGGGCAACATGGGTTTAGAACAGGTCGCTCCTGTCTGTCTCAACTATTGGATCACTACGACAAGGTCCTAAATGCACTAGAAGACAAAAAGAATGCAGATGTAATATATTCAGACTTTGCAAAAGCCATCGACAAGTGTGACAATGGCGTAATAGCGCACAAAATGCGTGCTAAAGGAATAACAGGAAAAGTCGGTCGATGAATCTATAATTTCCTCACTAACAGAACACAGAGAGTAGTCGTCAACAGAGTAAAGTCCGAGGCAGCTACGGTGAAAAGCTCTGTTCCACAAGGCACAGTACTCGCTCCCATCTTGTTCCTCATCCTCATATCCGACATAGACAAGGATGTCAGCCACAGCACCGTGTCTTCCTTGCAGATGACACCCGAATCTGCATGACAGTGTCTTCCATTGCAGACACTGCAAGGCTCCAGGCGGACATCAACCAAATCTTTCAGTGGGCTGCGGGAAAACAATATGAAGTTCAACGATGAGAAATTTCAATTACTCAGATATGGTAAACATGAGGAAATTAAATCTTCATCAGAGTACAAAACAAATTCTGGCCACAAAATAGAGCGAAACACCAACGTCAAAGACCTGGGAGTGATCATGTCGGAGGATCTCACCTTCAAGGACCATAACATTGTATCAATCGCATCTGCTAGAAAAATGACAGGATGGATAATGAGAACCTTCAAAACTAGGGAGGCCAAGCCCATGATGACACTCTTCAGGTCACTTGTTCTATCTAGGCTGGAATATTGCTGCACACTAACAGCACCTTTCAAGGCAGGTGAAATTGCCGACCTAGAAAATGTACTGCACGCATAACGGAGATAAAACACCTCAATTACTGGGAGCGCTTGAGGTTCCTAAACCTGTATTCCCTGGAACGCAGGTGGGAGAGATACATGATTATATACACCTGGAAAATCCTAGAGGGACTAGTACCGAACTTGCTCACGAAAATCACTCACTACGAAAGCAAAAGACTTGGCAGACGATGCACCATCCCTCCAATGAAAAGCAGAGGTGTCACTAGCACGTTAAGAGACCATACAATAAGTGTCAGGGGCCCGAGACTGTTCAACTGCCTCCCAGCACACATAAGGGGGATTACCAACAGACCCCTGGCAGTCTTCAAGCTGGCACTGGACAAGCACCTAAAGTCATTTCCTGATCAGCCGGGCAGTGGCTCGTACGTTGGTTTGCGTGTAGCCAGCAGCAACAGCCTGGTTGATCAGGCTCTGATCCACCAGGAGTCCTGGTCGCAGACCGGGCCGCGGGGGCGTTGACCCCCGGAACTCTCTCCAGGTAAACTCCAGGTAATAACGAGTTATAATAACACAAGATGAAACATGCCAAGCACATTTGTGCCTCCAGAAGCCAAAAATGGATAATTTGACTCACAGGAAACATTGGAACAACATCAGTGTGAGAGTTGAGCAGCAGTGATGGTAGACTTGGGTCTTGTTCTACAAGTGTCATCAACACTGGAACAACATCAGTGTGAGAGTTAAGCAGCAGTGATGGTAGACTTGGGTCTTGTTCTACAAGTGTCATCAACACTGGAACAACATCAGTGTGAGAGTTAAGCAGCAGTGATGGTAGACTTGGGTCTTGTCCTACAAGTGTCATCAACACAACGGGCAGCCCAGGAACATATTCTATCACCTCACACTTGACACCTAATTCCTTCGCTTGTTCCTGCAGAAATCTGGTGCAGGAAGCTGTCAGGGAGAAGCATTTCAATGACAAACTCTAATAAACCATGGAACTGGTGGGGGTTAGAACCCATGACGAGTGAGTTCCAGGCTATGAGCATGGAACTGGTGGAGGTTAGAACCTATGGCGAGTGAGTCGTAAAACTCCAGGCTATGAGCATGGAACTTTTGGGAGTTAGAACCCATGCCGAGTGAATCGTGAAACTCCAGCCATGGGCGCTAACCCCAACAGTTCAGTGGGTTGTTTGCATTCGTGTTATTACGAATTCATGAAACAAACTGTAATGCTAATAAAATAAATTGTATTTTAATGTTTTTTTTTATTTTGATCTATCAACATAATGTATTAAACATTACTTGTGTAATATTATTCATGTTGCCATCAATGAGACGGGTTGATGACTTTATGATGGAGGAGGGTTCTTGATCTGAGTAAATGGGGCTAGTTTCGTTTTACTTAGATCAAACACAAGTGCTTCTTATTTCCCAGACTCTGTATGACTCTTACGGATTTAGAGTTTACCTGTGAAAGTAAACCGAGCCCCGTTATGTATTTACACATTAATTTCTGCCCTGAGGGGTAGAGCAGAGAGGTAATTATTGTATTAGAAGGAAGATGGGGCCAGGAGACTTATTTTGAAGCAACGTTATTGTCATGATTGCATTTATTTGTGGGGCTCAGGGAAATTTTTATGGGGCTGATGCCCCTATGTCTCTCTTGGTGCCGCCTCTGTAAACCCATACGTACCAAACAAACAAATTATTTTGAGACAAGATTTTTCAAGATTAGATGTACTTAACCTTTTAACTATTACAGGTTCCCAGTGAACTGCCCAATATGTGCCCATAACCCCGTCACCAGACTGTGGAAATCATCATTGTTATTACCAGTCCTATTAGGTTCCAGCATGTCTTCAAATGATATCAATAGCTAGGAACAAGACAGGCGAAATATACCTGGAGAGTATTCCGAGGGTCAACGCCCCCGAGGCCAGGTCCATGACCAAGCCTTGCAATGAATCAGGGTATGATCAACCATATAGTCCAACATACGCCTACAGCCCCGCAGGTCAGGTACTGATTTTACGTGCCTCTCCAGTTCCCTATTGAAGACATCATTTGAAGACTGCTGGTACGCAGTTGAACAATTTTGTGTTATATTTTAGTGTATTCATGACACAGTTGATTGGGGGGATATTGCACTGGCTGCCAGGTCTCTTACTTTCATTGAGAGTGATTTCCGTGTGAAGATTTGGGCCAAGTCCCTCTAGGAGTTTCCAGGTGTAGATTATGATGTATCTTCTCACCAAGGAATATACGTTAATAAGGGACTTCAAAAATTCCCAGTAATTGATGTGTTTTATTGTACTTAAATGTTCAGTGAAAGTTCTCTGTATATTCTCCAGGTCTGCAATTTCACCTACCTTGAAAGAGGCCGTTAGTGCACAGCAGTTCTCCAGCCTAGAGAGATCAGGTGAGTTAAAGAGAATCATCATCGGCTTGGCATCCCTAGTTTTGAAAGTTCACATTATCCATCTTACTATTTCCCAGCAGATATGACTGAAACAGTGTGGTGATCTTCGACGGTGAGATTTTCTGACATTTTCACCCTAAAGTTATTATAATACTTTAGTTTCTCGCTCTATTGCGTGATTAGAATTTGTTTAATTACTGTGATTAAAGTTTTTATTTCTTCAAGTTTTCCATAATGGAGTAATTGAAATTTGTCAGCATTGAACTTCATATAGTTCTCCGTCTGAAGACTTCGTTAACCCTCAATGGATGACACTGTACTAAAACTTCCAGTATCATCAGCAAAGGAGGACACGGTGCTGTGGTTTATATCTCTGTGATGGACACGATGTTGAGTAACAGTATGGGAGCGAGTACTGTGTATTGTGGAACAAAACTCTTTACTGGAGCCGCCTCGGACTTTACTCTGTTTACTATTACACTTCGTGTTCTATTGTAAGAAGTTATAGATCCATCTACCCACTTTTCTTTTTTTTTTGTCGAGCATTTTGTGTGCTATAACATCATGATGGCACCTGTCGAAGGCTTTCACTTTGTCCTCCAGTGCGTCCAAGACCTTGTCATAGTGGTCCAGTAGTTGTGAAAAGAAGGATTGACCTGCTATAAATCCACGCTGCCCTGGGTTGTGTAATTGTTAGGAGTCCAAGTGATTGGCAATCTTGCTTCTTACAACCCTTCAAAGATTTTTATGATGTGGGATGTTGGTGCTGTCTGTCTGAAATTTTTTGCAATTGTTTTATTGCCACATTTGTGGAGTAGGGCGTTATCCAATATTGTCAGTGGCTGTGAGATGACCCCTATGTCTCTACTCTCTTTCTATAGAATATTAAAGTCACGTGATTGGGGCTTCTTGCAGTTCATGATGAACACGGAGTTCCATGCACGGACGTGTCATTTATTGAATATGGAAAGTCCTATTGTGTTAACATTATATAAAAAATTCTGAAAATAAACAGCTTTTTAGTCTCGGTCATAACAAATGCATTTAAATTGTCGACCCTTAGTCTGGTTAATGGTTCACTAAACACTGAGTCATACTGGGACTTCAGTAACTCACTCAGTTCTTTGCTGTCATCTGTGTATGTCCCATCTTGTTTAAGCAAGGGCTCTATACTGATGTGTTTCCTTGCCCTAGATTTGGCATAAGTAAAGAAACATTTTGGATGTCTTTCATTTTAATTTAATGCTTTAAGTTCGTTATCTGTTTCCTAGCTCCTGTATGATTCTATGAGCTTAAGTTTGATATTTTCTATTTCTCTGGCCAGAACCTCCCTCCAAGTCCCAGAGACACTGGCCTCTTCCAGCAACTCTGTGATTTTTTTTCTTTTTTCCTGTATAGGGAGTGTGAAAAATACATAGTATATTTTATGAAAATAGTGTATTTGTATGTAAATTAATAAAATATATATTTTTTATTAGGCCTGAATCCAAATTGGCAGGGGTTGAGAATGTTTTGGGAGATGAGGTAGGAGTAGATTCGTTTATGAATTAATTTTTCGAAGATTTTTGAGAGAGGGTGTAAATTGGATATTGGCCTATAGTTATTCAACTCTGCTTGGTCTCCTCCTTTATGGATCGGGGTGACCCTTGCTATTTTGAGAGCTGTAGGGAAGGTGGAGGATTCAATGGATTTGTTAAAGAGTGTTGCAATGATTGGTGATAGTACTTGTGACACTTTTTTGTATATAAAGGGTGGTAAGGTATTTAAATCTCCTGCCTTGTTTTTTAGTGCGTTGATAATAAGGGAGACTTCGTATGGGTTAGTCGGAGCTAGGAACAGTGTGTTCGGGTAGTTGCCAGTGAGGTAGTCATTTGGTGGGGTATCTGAGCTTGGGATTTTATTGGCAAGGTTTTGTCCTATAGTGGAGAAGAAATCATTGAGTCTGTTTGCTGTTTCTGTTGGTGGGAGTTGGGGTTCATCTGATTTTGCTAATTTTATTTCTCTATTTCGTGATATCTTTTTTGTTCACAGAATTTCTGATAGGGTCTTCCAGGTCTTTTTTATATCACCTCGTAAGTTGGATAATCTGTTCTCATAATACAGTGTTTTTGCCCCTCTTATCAGGCTGGTTAGGATTGACGAGTAACGTTTTGTTTGGTCTCTGGTTATGTGACCCATTCTGTACTGTTTTTCATATCGGTGTTTTGTATTTATGGATTTGAGAATGCTGGGTGTTAGCCAGGGACTGTTCAGTCTCTTAGCTGTCATCTGTTTAGTTTTTTTAGGGCAGTGCTTGTTATAGAGGTATTGGGTCTTTTTTAGAAAATTATTAAAACATTCGTCAATATCTGTATAGATTTCTAGCTCAGTGTGCCAGTCAATGTTTGTTACTGCTGTTGTGAAGTTATTAATGGCTGCCTCATTGTGAAGTCTGAAGGTGACTTTAGTAGTGTCTTGGGGTATTTTACCAAGAGTTGTTATGAGGAAAGTAGGGTAGTGGTCTGTGGTATTATCTGTAATTATGCCTGATTTTAAAGGGGATATGGTGTTGGTCCAGATGTGGTCAAGTAGGGAAACACTAGTCTCTGTAACTCTTGTAGGTTTTATTACTGTTAATAGCATTACTGTTGGTAGCAACATACAGTTACTCATTGTGTTTGTGAATTCAGTAACGTGTGGGTCCTGGTCTTGCAGGAGATTTATATTGAAGTCACCTGAGAGTAGTAAGTGATCTTTGTTCATACGTGCATCAGTTATCATACTTCCTAGGTTTTGACTAAATTGGCTAATGTTTGATTGTGGAACTCTGTAGATGTTTATCACTGTGAGAGGTTTTTGTAGGTATTTGGATTTGAATTTAGCTATTATATATTCCCCATGTTCATCCCTTGTGCAAGTATTAGTGATACATTCTAGTTGGTCTGAGTAGTATATAGCTGTGCCACCCCCTTGTTGATCTGGCCTACAGTTGTGTATGGCTGTGTAACCAGGAATGACATAGACATCTGTAGTATCAGGCTTTAGCCAGGTTTCAGTTAGTGTAATGATGGACATATTGGCATGCAAGGAATTTAGTAATGCTATGAGGTCATCGTAATGTTTGCTTAAAGATCTGATATTGTAGTTAAAGATAGTTATGTTGTTATTGGCACTGAGAAGTGCCTTTGATTGTTCTGCTGTGTAGTAATTACAGTAACTGTTTGAATCATTTAAGTCATTAAATAAGAGGTTGGTATCAGGATCAATGCTTGTAATCACAAGATTTATAGTGAATCTATAGTTAGAATTAAGTATAAAACAAAGTAAATATTCTAAAAGCTAATAATAATAATAATAGTAATAATAATAATAATAATAATAATAATAATAATAATAATAATAATAATAATAATAATAATAATTATTATTATTATTATTATTATTATTATTATTATTTATTATTATTATTATTATTATTATTATTATTATTATTATTATTATTATTATTATTATTATTATTATTATTATACATATCTTTGTTTCTACAAGTACATGTACAAGGTATACAGGCCATAGCTGACATTTCGTGCAAATTAGGTCAGTTTTGTCCCAGGACGCGACCCACATAGGTCCACTAACACCCAGGATGCGACCCACACCAGTCCACCAACACCCAGGATGTGACCCAAACCAGTCCACCAACACCCAGGATGTGACCCACACCAGTCCACTAACACCCAGGATGTGACCCACACCAGTTCACTAACAATCAGGATGTGACACACACCAGTCCACTAACACCCAGGATGTGACCCACACCAGTCCACTAACACCCAGGATGAGACCCACACCAGTCCACTAACACCCAGGATGCGACCCACACCAGTCCACCAACACCCAGGATGTGACCCACACCAGCTCACTTACACCCAGGGTGAGACCCACCTGTCAACTAGCACCCAGGATGTGACCCACACAAGCCCACTAACACCCAGGATGTGACTTACACCAGTCCACTAACACACAGGATGTGACCCACACCAGTCCACTAACACCCAGGATGTGACCCACCAGTCAACTAAGACCCAGGATGTGACCCACCAGTCCACTGACACCCAGGATGTGACCCACCAGTAGACTAACGCCCAGGATGTGACACACACCAGTCCACTAACACCCAGGATGTGACCCACACCAGTCCACTAACACCCAGGATGTGACCCACCAATACACTGACACCCAGGATGTGACCCACCAGTCCACTAACACCCAGGATGTGACCCACCAGTCCACTAACACCCAGGATGTGACCCACCAGTCCACTGACACCCA
>NC_069452.1:23043133-23066604 GCF_026875155.1 Cherax quadricarinatus | reverse complement strand
TCGTTGGTATATTGCGACCGCTGGTAACTACGGTTTTATATGAAATTCACAGTAACGTCTCGTATTTCAAGAAAAGAAACTAATGAAAGTCACTCCATTTTCACTAAGTTACCAAAAAATTATAAAATATGGTTAGTTGCTACTACAACACTGATTCTGCTATTCACTGGTATCACTAGATTATTGCGAGTACACTAGCAGGCCAGGAAGATTATTAAAACAGTTTGACCTGTGGTAAGTTTCTGGCGACTTCTGGCACCTTCCTCTATAGGCTTATCCTTCATTTACAAATTCCCCTGTTTTCAAATGACACTTTAGCCTTTATCAAACAATATACTAGGGACCCCACTTTTAGTATACACTATACACTATGTATACTCAATGATATCAGGAGACTTTTTTTCCCTCTGACATGAAAGTTCAATTATTATTTTTTTTTTTCCACACGGGACATAGGCCTATGATTCCCCTCTGGCAGTAAAACTCTGCTACGCAGTGCACACTAATTCTCCTTTTTTGACTCAGTTTTTAATGTTTCAGCCCAAGATGGTTCCTGGCGCTAGGGGGTGAAATCGTATAGGATTGATGACACAAATTAAAGTTCTAGCACGTAAGAGGGGACCGTGAAACACGAGAAAAAACGGGAGCACAACGAGGCACGCTGACACGCTGTACTGGTGTCCTGGTTCTCCTGGTGGTGTCCTGGTTTTTGGGTTTTCTCCTAGTGGTGTCCTGGTGTTCTGGTTGTCCAGATTCTCTTCTTGGTATTACTGACTTGGTGGCCTGGTGGTTAACGCTCTCGCTTCACAGGGTGGGGCCTGGGTTCAAATTCCCCAGCCAGAGTAGAAACATTGGACGTTTTTTCTTTCCACATGTTGTCTATGTTCCCCATCAGTAAAATGGGAAACCGGGTTTTTAGTCGACTGGGTGGGTCGCATCCTGGGACACTGACCTAAGGAGGCCCGGTCACAGACCGGGCGCGGGGGCGTTGACCCCCGGAACTCTCTCCATGTAAACTCTCCATGTATGTAAACTCACGCTTGTGTACTAGTTAGTGGTCCAATTCTGACCAATACGTCGTTATATGTTTCAGTGCTGCATTGTTGCTTATTTGTGTATATGTATGTTGTTTTGCATGATCAATATAGAGCCACTTGCTCGTGTTGATGTGCAGATCAACTTAGGGCCGCTTGCTCTATGTTGTTGTGCATGATCAACATGGGCCGGGCTTGCTATATGTTGATGTCTCATATAAATAATTAATATCCGGGCGACGTGGTAACTTATATCACAGGGAACGACGGTGTGTTTACAGTGAAGCAACATGGACACTCCCCACAGAATTATTAGAGATATATCTGCGCGCGTTTGTTTAATTACTTTAGAGTTGCTGCCAGATTTCCTCCCCTCGACGAGCAACATACGAGGTTCAAAGCAGCAGAGAGGATCTTCAGTCTCTTGAACAGGAGTTTTTTTAGCAGTGGTATTCCTCCCCCTGAAGAAAATCTATATACTCTGTAACAAAGTTTCCAAGCGAAGCACTTTAGGGTACAATGCTGTCACCCAAGAGTGCAGCCATGCCCCATGTGTCTCCCAAAGAGTGCAGCCTTTGCCCCAAAGTGTCTGCCAGGAGTGGAGCCGGGGCTCATGTGTCTTCCAGGAGTGGAGCCATGCTCCATGTGTCTGCCAGGAGTGGAGCCATGCTCCATGTGTCTGCCAGGAGTGGAGCCATGCTCCATGTGTCTGCCAGGAGTGGAGCCATGCTCCATGTGTCTGCCAGGAGTGGAGCCATGCTCAACGTGGGAAAAACAGGAAACGGGAAAAATAAATGCACCAGTAAAAACGTAGCTACAGTAAATTCTAGCAAACTGAATTACAATCTATGTAAATACTATGCCTTGGGTATCTGCAGCACGGTATATCTGGTAAAAAGGTGGGACTTGCACATTTGACCATCCCATAAAAAGCCGCAACCACATGACAACAGGAGATGCACCTTCCTCCGTTAACTTATTTCACCCAGAAATGTGTCACTCATCAATCCATGAAAGAAAATGCTTCAATCCATACTGGCAGCACATCATCTAAAGGGGACTAGAAGACACAGACCAGCCAGACTATGGGAAACAAAAGAGAGGGCCACAACTCTTCATTGACAGAGGTTTTTTAGGGCCAGGAGTGAAGAAAGACTGGCAAGAAATGACAATAATCCTCCGCTACCAGAAAACACTTCTGGAGCAGAGGCCGGACATTGGCCTCTGCTCCAGAGCAACAGATATTAGAGCCAGCAAATCTGCTGGTCAAAGAACAACAAAATTCCTTACATCAAGGGACTGCTCACGGAGTCAAATGCAATGTTTGCAGCGTTCACAGAGATCCACTTAAAGGATCATTATTACAATGAAATATGGATCCTAGGTTATAACCTATTCCGATGCGACAGACTAAACAGGCAACAAGGGGGGTTTGGCCTGTATGTCACAGAGTCGCTCATTTGCACAGAACTACTAAACACCTCAAATGATGTAGTTGAAGTTTTGGCGGTAAAGATTGAAAACCAAAACCTTGTCATTGTGGTAGTATACAAGCCTCCAGATGCAACTTCCAAGCAATTCCAGGAGCAGCTTGAGAAAATGACAACTGTCTGGAAAATCTCCCAACTCCTGCCCCAAACAATTATTACTAGGAGATTTCAACCTGAGACACCTAAAATGGAGGAGTATGGCAAACACTGTTTTAGCAGAGATCACCCCGGGAGGCAGCTTAGCTGAAAATTCACACACACACGAACTATTAAAATTTCTGCACAAATTCACCTTAACTAGCAGATAATAGAGCCTACAGACTAGAAAATACGCTGGACCTCATCTTCACTAACAATGACGATCTGATACATAATATAACTGCATCAAAGACAATACACTCAGATCACAACATAATAGAGGTACACGACAAGTGTGCACAGGCTTTGGACCAGCAAAATGTGAGCAGTCATGAAGGTCTCTTCACGAATTAAATTTCAATAATAAAAACATCAATGGGATCAAGTAAACCAGTCCTAAATGAAACAAGCTGGGAAGATATCCTAAACACATGGATCCAAACATTTACCTTGAAAAATGAATTCTGTGGTTCTTGAGATCTGCTCAAGACACATTCCAGAAAAAGAAAGAGAAGATGTAAACTAGAAAGAGACAGACGTTCATTATACAGACGAAGGCGAAGAGTTACAGAGCTGCTGAGTGGGACCAATATATCAGAAATACGAAGGGAGGCACTAGTCAATGAAATTGCAAGTATCGAACGAAAGCTGAAGGAATCTTAAAGGAGACAAGAATCACAGGAATAACTACAAAGCCATAAAGGAATTGAAAATAATCCAAAAATTCTTCCCTTATGCCAAATTAAGGGAGAAACAACATCCAGTATTCGGATCCTGCTTAGGCAGGATTAGACATACACAAATGACAGCCAAGAAATGAGTGAGATACTAAAGTTTAATTACGATCAGTGTTTAGCGGCTTACTCCCAGACTAAGGATCGACAATCCAAATGGAATTCTATTGAATGAAACCTAAAATTTGTCCATCTTAAAAAATCTCGGATATTGTCCTAACTCCAGAAGACTTTTGAAGAGGCAATAAATGACATGCCAATGTACTTACCCCAGGCCCAGACTCGTGGAATTTCATGTTCATTAAGAATTGCTAGAAGCTGCTATCACGTGCCTTCAAACATTTTATGGAGAGGGAGCATGGACACGGGGTTTCATCCCACACACACTAAAAACAACAGACATAGCTCCACTCCACAAAGGTGGCAGTAAAGCAATTGCAAAGAACTACAGACCGATAGCACTAAAAACTTTGAGATGGTTTTGAGAAGAAAGCCAATCACCTAAATACCATCAATTCACAACCCAGGGCCAAACCGGGTTTAGAGCAGGTCGCTCCTGCCCGTTCCAGCTACTGGACCACTATGACAAGGTCCTGGATGCTGTAGAGGATAAACAAAATACAGATGTAGTAAAACAAGACTTTGCAAAAGCTTTTGACAAATGTGACCATGGGGTAATAGCACACAAAATGCGTGATAAGGGAATAACGGGGAAGTTGGTGATGGATCTACCCAAATTTCTGACAAATAGAAGACAAACAGTAATAGTAAACAGAGGGAAGTCCCTGGCAGCTATGATAAAAAAGCTCTGTTTCCCCAAGGCTAGTAAATTGATCCCATTTTATTCCTCATCCTCATTTCTGACATAGACAGAGATGTAAGCCATAGCTCTGTGTCTTTCTTTGAGGATGACACCCGGATTACCATGGCAGTGACCTAGATCGATGACACTGCGAGACTCCAAGCGAGCATTAACCAAATCTTCGAATGGGCCACTCAAAAACCCTATGAAGTTCAAAAGAGGAGAAATTTCAACTACTCAAATATGGGAAACGACGAAATTAAAAATGTGTCAGGGTATACCACAAATTCTAACCATACAGTAGAGCGGAAGTAATGTGAAGGACCTGGGAGTGATAATGTCAGAGGATCTCACCTTCAAAGAGCACAACATCTTGTCGGTATTATATACCATTCTTACACAATGTATCTACCTCATCTGCTAGGAAAATGATAGGATGGATAACGAGAACCTTCAAAAACTATGGATGATGATTCTCATGATGATTCTCTTCAAATCGCTTGTGCTCTCTAGGCTGGAATGCTGCTGTACACTAAAGGCCCCCTTCAAGGCTGGCGACATTGCAGACCTAGAGAGTGTACAAAGAACTTTCACTGCACACATAAGGACTTGTGTGGGTCACAACTGGTGTTAGTGGACTGGTGTGAGTCACTCCTGGGTGTTAGTGGGCTGGTGTGGGTCCATCCTGGGTGCTAGTAACTGATGTGGTCACATCCTGGTGTTAGTGGACTGGTGGGTCTCATCCTGGGTGTTAGTGAATTGGTGTGGGTCACATCCTGGGTGCTGGTAGACTGGTGTGGGTCACATCCTGGGTGCTGGTAGACTGGTGTGGGTCACATCCTGGATGCTGGTAGACTGGTGTGGGTCGCATCCTGGGACAAAACTGACCTAATTTGCACGAAATGTCAGCTATGGCCTGTATACCTTGTACATGTACTTGTAGAAACAAAAGATATGTATAATAATAATAATAATAATATAATAATAATAATAATAATAATAATAATAATAATAATAATAATTATTATTATTATTATTATTATTATTATTATTATTATTATTATTAAATTAATGGGTTTATTGTAGTTTAGACTCGGAAGAACTGTTACAGAATGTTACTGGGTGACCCGTGGACTGGCTGGCAAAGCTCTCCTTTCAGACTCGGAGGGCCCGGGTTCGATTTCCGGAGGGTAAAAAAAACATTTCGTTTTTTTTCCCTTAAAAATGTTTTTTCATTTTCCCACCTAGCAGCAAATGGGTTTCGTGGGCGTTGGGTCGTTTGGTTTGTGGATCGCATCCGGGGGGGGAAAATTGGGGACCACAAGGGAAAAATAAGTTAGGAGTCCCCCGATGACGCACGGACTTTTTTGGGGGATATCCTGGGGGCAAACCCCTCCTGGGTTAAAAATCCAAACAAAAATTTTATGTTAGACCGGCATTTGCCATCTAGGGGGGCCCCCCATCATCCCAGTCGTGTCGGGGATGATCATTTTTGGGGTTTTTGAGTTTTTTTTGGTTTTTTTACTCCAGGTAGATTAATGTTACCTGGTGGTTTTAAAAGTTGGAAAAATACTTCCCCTTTGTCTTTTTGTGATCGGGTTTGTTTTACCAGGAATTTGTTTCTTTAAAACTGTATACTTGACCTTTTTTCCCAAAATGACACTGTTTGTCTTCAATTTTTTATATTTAAAAAGGGGTTCCCAGTACAAACTGTTTGTCTTCAATGTTTTTACTTAACCTGGTTACCAGTATGCACTGTTTGTCTTCATTTTTAATTTAACTGGTTCCCAGTACTAACCTTTTGTCTTCTTTTTTTTTAATTTAAAACCTGGTTACCAGTACTGACACTGTTTGTCTTAAAATGTTATATTTGGGACCGGGTTTTCCCAGTAGGGACATTTGTTTGTCTTCAATTTTTATCCCTTAATCTGGTTCCCGTACTGACACTGTTTGTCTTCAGTGTTTTTATTTAAAAACCTGATTCCCAGTTTTGACACTTTTTTGTCTTCAATGTTTATTTAAACCCGGTTTTCCCAGTCTGACACTGTTGTCTTCAGTTTTATATTTAAACCTGGTTACCATTTCTGACACTTTTTGGTCTTCAATGTTATACTTAACCGGTTACCAGTATGCCCAATTTTTTGTCTTCGGGTTTTGGGATTTTAACCTTTTTTCCCCCAGTACTGACCCTGTTTGTCTTCAGTGTTATAAAAAACCGGGGTTCCCAGTACTGCCCACTGTTTGTCTTCAATGTTATACTTAACCTGGTTCCCAGTACTGACCCTGTTTTTTCTTCAGTGTTATATTAAACCTGGTTACCAGTACGGGACACTGTTTGTCTTTCTTCAAGGGGTTTATTAACCTGGTTCCCAGTATGACACTGTTTGTCTTCAGTGTTATTACTTAACCGGGTTACCAGTACGACACTGTTTGTCTTCAATTTTTTATATTTGACGGGGGTACCAGTACTGACACTTTTTGTTTCAAGGGTTTTTATTTAACCGGGGTTCCCAGTACTGACACTGTTTGTCTTCTTGTTATATTTAAACCGGGTTTTACCGGGTACTGCCCACTGTCTTTCTTAAATTTTTTATATTTAAACCCTGGTTCCAGTACTGACACTGTTTGTCTTAAAAGTTATACTTGCCCTGGTTACCATTTACTAAAAACTGTTTGTCTTCAATGTTATATTTAAACCCGGGGTTACCAGAAATGACACTGTTTGTCTTCAATGTTATACTTACCCTGGTTACCAGTAGGGGACACTGTCTTTTTAAATGTTATACTAAAAGATCTGGTTTTTAAAAAAATTTTCCTCCTTTTCTTAAGTTTTGGGTTTCTTAAAAGTTTCTCTATTTTAAAGGGATTTTGGTCAAAAAAGTTTTTTCCTTGTTTTAAAAGATTGTTTAAAAAAGTTTTCCTGTTTAAAAATCTAGTTTAAAATTTTCCTCCTGTCTTAAGTTTGGGTTTTAAAAAATTTTTCCCTGTTTTAAAGATCGGGTCTTAAAATTTCCTCCTGTCTTAAGATCGGGTCTTAAAATTTCCCTCCTGTTTTAAAGGGATCTGGTTTTAAAAAAATTTCCTCCTGCCCCTTTAAAGTTTGGTTTTTAAAATTTTCCTCCTGTTTTAAAGTTTGGGCCCTTTAAAAATTTCCCTCCTGTCTTAAGATCTGGTTTTAAAATTTTCCCCTGTTTTAAGATCGGGCCCTTTAAAAATTTTCCCTCCTGTTTAAGATTGGTCTTAAAATTTCCTCCGTCTTAAAAAATCTGGCCTTAAAAGTTCCCTTGTTTAAGGTCTGGTTTTTAAAAAGTTCCCTCCTGTCTTAAGATTGATTTTAAAAAGTTTCCCCTGTCTTTGTTTCTGTCTTAAAAGTTTCTCCTGTTTTAAGATCTGGTTTAAAAATTTTCTCCTGTCTTAAGTTTCTGGTTTTAAAAAAATTCCCTTTCCTGCCTTAAGTTGGTTTTTAAAAGTTTTCCTGTCAAAAGTTTTTGGTTTTAAAAAATTCCCTTTCCGGGTTTTAAAGATTGGTTTTTAAAAAGTTCCTCCTGTTTTAAAAGTTTGGTCAAAAAAAGTTCCCCCTGTTTTAAAGATCGGGTTTCTCAAAAGTTCCCCCTGTCTTAAGTTTTGGTTTTAAAAGTTCCTTTTGTTTAAGGGATCTCACTAAAAACCAACGGGGGGCCAAAAGTTTTTTAATTCTCGATGTTATTTATTATTTTGTTTCTCCCTTGTGATCAGGTAAAGGGTTTTTCTCCTGAAAAACAGACACACACATAAACGACCCACTTTAAAAACAAATATGGATACCTGTTTTTGCAATTGCTTTTGATAAAAACAAAAAAGAAAAATTCAAAAAGGGGAGATTGACTTGCTTGTCACACCGTCGCTTATTTTACTCAAAATTACTAAAAAAACACACATGATTTAGTTTAAATTTTGGTAGTTAAGATTGAAAACCCTAACCATTTCATTGTGGTTATAAAATAAAACCCCCAGATACAAAATTTCCCCACGATTTTGGGGAAAATCTTCCAAAATCCCGCTTCAAATATCTTACTTTGGGTTAAACTGATTAAGGGCATCTTTAAAAAGGAAAAAATTTTGGCAAATTTTTTTTTTTTTTTGTTTTTTTTGCAAAATTACCCCTGGAGGCAGCTCTCATGAAATTCCCCCACCACATGAGTTTTTAAATCCCAACATTTAAAAATTTACATTAAAACCAGCAAATAGTGGGGGTACATTTACTTGCAAAAAACATTGTTTTTTTTTTCCCTAATAATGAAATTGGGACGACCTATAACAGTATCAAAGACAATGGGGTCGCCCTCCCCAAAAATGTCAAGGACAGGACGTGAAAAAAATCGGGCTCCTGACCAGCAAAATAGATCAATTATGGGTGTCATCACCTAATTCAACTTTAATAACAGAAACACCCAGTGGGAGCAAATTAAAACCCTGTCCCAAATGAAAAAAAGCTGGAATTATTTTGCAAAGCAGGTCTGTGGCACTTGAGGTATGTTCCCAAAACACATTCTCCTAAGAAAAAAAAGGGGGAAGACGTAAATTTAAAGGGAATCCCTGTGGGAAAAATTTCATTTACCTGGATGTAAAAAATAAGGTTTCAGGGAAAGGGAAATGGTAACAGAGGGTAATATTATTTATCAAAAGTTACAGAACCCAAATAGGGAAAAATTTTTGGACCCCCTAGGTCGCAAAAAAAGTCCCCCCTTTGATACCTTTCCATCTATTTCTCCACAAGTTGCTCTGGGCCTATATTAACTGCCAAAAGAAATGTACATACACACAGGGGAAATTTTGGGAAATTTTAAAGTAAATTTGTGGGCTGTTATTAAAAATTTTAAAAAATGAATTTTCATATACACATTTTTAAACAGAAGGAGAATTTATAAACATAACACCCCACAAATTTGTCTGGAGAAATTTGTGTGTCTCATGTACAGGGAACCCCCCCCCCCGCCTAAATTTTTGATGATAATACTGGCCAGAGCTATAAATAAATATATGACAGCTTATTGAGGGGTTTCCCGGGAGTTTTTCCCGGGTTTCCCGGGCGCCTGAATTTTTCCCCCGTTTTGCAGGATTGCCATCCAAAAATTTCGGCTCCTATTTGAGAGGTGTAAGCCCAAAGTAAACCCCTTTGGGGCGGGCAAAAAAATTTTTCCCATTTTCACTAACGTTTTTCTTGCCCCATTTTAAAAAACATGGCGGGTCCCCGGCTTTGTCAGCGCCCGGTGCAGAGTTCCCCTTTTTTTTAATTTTAAATTTTTTTAAAAACAAAATTTTTTTATTAATTTTCATACAAATACATTATTTTCATAAAATATACTATGTATTTTTCACACTCCCTATTAAAAGGACTTGGAGGGGGGTTTGGCCCGGAAAAAAGGAAAAAAATCAAACTTAAAACTCATAGAATCAACGGAGCTAGGGGAAAAAGATAAAAGAAAATTAAAAAATTAAAAATTTAAATGAAAAAAAATCCAAAATGTTTTTTTACTTAAAGCCAAATCTGGGGAAGGGAAAAAATCAGTATAGACCCTTGCTTAAACAAGATGGGACATACACAGATGACAGGGAAAGTCTGGTGAGTTACTGAAGTCCCCCTATGACTCAAAAGTTTAGTGAAACCCTTAACCAAAATAAGGGTCGACAATTTTTTTGGGATTTTTTAGCCGAGACTAAAAAATGTTTATTTTAGAATTTTTTTTTATAATGTTAAAAAACAATAGGACTTTCCATATTCAATAAATGACACGCCCCGGGATGGAAAAATCCCTGTTCATCTGAACTGCAAGGGGAAACCCCAAAAACGTGACTTTAATATTCTATAGAAAGAGAGTTGAGGACATTTGGGGTTAAACTCACAGCCCCTGACAAAATTGGGGAAAAAGCCCTTTCTTTCCCCAAAAATGTGGCAATTAAAAAAAAATTGCAAAAAATTTTTTAGACAGACAGCACCAAAATCCCACATTTATAAAAATCTTTGAAAAGGGTTTTTAAGAAGCAAGATTGCCCAAACCTTGGACTCCCAACCCAAATTTCACCCAACCCCGGGCAGGTGGATTTTTAGCAGGTCAAACCTTCTTTTCACAACTATGGGGCCAAATATGACAAGGTCTTTGGGCGCCTGGGGACAAAATGGAAAGCCTTCGACAGGTGCCCTTTATGTGTTTTAGCACACAAAAAAGCTCGACAAAAAAAAAAAGAAAAGTGGGTAGATGGATCTATAACTTCTTACAATAGAACACGAAGTGTAATAGTAAACAGAGTAAAGTCCGAGGCGCTCCAGTAAAGAGTTCTGTTCCAAATACACATTTACTCGCTCCCTACTGTTACTCAACATCGTGTCCATCACAGAGATTTTAAACCACAGCACCGTGTCCTCCTTTGCTGATGATACGGGAAGTTTTAGTACAGTGTCATCCATTGAGGGTTAACGAAGTCTTCAGACGGAGAACTATATGAATTTTAAATGCTGAAAAATTTTTTCAATTACTCCATTATGGAAAACTTGAAGAAATAAAAACTTTAATCACAGTAATTAAACAAATTCTAATCACGCAATAGAGCGAGAAACTAAAGTATTATAATAACTTTGGGGTGAAAATGTCAGAAAAATCTCACCGTCGAAGATCACCACACTGTTTCAGTCAATCGCTGGAAATAGTAAAAATGGATAATGTGAACTTTCAAAACTAGGGATGCCAACCCGATGATGATTCTTTTTAAACTCACCTGATCTCCTAGGCTGGAAAAACTGCTGGCACTAACGGCCTCTTTCAAGGCAGGCGAAATTGCAGACCTGGAGAATATACAGAGAACTTTCACTGAACATTTAAGTACAATAAAACACATCAATTACTGGGAATTTTGAAGTCCCTTATTAACGTATTTTCCCTTTGGGTGAGAAGATACATCATAATCTACACCTGGAAACTCCTAGAGGACTTGGCCCAAATCTTCACACGGAAATCACTCTCAATGAAAGTAAGAGACTGGCAGCCAGTGCAATATCCCCCCCCAAAAAAACTGTGTCATGAATACACTAAAATATAACAAAAGAATTGTTCAACTGCGTACCAGCAATCTTCAAATGATGTCTTCAATAGGGAACTGGAGAGGCACGTAAAATCAGTACCTGACCTGCGGGGCTGAGGCGTATGTTGGACTATATGGTTGATCATACCCTGATTCATTGCAAGGCTTGGTCATGGACCTGGCCTCGGGGGCGTTGACCCTCGGAATACTCTCCAGGTATATTTCGCCTGTCTTTTTCCTAGCTATTGATACTTTTTAAAGACATGCTGGAACCTAATAGGATGGTAATAACAATGATGATTTCCACAGTCTGGTGACGGGTTATGGGCACATATTGGGCAGTCCACTGGGAACCGTAATCGTTAAAAGGTTAGTACATCTAATCTTGAAAAATTTTGTTCAAAATAATTTGTTTGTTTGGTACGTATGGGTTTACAGAGGGGGGCACAAGAGAGACATGGGGGCATCAGCCCCAAAAAAATTTCCCTGAGCCCCACAAATAAATGCAATCATGACAATAACGTTGCTTCAAAATAAGTCTCCTGGCCCCATCTTCCTTCTAATACAATAATTACCTCTCTGCTCTACCCCTCAGGGCAGAAATTAATGTGTAAATACATAACGGGGCTCGGTTTACTTTCACAGGTAAACTCTAATCCGTAAGAGTCATACAGAGTCTGGGAAATAAGAAGCACTTGTGTTTGATCTAAGTAAAACGAAACTAGCCCCATTTACTCAGATCAAGAACCCTCCTCCATCATAAAGTCATCAACCCGTCTCATTGATGGCAACATTAATAATATTACACAAGTAATGTTTAATACATTATGTTGATAGATCAAAATAAACAAAAAACATTAAAATACAATTTATTTTATTAGCATTACAGTTTGTTTCATGAATTTGTAATAACACGAATGCAAACAACCCACTGAACTGTTGGGGTTAGTACCCATGGCTGGAGTTTCACGATTCACTCGGCATGGGTTCTAACTCCCACCAGTTCCATGCTCATAGCCTGGAGTTTTACAACTCACTCGTCATGGGTTCTAACCCCACCAGTTCAATGGTTTAGTACAGTTTGTCATTGAAATGCTTCTCCCTGACAGCTTCCTGCACCAGATTTCTGCAGGAACAAGCGAAGGAATCAGGTGTCAAGTGTGAGGTGATAGAATATGTTCCTGGGATCCCCGTTGTGTTGATGACACTCGTAGGACAAGACCCAAGTCTACCATCACTGCTGCTTAACTCTCACACTGATGTTGTTCCAGTGTTGATGACACTTGTAGAACAAGACCCAAGTCTACCATCACTGCAGCTTAACTCTCACACTGATGTTGTTCCAGTGTTGATGACACTTGTAGAACAAGACCCAAGTCTACCATCACTGCTGCTTAA
This sequence comes from Cherax quadricarinatus, assembly GCF_026875155.1. NCBI lineage: Eukaryota > Metazoa > Arthropoda > Malacostraca > Decapoda > Parastacidae > Cherax > Cherax quadricarinatus. Next base: position 23,053,952 of record NC_069452.1, on the reverse strand, counting down.
CTCTCACACTGATGTTGTTCCAGTGATGATGACACTTGTAGAACAAGACCCAAGTCTACCATCACTGCTGCTTAACTCTCTGTTGCAACCCCTGAATGGGTTACAATGTATATTATGATTATGAATATAATGTATATATATAATTATCACCTTCTCATACAATTTTATATTGCTTATATTTGCGATAATAGCTAAATCGTAAATATAGTGCTTTATATTATTATTATTATTATTATTATTATTATTATTATTTGACTTAGCTAAATTTTGTGAGGTAGGATGTAACATGTGTGCTCAGTTCAAGTCTTGATTGTCTAACTACTGTAATTATCGCTTGTGGCTCGTTAGATTGCCGGCTTCTTGTTGGGCGACTGCTGCCCACGGAGCTATCACGTGATCGAGGGGGGGGGTGTCCTCGCCTCGCCTGAAGTATTCAGTCTGCTCTAGACTCTCTTGGTGGTTTGATAGATTGTCTGTCTCATTATTCTTGTTAGTTCTGTAGAACTCTGTTCACAGAACATTGTATAGACTTAGTGATTTTCGACGTTGTATTGAGGTTGTGTCACATAGACACTCGAAACATCTCAGGTCCTGCCCTGTAGCTTCTGACCTAATTTCTATTGGTTTCTGTGTATTATCACAGTCGTGGATTTTCTTATGCTGAACTTAGATTCAGTAGTATGGGAGTTTTGTAACTTTTGTGGAGGATCTGCTGATGGTTCCTACTTAGTGTCGTTATATTATCTCCTTTTTCCTGATCTGTGTCGCAGTTGTTTGTTGTATTGCTATGGACTTTGCATTCTTTTTATTGTTCAAAAGAACTGTTCTGGTTGCCATCGTACAAGAAGTTAGTTTATTAAGAGGACTTTGTCAGCACTTGTTAAAGTCTAATCGAGTCGGAGACATATAGAAACACTTAAGCACTTTACACGCATACACAAACTTGTACATATTTGTAATATCTTATTAAATGTTAATGTACCAGACGGTACTTTAAATTTAAATGTGATATGTGTTTTCACACAATAATATTGAACTCGAGAGATGTGATATTATTTTGATTACTGTGATTAATTTAATTTAATTTAATTTGATAATATACCTCTAGACTTAATAAATTTATTAAATTTTAATTTCTCTAGTTAGTAGCCTACCAGTTGTAATCCTGAAGCACTATTGAATAATACTGAATTTTAATGGATAATTGGACAAGGATACTGACTACTTGTTACAAAAACCCAGTAACAGGCTGGATGCTAGAAGGGCAGTCCTTTCTAGTGTTCACTGGAGATCTCTAAGCTTTTAGAATCGCGTTTTTTGTAACAAATGGGGGCCTGTCCGGGATGCTCTTGATCCAAGGTGTTGGAGAAATTGCCCAGTTTGACATACTAGTAACTCTATGATCAAACACTTTGAGTACTTTCCTAATCTGAAGACTTTGAGTTTAGTCTTGTACAACATACCAGGGGGATGTATGTACTGACTGAGTCTCTTGACCCAAAGGGAGATGGAAATACTATTATGAGTCCTAACTCTAAAGATACCCAAAACACAAAAATTTCCCTTATTACGATTATATTTTCCCCAAAATCACTCTCTCGTAGTACAATTATTTTCGTGATGTATCCAAAGTGAAACAGTTAATTGATACTCTGACTTTTGTCTGAGTTAAGTACATTAAAACTTCAGACGTGTTGGCGAGTAGCCAAATATCTCAGTGTGACGTATAACAAGAATTCACCGCAGAAACTATCAGAGCGTTAATTAAGATATATTGTTCCTGCTCATACAGAGATGTCTGATTATGATTCAGATTCAAAAAAGCCTAGTGTCACAATTAGGAAGTATGATTGTACTTGAAGATGGAAGAAAGAGCAACTAAGGCAGAAGTGAGCCTAGTGTCTGAGCCAAAGTGTAGCTTAGTTCTCGCTCACGCCTTCCCTCCTAACGTTAGCATGACACAGCCTATACTAGAAACAGAGTATGCTACACCTGTATCAAATTATCCTAGACCAAATCTAGACTCTCTAGAGACGGCTGGACGAAGTGTCCGACCTAAGGACCGTCCAGACCACGTTAATTTCCCTACTCCTCCATTACCAACTGGTCCTATCTCTCAGGAACAGTTTGAGAGGTTTGAACGCCTCATTATGTTGCAGACTGCACAAATAGAGGCACAGAGGAAATTGAATGAAGAAGATTTCCAAAGAGAAAATGTTCATCTGGGAAGACAACAGACTGATAGATCACAGGACCCATTTAATGTGTAGAAAGCTGCATCAATGGTCCTAGTTTTTGAGAGGACTTAGACACCTATTTTGATGTGTTTGAGAACCAGGCACGTGCTATGAACTGGCCACGTAAGCACTGGGCTACCTTGTTGCACACAGCTTTGACAGGAAGAGCTCAAACTTGTACTGCTGCTTTACCATTTGCCAAGTACATTAGTTATGACGCTGTCAAGCAAACTATTCTAGAGACATATAACTTGTTCCCTGAAAAGTTATCAAAGAGCATTTCGTACGTTACAAACGACAACAAGATCAAACTTGTGTACAATTTGCTCGTGAGAAAAAGTTGCTTTTGAGAGTGGTCTAGAGCTGCCAAGTGTAACAACTACAACAGCCTTGTTCAGTTGTTACTACATGAGAGTTTAACAACTGTATGCCTGCTGACATACAAGAATAATCTGATCGATCATACTACCTCGGATATTCTGGAAACTGCAGCATTAGCAGACAATTATGAGATTCTCACAAACTTTTTACGTACTAAAACACAGAAAAACAAGTTAACTAAAAATTGTCCTAGAATTTGGGCAACCTAAATCAGCTGCTCATTGCCGGCCTGATGTACCTGCTACTGTAACTTCTCGTACCTTTACCGGGAAAACTCACAATCCTGAATTTGTCTCTGTGGCAGACAGAAATCTGATATCGAAAAAAAAATTAAAATGTACATATTTAAAACAGAAAAGGACATGCTAGAGAGTATTGCTATAAGTTAGAAAGAGATGCGAGAGACAGTCGTGCGGCTGGCACCCCCACTCAAGTCGTATCTTCTTCTGAGCAACAAAGGCACCAAAATCCTAGTAATACCTCTGATCCTACTGTTTTAGATAATGTTACTCAGGATAGATGACTAGCGTCAGAAAGTGTATCTGATGAAAAGATTCGTTCAGCGATGAGTCCTTACTTTTCACGAGGTAGAATAGGTTTTTGACGAATCACATCTAACTGAGATATTACTTTCAGGGGACACTGGCAGTTATCTCACGTTATTAAGAGAAGATGTACTGCCCATAACTGATGATACCTATTGCAAGATAGATGTATTATTAGAAGCCTATGGTGGGGCTGTTATAAAAGTGCCTCTGCACAAAGTTTATATTCAAACAGCTTTTATACTGGTTTATTTCAGTGGGTATATCCGGGTGTATTTCCCATCAGGTCAGTGGACTTGTTGATGGGGAAAACGATACCCTTCAGCTGGTATATGCAAAGAACCACTTGTGATTGATAATAACTTGATGATAATTATGCCATTGAAGCTTGTAGAGAGAAACCTATTTTATTTCCTCTCAGCGCAATTACTAGAGCTATGTCAAAGATTCAACAACCATCCTTGTCTCCTGTTGAGTTAGTAGAGGGGACAATGATTTGGGGTTGAATATGTTGTTTAGTGAGGGCTCTGCGCCCAGGGTCATTAACACTGACTCCCCCCGGTCATCAACCTAGTGGGACACAATGATGTTAAATTTCTAATCATGAGTTTTAAAACAAGATATTTTGATCATCACTGGAAAACGAGAAATATAGCAGATGAAGTGAAGCAAAGATTCATAATGTTACTATTAAAAAACGGTTGTAAGATGGAGAAAAATACATGCAAGTTGTCACTGATAGTGTTTCCACCACAGTCAAGCTCTCGTAGTGTTACCAGTTACATTTCGTGAACAAGCCATTAAATTTTGTCACAATAGTTTCCCATAGGGGACACTTGGGTGTCAAGAAGACACTCGGTAAACTGGCAAAACATTTTACTTGGGCCCAAAAATGAAGGAAACAGTTGCTGATCATGTGCGACGTTGCCAAAGTGTGTCAAGTGACAGGCAAGCCAGCCACACACCTCCACCCCGCCTCTCATTCCTATCACCGTGCATGGTGAACCATTTTCACGTCTTTTTATTGATTGTGTTGGGCTTTTCCTAGAACCAAACTAGGAAACCAATACTTATTTACTATTATGGGGCGCTGCAACCCCGCTATCCCGAACTATTCCTTGAGAAAAATTAATGCTCGTGCTATTGTGAGTAGTGCTGATGAAATTTTTCTCCCCGGTTGGATTGCCCCGAGAGATACAATCAGATCAGGGATCTAATTTCACTTCTAAGATCTTTCGAGAAGCATTATCCCCCCTAGGAATAAAGTCTGTACTTCAACCAGTTATCATCCACAGTCCAAGGTGCTCTAGAGAGATTTCATCAGACACTGAAGTCCATGATGAGACCTTTTTTGTGAACATTTTTCTAGAGGGCTGGGATGAGGATATACCTTTTTCTTCTGTTCGCTATGAGAGAAAGTGAGCAAGAAAGTCTCGGGTTTAGTCCTTTTGAATTAATATTCGGACACCCAAATGCGTGGTCCCTCTCGCAGTGTTAAAAGACGTGTGGGCAGGAAAATCAAATCCATCATTGAGTACTTCACCTTCATTAATGCAGCGACCATTTGACAGCCGCTAGAGAGCTAGCTTCGAAAAACCTAGTTTCAGCCCAAGCGAATGAAGCAACATTATGACAAGCGTGCTGTCCTCTCGCTCTTTTTTAAAACAAGAGATAAGGTGATGGCTCGGAAATTAGTACCAGGTCATGCTCTACAAGCCCGGTATGAATGGTCCCCTGGAAGTTAGTGAAAAGGCTTAGCGACGTAAAATTATTTGGTATGTACGCCTGGGAAAAAGAAATCTAATCATGTGTACCATGTTAACCAGCTTAAGGCATACTAAGCTAGTCCTCTACCTACTACTTCTATTCTTCCTAGGACAGAGGAAGAAAACGTCAGTCTACCTGACATCTCAAAAGGGATAGAAAGGTGCGTTTAGAAAATTCAGTGACTCTACAGTCACTAGACGATTTCTTTGTAACCTTGGAATTGATAAAGCTGGTGATATTAAAAAACATGATTTTGCATTTCCCCGAATTGTTCAGTGATGTTCCTAAACATTGTACTCTAGGTGTACATGACGTTGATGTTTCAGGGAGCATCACCCATTAAGCAATCACCATATAGGATGAGTCCAACAAAGCATAAAGCATTGAGAGAAAGGTTGATTTTCTGTTATCTCACGGACTTATTGAGCGCAGTAAAAGTCCATGGGCATCTCCCTGTATTTTAGTGCCTAAACCCGACGGTAGTTTCAGGATGTGTACTGATTACAGGAAAGTGAACTCTGTCACCTTTCCTGATGGTTATCCTCTACCTCGCATTTACGACCTTATTGACCCTGTGTCAGGAAACCAGTTTTTTCAGCCGTTTTAGATCTCTTACGAGGCTATTATCAAGTCCCGCTTTCTGAACGTGCTCAGGAAATAAACTGCTTTTACTGTTCAAGATGGATTGTTTTAACTACCTCGTCACCCCCTTCGGCCTATGTAACACGGCCCTTCTTCATTCCAAACGTATAATAACGAGTTGACCCACAATTTAGAAGGAGTAGAAGCCTACCTTTACGACTTAGTGGTGTACAGTGACGAGTGGGAACAGCACTTGACGCGTCTCAGAGCATTGTTTGAGAAACTGGCCCCACTACAACTTCACTGTTAACTTAGCTAAATGTAGTTTTGGTCAAGCCAAGATTACCTATCTAGGCTTTTGTATCGGCCAAGGTGAGGTTGCTCCTATTGAGGCTAAGGTTCGAGCAATTCTGAATTTCCAGTGCCCCCAGGATAGGAAGGGAGTACAGAGATTCCGGGTATGGCAGGATATTATCGCAGGTTCTGTCCCAAACTTTTCTCAGTTGCAGCTCCTCTCACTGAGCTTACTAGTAGCAAAGTTCAGTTCACCTGGACTAGAGATTGTTCAGACTCGTTCAAAAGGTTGAAGTGCTTGCTATCCTCTGCTCCTGTGTTGAAGAGTCCTAATTTTAATCTTCCCTTCTTTTTTCATATAGAGCGAGTGGCTATGCAGTGGGTGCTGTGCTGCTCCAACAGTCAACATCCACTGACATTCTCCATCCTATATGTTAATTTTCATCTAAACTTAAACGACACCAGAAAAATTATGCCACTATTTAGAAAGAGGCTCTAGCTCTTGTGGGGTCCTTGGAACATTTTTTACGTGTATTTGGGCACTTCCCCATTTAAAAATTTACGTTTTTTCTGACCACAATCCACCACTTATAAATAAATATGAAGAGTAAAAAAGCTAGGATCATGAGGTGGGCCCTCAGAATCCCAAACCTTATTCTATTAGTATAAAACACATAAGTGGGCATTGTAATGTAATTGCTGACGCTTGTCACGTTTCCTTAATAATTATCAGTTTCATTAAATTAACGTAATTTTATCCCAAATACCTTTTGTTACTTGCTATGTCAAATTTAGTAAAGTAACTTAAACCCTCCAGCCCATATTAACTATGTATACTCATGTCATTCTAATTATTATATTTATATATTCACAGTATTGTTGTGTGAGGAGACAAAAAGCTGAGTGTTGGTGGGTGTGTGGTGTGGGTGATGTACTGCGTGAAAGCAACACTGTCCTGCCGCAGACCCCCCCCTCACTACACACCTTAAGCTGTTTCATACACAGATGTCACTACTGCATAGCATTCCACAACCACTACTTAAGATGGAATGCAGTCTCCTCTACTATATCGAGCCTCATTGTGCCCTACTAGTCTGCGCTATCCTATCGCTACACTGATGTACATAACCTCGAGTATGCAGAGATACGATACTGTGTACTGCCCTAATACTAGGGGCAATCCTATGACGGACGCTGTGAAATTGTAGAGGTGCTTGGCACGAGAGTGACTCTGATTAATTTTTATTTATAATTGTTAGTAATGTAACCTGAGTAATCATAATAATGTGAAAGACATCAATGCAACTCCTAGTGTGACCGCTTGTCGTGTTGGGGGGGTGTTGCAACCCTGAATGGTTACAATGTATATTATGATTATGAATATAATGTAATATATAATTATCACCTTTCATATAATTTTAATTGCTTATATTTGCGATAATAGCTAAATCGTAAATATATTGCTTTATATTATTATTATCATTAGTATTTTTTGACTTAGCTAAATTTTGTGAGGTAGATGTAACATGTGTTTCTCAGTTCAAGTCTTGATTGTCTAACTACTATAATTATCGCTTATGGCTCGTTAGATTGCCGGTTTCTTGTTGGGCGCTGCTGCCCCTGGAGCTATCACGTGATCGAGGGGGGGGGTCCTTGCCCCGCCTGAAATAATTCAGTTGCTCTAGACTCTCTTGGTGGTTGGATAGATTGTCTGTCTCATTATTCTTGTTAGTTCTGTAGAACTCTGTTAACATAACATTGTATAGACTTAGTGATTTTCGACGTTGATTGAGGTTGTGTGCACATAGACACTCGAAACATCTCAGGTCCTGCCCTGTAGCTTCTGACCTAATTTCTATTGGTTTCTGTGTATTATCACGTCGGGGATTTTCTTTATGATGAACTTAGATTCAGTAGTATGGGAGTTTTGTAATTTTGTGGAGGATCGCTGATGGTTCATACTTAGTGTCGTTATATTATCTCCTTGTTCCTGATTCTGTGTCACAGTTGCTTGTTGTATTGCTATTGAGTTTTTAGCATTCTTTTTGTTTTTCAAGCAGACTGTTCTGGTTGCCAGTCGGTCAAGAAATTTTGTTTATTAGAGGACTTTGTCAGGGCACTTGTTTAAGTCTAATCGAGTCGTGAGACATATAGAACTACTTTTGAGCACTTACAAAGCATACACAAACTTGTACATATTTGTAATATCTTATTAAATGTTAATGTACCAGACGGGACTTAAGAATTATAAATGTGATATGTGTTTTCAGCACAATAATATTGAACTCGAGAGATTGATATTATTTTGATTACTTGTGATTAATTAATTTAATTTAATTTGATAATATACCTCTAGACTTAATAAATTTATTAAATTTAATTTCTCTAGTTAGTAGCCTACCAGTTGTAATCCTGAAGCACTATTGAAAAAATACTGAATTTTAATGGATAATTGGACAAGGATACTGACTACTTGTTACGAAAACCCAGTAAAAAGGCTGGATGCTAGAAGGGCAGTCCTTTCTAGTGTTCACTGGAGATCTCTAAGCTTTTAGAATCGCGTTTTTTGTAACACTCTCACACTGATGTTGTTTCCCGTGTTGATGACACTTGTAGGGAAAAAGACCCAAGTCTACCATCACTGCTGCTTAACTCTCACACTGATGTTGTTCCAGTGTTGATTTACACTTGTAGGACAAGACCCAAGTCTACCCTCACTGCTGCTCAACTCTCACACTGATGTTGTTCCAATGTTTCCTGTGAGTCAAATTATCCATTTTTGGCTTCTGGAGGCACAAATGTGCTTGGCATTTTTTCATCTTCTGTTATTATATTCGTTATACTCATAATTATAACATTTAAGCGGGGGAGTGGTAAGCCAGCGGAATCCTCGATCAGATGACCATAATTCCAGCTGTGGGTCATCATATGATAAAACCAGCGCCAGGAAACACTTGTCCTTTTCCTGCAAACCTTAATAAATTAACCTAAATTAACCAATCGTCGATTATTATTTCATCAGACTTTTTTTCTTCTTAGATTTCAGAGTTTTTTTTTATGACTTACTACCAGTTTAAATTACTTAAACATATTACTTCAATTTGGTCTGTTTTTTTCTTAATTTACAACAGAGAAGTTTTGATATCCATGATAAGATACTAGAAAAACCCCCTTTAATTCAAGATCTTTTAATTCTTATACTTTGGGTTTTTATATCTCTGCCATCAACAAGTCTGGGGCATTTTCTAGTGTTTTCAGTTTTTCATTGCAACAATGTATGTAAATAATTCTACATTGTATGTACTTAATTCTGTTGTGTATGTACATAATTCTACATTGTATGTACTTAATTCTGTTGTGTATGTACATAATTCTGTAGTGTATGTACATAATTCTGTAGTGTATGTACATAATTCTGTAGTGTATGTACATAATTCTGTTGTGTATGTACATAATTCTGTAGTGTATGTACATAATTCTGTAGTGTATGTACATAATTCTGTAGTGTATGTACATAATTCTGTAGTGTATGTACTTAATTCTGTTGTGTATGTACATAATTCTGTTGTGTATGTACATAATTCTGTAGTGTATGTACATAATTCTACATTGTATGTACTTAATTCTGTAGTGTATATACACAATTCTGTAGCGTATGTACATAAATCTGTAGTGTATGTACATAATTCTGTAGTGTATGTACATAATTCTGTAGTGTATGTACATAATTCTGTAGTGTATGTACATAATTCTGTAGTGTATGTACATATTCTGTAGTGTATGTACATAATTCTGTAGTGTATGTACATAATTCTGTAGTGTATGTACATAATTCTGTAGTGTATGTACTTAATTCTGTTGTGTATGTACATAATTCTGTTGTGTATGTACATAATTCTGTAGTGTATGTACATAATTCTACATTGTATGTACTTAATTCTGTAGTGTATATACACAATTCTGTAGTGTATGTACATAATTCTGTAGTGTATGTACATAATTCTGTAGTGTATGTACATAATTCTGTAGTGTATGTACATAATTCTATAGTGTATGTACATAATTCTGTAGTGTATGTACATAATTCTGTAGTGTATGTACATAATTCTGTAGTGTATGTACATAATTCTCTAGTGTATGTACATAATTCTGTAGCTCTGGTAACATTATGGTAAAATGTATTAATTATTTATTATTTTTATTATCACACTGGCCGATTCCCAACAAGGCAGGGTGGCCCGAAAAAGAAAAACTTTCACCATCATTCACTCCATCACTGTCTTGCCAGAAGGGTGCTTTACACTACAGTTTTTAAACTGCAACATTAACACCCCTCCTTCAGAGTGCAGGCACTGTACTTCCCATCTCCAGGACTCAAGTCCGGCCTGCCGGTTTCCCTGAACCCCTTCATAAATGTTACTTTGCTCACACTCCAACAGCACTTCAAGTATTAAAAACCATTTGTCTCCATTCACTCCTATCAAACACGCTCACGCATGCCTGCTGGAAGTCCAAGCCCCTCGCACACAAAACCTTCTTTACCCCCTCCCACCAACCTTTCCTAGGCCGACGCCTACCCCGCCTTCCTTCCACTACAGACTGATACACTCTTGAAGTCATTCTGTTCCGCTCCATTCTCTCTACATGTCCGAACCACCTCAACAACCCTTCCTCAGCCCTCTGGACAACAGTTTTGGTAATCTCGCATCTCCTCCTAACTTCCAAACTACAAATTCTCTGCATTATATTCACACCACACATTGCCCTCAGACATGACATCTCCACTGCCTCCAGCCTTCTCCTCGCTGCAACATTCATCACCCATGCTTTACACCCATATAAGAGCGTTGGTAAAACTATACTCTCATACATTCCCCTCTTTGCCTCCAAGGACAAGTTCTTTGGTCTCCACAGACTCCTAAGTGCACCACTCACCCTTTTCCCCTCATCAATTCTATGATTCACCTCATCTTTCGAAGACCCATCCGCTGACACGTCCACTCCCAAATATCT
>NC_069452.1:23020633-23038133 GCF_026875155.1 Cherax quadricarinatus | reverse complement strand
CCCTTGCACAAAGTGCACAATAAATATTATTAACATACAAAAATTAAAATTATAAGAACTTTAAATTTAAACATTAGGCAAACCAAAGCCGACAATAAACATTACATTGGTACATATCACAATGAAACTCCCCACATAAACACTGGGCAGAAACACCCTCAAGAAAAAGGGACATAACATTAAAATACGCAAGTATCAACCCATACAACTAACAAAATCCTAACAAAAAAGGTATCAAACCTGTCTAGTTACAGGACATAAAAACCCTTTATCTCCCTATTTAAAACCCACTAGTACATCATTGCTGATTTATTTTTTTTTTTTTTTTTTTTTTTTTTTTTTTTTTTTTTTTTTTTTTTTTTTTTTTTTTTTTATATAAACAGTCTAAAAGTTTAATATATAAACAAATAATTAGCATATAATTATAATTCTCATTGCCTAAAGACTCGCCGCACTTACTTCGTGCCGGCACATACTACCCCCCCCCCCCTTTTCCCTATTATCAATGTTATTATACTGGGCGTTATCATGGAATAAAAATTCCCTCTGCACATACGTAGGCATAATTAAAAATATTGACATACAATTTCGTACAGTTTCCACCCCTTATTTTTTTCCCAATAACACCTTTGAACAAAACCAGTTTACAATCTCACAGAAACCCCATTAAGGGCACGCACAATAAATTTCCACTCCTAACCTAATACCTCACTATTCATTATAATTCATATATCATTACAAAACATGATTAGGTACATAGAAAAAGGTTCATTATTATGTGATTATAAAATTGACTAAGCCAAAGATCATAAATTTCATATAAAAACATAGCAAAAAATTTTTTTCCCACAAAGCAACTGTGCAGGTTCACAGCACTTCGCAAACATAAGTTATACAACGATCAAGTTAATTTGTGTGCTAATCTTAACATCTTTTCTGCTCTAAACCCGAGATCCCAAGGTTTAGTCATAAGGGTTTTAAGGGTTATCCTGTATGCAGTGAACAAACCATAGTTTTCCAAATCCTCATTCATCTCCCTTCCACTCTATTCATAACCTCTCACCATCCCAACTACAAAGAAGCCTAAACCAACCCACCCTCAGTGTCCCCCGGTAGAGACCAACCCTTTGCCCCCCCTGGTTCATGGAGGAAGGCCCCCCCCCACAGTGAGATTCCGGTAACCCTCCGAAAAACTAACTACCCCCTCCCACCATAGACTTGCTATTCCACACATAGTTCTATAAAATCTCGCTGCTAACGCTTTTATCCTCAACTCTCCCCTAACCCCCCTCATCCCCCAAGATACATGTAAATAATCCGTCATAACATACATTAAGGCTCTACCCACATCACCCGGCACCCCAGTTACAATCCAACATTAAGGCCCGTAAGAATGGCCATTGCCCCCCCCCCAAAAAATCTGATAACTCTCACCATCCATAACCTCCCCCCCCTCCAAAGAGGACAAAAATATTACCGCATGAAAGGCCGTTTCGATGTCCCACAATGCAAGCATGAGTCCTTTCTCTCACAAGACCCTTTTTATAAACACATCCCTAGAGGCCAATATTCCATCAGAAAACGATAACTAACTCTCGTACCCTCGCTGTTATTCTAAGCAAGCCAAACTTCCTCCATATGCTTATCCAGTCATATGTTGGATATATAGCAAGTCCCTGTAAGACACCCTTGCCTACCACGGCACCCACCATTCGTTTGACCTTTAACGTGGACCCCTGTTTAACATGTAATAAAACCCTCAACATATCCTCACAATACCGCAAATCCCTTCCACACCACCATTTTCCCGGCATCCTCCATTACCCTACCTACCCTGACTCCCCTGTTCCCCCCAGTCCGGATATATCTTTGTTTAATATATAAAGCCATTACTCTATGACCCAATGACATCAGGCCAAGACCCCCACGTCCCCCTCCGTCTTCACCACGTCCTTGCTAAAACCATGCCCCCCCAAAACCCCCACACATACCTTAAACCTTCCTCGGGATTTCTGCAATATCCTCGCTCTTAAAGGAACCCTCAGCCACTCCCCACACCTTACTGAAACCAGAGATTTGACCACTAAAACTCTCTGCTGTAATGTTACGCCCCTAGCCCTTAAGCCACCTAGCCTACCCAAAACCCTGCTCGTAACTAATTCCGAATTTATCTTCCTATTCTCCTGCACTTCCTCCATGTTACCATTATTCCACAAACCTTAATTCTGTCCACTACTGACCATCCCAAACCCTCCCCCAAGCCCCCCCCCCCAAATCCCCCACCTAATAGTCTCGACTTCATTAAATTAACTCTCATACCCGTGGCACCCCCAAAAATCTGAATGATTCCACCAACTTTCCTTAGATCTTCCTCATGCCTTACCAACACAGTAGTATCATTTTACGTACCCCACAATCCCCCCCCGCCCACCCCCCCTAATCCATGTCATTCATCCCCTCATCCACCAGCCCATAAAATGGATTCTGTACGCAGGCAAACAATAACAAAGAGAGTGGACAGCCCTGCCTCAAACCTCTCTCCATCAGTACTGGGTCCCCCAACTTACCATTAACCTGTACCCTAATAACTGCTCCCTCATACAAGGTTTGCACCCATCTCACCACCTTCTCCCCCAAACCCAACTGTTCCAAACAAACTTTTAAGAAATCCCTATCACACAATCATACGCATTAGCCCAATCCAATCCAAGTATTCCCCCTCCGGTGCAGTCCTCAAAAAAATCCCTTATGTGACTATGCCCGTCCCTCATACTTCTTCCCGGAATGCCAAACTGTCCCCCATGTACCACTGATCCTAAAACCTTCTTCAGTCTATTGCCCAGAATTTTAGCATAAATTTTATAGTCTGCACACATTAAGGTATTGCTCTATATCATTCAATACTTTCCCATCCTTCTTCTTCGGCACCAACACAACGACCCCTGTTTTCTGGGTCTTCCCCCATCCTCCCACTGCTCCACATATGATTCAAGACTTCCACTAACCATACCAAATTTGCATTCCCAATAAACTCAATAAAAATCATTCGGTATTCCATCAATGCCCGCGTCTTACCCTGATCATCCCGTAAAACCGCCTCCCCCACCTCCTCCTCACTAATACTACCCCCCAGCATTTCCCGTTCCTCTTGCCCCAATACAATAGTATTCTGCATAACCCCAAATACCCCTCACTGACAACTTCCTTGTTCCCCCTTTCCATTTCTCCCTAAACCAATAATCAGCAAAAACCATAATATCATCTGTATCAGTAAGACCTTGACCCACCACATATCCTCCCCCCCCCCCCCATCAGCGCCCACTAGATGCGCTATGGTAGTCACCATCTGCCTTTCCCTAAATTTTCTCAGGACATAACCTGAGGTCGATCACCCTTTAACACCTCCTCTAAACCTGCGCTAACTCTAATCGCATTAAACCTTTCATTATCAATCCTTCAATCCTACTCCTTAAACCATCCACCTCACCTCGCACATCTTCCCTTCCCCCCCCGTCGTAAACAGCATTTAGCTGTCCCTCCAGGTTTTTTTGCAAACCATATCTCCACCTTGCCTGTTCCTTTCCACGTATCCAAAAAAAACTCGGGCTATGCTGTCTTTGCCCGCATCTCCCACCATCAAGCAAATCCATCCCACCATCCCTACCCTCCCAGCAGGGTCTCCACCATTTCCTCAAAGGATGAGCCTTCATCCCTCCTCCTGCAGAGCCCCCACATTAAATTCCAATACCCACAAATATGCTACTAACCATCCACCCGCAGATCAGCTATCACCGCCCTTGATCCGAAAAACCGACATCAAAAGCCCCACTCTCTCCAAAACCAATCCCCTGCATCACAATATCCTATCTAACCTCGCCCCATAATTCCCCACATGAACGTGTGCTCCACCCCATACTCCCCCCTACCCACCACATCTACAACTCCCACATCCCTTAACACATCCCTTTAGCGCACCTAAAACACATCCTGCCCCCCTCGGCGTCACATCACCATACCTAATCACACGGGTTCCATCACCTCCAAGTACAGTTATAGAAGGTAAACCTCGCAAATAATACATCAAAACATCCCCTACAAAATCAACTTTGACTCTAACTTTTGTTACATGCCGGCATATATACACCTATGAAACATACTCTCCCACCCCCCAGTGCCCATCACCCTTACAACCCTCCCCCCTCCCCCCTCCTCCCAACCCATGACACGCAATGGGCTGGTCTCCTTTACAGCTACTGCTACCCCTCCTTTTAATTGCAAAACCCATTACTGACAAACATTTTATAACCCCTCAAACTCAATTCACTCCCTAACCTATGGTTATGCTCCTGCAAAAAACATACATCCACATCAAACCTTCGTAAAAACCACTCTAACCAACCCTTTTTACCTCAAAATTTAAGCCCTTTGACATTTATTGTGACACACTTGAATTTGCCAGAGAGGGGGTTTACCCCTATGCCGCTGTATCTTACCACTTCACCTTTCTCAGTACCTGTACCATTTTTTTCCTTTTTTTTTAACCTGTCCACCAGCCCCTCCTTGCCCCCCCACTGATCTTCCCCGGTACACCCCCTCCCCTGCTTGCCTTTTCCCCTACCACTACCCATGACTTCTTCCCGGGTCTCGGGCCCAGGTGTTAAAACCTCATCTAGGTCAAAGCACCCGCATTTCTTTTTCGTGGCTCTCACTCACACACAAATCTACGTCCTGCACGTCCTCCTGATGGGCTTTCCACCACCACTTCCAAGGTCCTCCCCGTCATTCCTCGACCCTTCACCTGCCCCTGCTGCCACCATCCAGCTGTATCTCCTTGACGCTAGGACCATCCCCCCCCGGCCACCTCCTCTTCGAAAAACTCCTGCAGAACCGCTCCAGCAGCTTCTCCTGGGTAACTCTTCCAGCCACCCGTCCCTCAGGCGATGGGGCCCCTCCCCTGTCACCTCCGGGAGGGTAAAAAAG
The DNA here is from genome assembly GCF_026875155.1 of Cherax quadricarinatus. Taxonomy (NCBI): domain Eukaryota; kingdom Metazoa; phylum Arthropoda; class Malacostraca; order Decapoda; family Parastacidae; genus Cherax; species Cherax quadricarinatus. Next base: position 23,033,153 of record NC_069452.1, on the reverse strand, counting down.
GTACTGACCGTCGATACTTCCCGTTCTACTTCTTCGCTCCATCTACCACTCGTCACTGCCCCTCCTCTCGCAACTCGGCATCAACTCACATGGTCTCTGCTCCACTCCCAAACGTACCAGGAGCCCTGGTAGGCTGCTTTCTGGGACACTGTGCTGCCAATATTTCATATGAGCTACAAGGTCGACAGGTCTTTCTCTGGCCGGCATAGTGTACAAAGACTTGCGTCCTGGACACCTCCAGTATGACATAGGACGGTATGGGCCCTAGCCAACGTCATTTTGAGGGTATAAGAACCCCAGGTCTTCCCTTATATGGCCCCTCTGTCCATACTCCCATCGTTGCCGAATGGACTTTCCGTAGTTATGGAAAAACCTCCTGTATACTATACGCCGTCACCTCGAAAGGACATTTCTCCCTTCACCCATGTGTAGTACCTGACACGTCATGCAGAACAACCTCCACTGCCGATTCACTGTCACCTTCCTCCCTGGTACTCATCAACAAGTCTGCCGTAACGGCCGTATGATTCAGTTTCAGGAAAAACTCTGTTCATCCATTTAAGCAACACCATAAACTTCCTCTTTGGGGACACCATAGGCGTCCCTGATGATACAGGCAGCAATGTATGCATCGTATTCCAGTAAGTGTGCCACGTATCGCTGTATACAAACAGGGTTAATCCTCTGTCCCACTGGGTACGCCATTTTGTCTTCTAGTTGCTAAAGGTCACCACCAGGGGGCAGGGGGTAGCTACTAGGCATGCGTCCTCTCTCCCCGGAGCGAGAGACGAAAATCCATCCCAGCGAAAAAAAAACCATTCCAACTGCAAAGATAAAAACCCCAGATCATACGTGATGTTGCGCCCCCTAAAATGTGTCACAATGTATATAATGTATTTTAAACCTGTTCTTATAATTTTATATTCTTTATATTTGCGATAATAGCTAAATTGTAAATATATTGCTTTAAAATTATTATTTGACTTAGTTTATATTTTTTAGGTAGGATGTAACGTTTAATATATATAAATATATATATATATAAATAATATATATATATATAAATATATATTATATATATATATAAAATATATATAATGTATTTTAATGTCGTGCAAGAACTCATTTAAAATTAAGTCCTTTCTAAAATTTTCTCTTATACTTTAAAGATATATTTTTTCATTAATGTTAATGTAAAAAATTTAATTTTTTTTTTTTTTTATATTTTATTTAAAACTTTACAGCTTGAATTAAATTAAGATATAAAATGGATACAGTAGGATCCTCAATCCTACAAAAACAAACACTAAGCCAATTATTAACAACACATTGTAATTGACATAAAAGAGGTTACCCATATACACACAAACTTTTCCATATAACATACTATGATAAACAAAATAAACTATAACTATAAAACTATATAAAATATAAACTAATTACAACTTTCAGATTTGTATAGTTAACATACTATGACGGACATATGACAAAGTTCACAAAACCCTTTACAGGGGATAAACAAGTAATAACCTTAAAATCCCAACTCAGTTAAAAACAATCACATACTCTTCCCCAAAATTAACCCCTATACATAAGAAGTACCTAAGCACATACATATTTCCTCATACAATCTCTTTTTTAAGCATTGAAAAAAAATCAAAAACAAATCCTAAATCAAAAATCAAATCCTAAGCCTCACACTTATACTAAATAAATATTAACCAATTTTTACTAAATATTAATACAGCCCTTCCACCGGCTGAGCACATTATATAAAGTCAGAGACTAAACCAACTGTCCCATTACAAACTTTTAACGAGGCATTACAAATTTATGGAAGTCATTATCGTTCCCTCTAGCATCAACTGGATGAGCACATTATATAATGCTAAAATAAAGACAGTACACCCCGCTAAAAACCCCCAACACTCAACACAAACATAATTTAATAACCTCTCATTGCGATACAATTATCGCACAAAGATTTATGCCCAATAAAAGGCTATAAACGCACACTCTACATAAGCCCAAAGGGTCTTCACGGTCTTAAAACTATAATCTTGACACCATTTCACACTTAATTTCATGAAGAAGGTCTGACGACCCTGACACATCAAACACAGAATTCTCCATTCAGGTACTACTAATTACTTGATAACATCTTTGGTTTCTGTGCCCACTTGCATGCTACATACAGTATGCCACTCATCTACACCTTCATATACCCACATACACCTACACTCACAACCCCTCCCCAGGGCGACCCGCTGTGTCCCCCTGAAAACCCCCTTTCCCCTATTAATCCCCAACCCCCCCCCCTTTCTCACTCAGCCCAATCGTAGATTGATGAGAAAACCTAACGTTTAACATTCTATACCCTTCCGAAAAAACCTTTTCCCACCTCCTCCCATACAGTTCTCTATTTCGACACATGGTACGATAAAACCCTTACCGCTATACCCCCTCCGCACCTCACAATTCCCCCCCCCCTCATCACCCACGATATATATATAAAAATCCACTATTATATAATCCAAAGCCGTATAACACTCTCATCGAACCCTCCCACATCTAGGCTTAGTGCACGCAGAAACCCACACCCCTCGCCCCCCACCCCTGTACTACCCTACTTAACCAATACCTAACACCCTCCAGTTCCCCACAAAAGTAACAGCATGGAACGCCGTCTCATCCTCCCCACGATTCCACACCCTTTCCCCCCACAAATTTCCCCTCTGGTTCTTAAACCTCCCCCGACGGGAGTATGCCATGCAAAAAAAAGATACATTACCTCCCTTAAACCCCAGGCTTTAACCTCAACCTGCTAAACCATACCAAATACTCGTCCATCGTACATGGGGGGAAAAATCCCTCAACCCGGTACAACAACCTGTCTGCAAGCAGCTTACACAAAAAACCCCCACTCGAATTTTTCCCGGGTTCTCTAACCAACATCAAAGCCCTCAAAATAGTTTTTACATTCCCTCAACTCCACCACACACCCTACAAATTACCCAACCTATCATGTACTTTTCCCAGTGCCCTCCACTCACACCTTCGCGCAAAACCCCCCATTTAAGAAACACACATTTAATCTTCCTCCTCAGATCCATCAAACCCCCAAACCCCCCCTGGCGCACAGGTAACATTACAACCTCTCTCCTCAGCCAATCGCACCTTGAACCCCACAAAAAGTTAAACACTCGTCTCAGAATTCCACAATCGCCGCCCCGTTAATGGGAACACGGCTGCTACGTGCCAAACCTTACTATACAATAATACGTTTATAACAATCACTCGTTGCACGAGAGTCAGATGATGAGGTCGCAATGCACCCAGACCCCTGAATCCTTTCCATTAATTTTATTCGAGTTTCCTCCCGAGCAGCTTCCAAATCAACCCCTTTTAGGTGATACCACAAATTTTAAAGACACCGTTTGTTTTCTCACAACTTACATCTCCCCCCCCCCCCCTCCACCCAATCACCCAACCCCATGATCATTGACTTCTCTCTATTTACCTGCATCCTCGTTGCATTTCCGAACTGTTGCACAACAGCATCCCAAAACACCCAACGTCATCCCCTCCCGAACCAGGGCTTTTGTATCGTCTACGTATCCTATTATTCCCGGCCACACTTTCCCTAACCCCACCCCCCCTACCTTTCCCCTCGTGCACATACACAACGTTCAACCATTCTATAGAAGGGTCCTGAATGCACGCAAACAACATTTGTGACATGGGACACCCCTGCCTAAGTCCCCTACCCATTACAATCCCCTCCCCCAAGCATCCATTAATCTGTACCCTCATCTTGGCACCATTGTACAACGTGGTTACCCAATTAAACTATTTCATCCCATAACCCTGCCTCCTAAGTATAAGCTCCCATGCTCCTCGTTCCACCCTGTCATAGGCCCCCTGCCAGTCTAAAGCCAACAACGCCGCCCTCCCTCCCCCCCCTTTTGACTCCACAAAACTTCGCAGTATTCCATGACCCTCAATTTATCGACCTTCCAGGGAAACCATACTGCGTTTTCGAAACCACTCTCCCTACCACACATTTGAACCTATTACCCAAGACTTTAAGCGAACAACTTATAATCAGCACATAACAGGGATATGGCAAAGTACTCCTTGAGGGTGTGCTGCCCCTTACCCTTTTGGACCAACACTACAACTGCTGTTGCTTGCTTGTCCCCCATCACACCCTTCTCCTTCATCTGATTAAATAACCTACCCATGAAACCCCTTATCACCTCCCAATGTTGGGGAAAAAAATTCAGCCGGGAACCGTCTATTCCCGGTGCTTGCCTTTCCTTTATTCCCCTTAAAGCCAACTCTATTTCCTCCCTGTTTTTACCCCCCCTAAAAGCCTTTCTATCACTATTCCCTAAATTACACTCATATACTCACACACCTTCTCTAAATCCACATTCCCACCTTCCCACTTGTCCATACCCTTCAAAACCATTTTATCCGCATACACACACATTCCTTTTGTAGTTATATCTCCTACCCATTCTATTTAAACCCCCCGCCATCTCGTGTACCTCTAACCCTCGGAATAGCTGTAACCTGCTGTCTTTGTTTTTTACGTCGCAACACACACGCCGATGGTTTGTCACCCCAAAGCACCTCCTCTACCCCTGCCTGCACCCTTACCGCTTGAAACCTCTCATTTTGTAACTCCCTCAGTTCTCCCCTTGACCTCGACAATTTCATCCATAGGATAGTTGCCCCCCACAGCCCCCTTCTCATAAAAAGCCCCTTAAAACCCGTCCTCCAGATAATTTGAAAGCCCATATTTAAAATCATTTATACGTTTGCCCACCCCCACATAATATTTCCTAATCCTTTCCTTGGCAACACAATCCCACCATTGTAAACATCTTCCACTCCCTGTGCCTCCTCACTAAGCTCCTTCCATAGGACGAAAATCCCTCTAACCCCTTTCCCCACACTCAATGCACTTATATTTAATTTCCAGTAACTCCTGTATATTTCTGCAAGCGCCTCCCACCCAACCTCCACCAACACTGCTCTATGATCTGACCATGCAACTTCAAAACAGTTTTGAAAGCTCTCACTACAACCCCGTGAGAAAGATACACTCTATCTAACCTCGCTGCATACCCTCTCCTAACAAATGTATGCTCTGTCTCCCACGCCCCCCCCCCTCGAATGCGTCTCTTAACCTAATTCCCTCAATAAATCTCGTAGGGCCACCGACACATAAAACCCGCCCCTTTAGGTTCCACATCAGCCCTCCTAATGACGCAGTTCCAATCACCTCCTACTATTGCCACCTCCGGTAATGCACGGAAAAAAAACACAAGGTCCTCGCACACAAACTCCTGCTTCACCTGTACATTATTTTCTGCAGGCGCATATACACAATAAAAGCCACACGTTTTCCCATCCACAAACCATCTACGCGCAACACCCTTCCCCCTCCCCCCCCCCTCACTTCCCCTGCAAAAAAAAACGGGGTCGCCTCCCTAATTAAGATAACCCCCCCCCCCTTTCAAACGGGCAGATGGCAGGGTTCCACCTGAAACCCCTCCACTCCAACACCCCTACCCTCCTTAAAATGTGCTCCTGTAGGAACACAACATCCACTCTAAATTTATTCAGAAAATCTCGAACCATTCTCTCTTTACACTATTACACCAAACCATTAAAGTTTACTGTCATACCCGGAGGCCTATTAGAGTTTCCACCCCTGCCTCCTCTCTTCACTCTTTCCGATGGCCACCAGAATGTGTGGGACCACTTTTCACCTGCACACTTCCCTCTCTCCCCCCCCCCCCCCTTCTTTCGGTGCCTCCTGTCATGGCCACCACTACCTTCACCTTCTGCCATATTTGCTTCCCAGTTCCCTTGCGCTGGGCGTTAGGACATCATCTGAATCCGATGCAGGCGGGTCTCTTTCTTGTGACAGGCGCAAACCTCCATGGCTTGGTCTGGGGATGCCTCACAATGTACCTCTACCTCCACTGTACACAGTGACAAAGATCTCGGTGACAACCTCAGTCATGCTGTCTCTCCCTTCGTCCGAATAGTTTTTGTTGTTGATGCCCCACAGCCTTTACCTCATCTTCTACTACCCTACCAGGAAACAGCCACCTCCTCAGGCGGTGACAAGGACTTCAGACCTCGGCTAATTCCTCCTCAATTTCCAACACTTCCTCCTGTACTTTTGCTCAACTCGACCACTGGAAGTGTGTCTGGACCAGGTAACTGGTCAAGGGCCCTCACCCTCTCCCCCAGCCTTATAAAGCCTCATCCACATCTCGCTCCATAACGACCACGCCCTCCTTCACGTTTGTTGATCAACCTGCTTCCCTGGTGTAGAAGCGGGTGTCTCCGCCTCTGGGCCAGGAGCCGTTGCCGCTTCCCACACTCCGCCGCTAGGGGATCATATTCCCCACATAGTCGGCAGGTACGCCTTTGCCCCGCGTATGGGCACCATGACCCTGTGTCCTGAATTCCTTTAGGTACACGTAAGACGGTATGGGGTGTCGCAATGACATTTTTAGGTTAAAAGTGCCCTCCGGCATACCTGTGTAGGCACCCGACACCCACTTACCATGCTGGGCCAAATGAACAGTTCCGTATTCCTCAAATACGTTCTGAAAATCTGCCTCATCTGCCTCAAAGGGGACATTATGCAATTTAATCCATGTATAAGCCGGGTACATCGATCATCCCCCACACGCACAGCTGGGTTTGCATCAAGACTTACGTCCTGAAAACGGTTGACCAACGACTCGAAACCGTGCTGAGAGCAGTTTCACAAAAAATCTACGGCTCCGTTCAATGCTACGCCGTACAACTCTCTATCCTGAATGCCATAACGTGTCTCTGATGATTTTAGGTAGTAATACCTGGGTGAGGCTGGCGTTATTTGCCCCACTGAGAAGTTCAACACCGACAGTGTTAATTTCCCGCGTCTTAACTGCACGCCATGTTGACTAATATAGTTCTCCTGGTCTGACGACAGAGGCGCGAAAAAGCACCACCTCACACTACTGCTTTTCAGGGAACGAAGAGCGTTTTGCGCGAGGGTCTGCACGGCCAAACGATGCAGACAATGAAAATTTAATTTTGCTCCAACAGAATCTTAGAAAACTTACCTAACCTTATTATAACAAGAACAATTTATTTTAGCCTAACCCAACTAAATATATTTTAGATTTGCTTACAATAATTTAATACTAAACAAACACAGTGAAATATATTTTTTCGTTAGGTTCAGAAAGATTTTGGCGAAATTATTGCATACACAATTTTTTTCTTGTCCTATATGCAAGATGAGCATTGCTATTAAGCCAAGATCGCAAGTTCTGCCTATTCGACACGACATATATATATATTATAATATATATATATATATTATAATATATATAATATATATATATATATAAAATATATATTATCAGTGCTCATAGCTCAAGTGTTTATAACTAACACTGTAATTATCGCTCATTGCTCGTTTCCCTGCCGGCTTCTGTGTTGCTGGGCAGTAAAAGCACAGAGCTATCATGTGAGGGGGGGGGGGGGGATCACACCTCGCCTCGAGTAGGAATCAGTCAGTGGGCTTCTCACCTCTGGGTGGTTGGAAAGAGCTTCTAGCAAGACGCCTCATACCACCTCTCTCTTGCTGGCCCTTGTTGGAAGATCGTCTCTGTCACTTTCTTGTTGTTGGTTTTTGTGAGACTCTTGTTTACAGAACATGTCTAGACTATGTGATTTTCGACGTTGTACAGGTTGTTGTCGCATAGACACTCTTGAGAAACTCAGGCCCCGAGCTTTTAGCTTCTGACCTAATTTGTACTGGAATCTGTGTACTGTCAAGTCTGGGATTTTTCTTATGCTGAACTTAGATTCAGTAGTATGGAGTTTTGTGACTTTTGTGGAGGAAACTGCTGATGGTCTCTACTTAGTGTTGTTATTTATCTCCTTGTTCCTGATTCTGTGTCGCTGTTGCTTGTTATATTGATGTTCGACTTATCAGTCGGTTTTTTGTTCAAGCAAGCCGTTCTGATTGCCAGCTTGGTCTAAAAAGTTAGTTTATGTGAGGATTTTTGTCAGTCACTGGTTTAGTTCTAGTCGATCTAGAGACATAGCGAACTACTTAGAGCACTTACACACATAAAACCAAACTTATTTGTATATAGTTGTATTATTAAATGTTAATGTACCAGACGGTACTTAAAGACATATAAATGTGATGTGTGCCTTCAGCACAATATTACGCACACGAGAGAAGTGATTATTTTATGTTGATTACATTAATTAATTTGATAATATACCCCTAGACTATTTTGTTTTTAAATAAACTTATTAAATTTTAATTTCTACAGTTAGTAGCCTCCCCATTGTAATCCTGAAGCCCTCTTAAATCTTAATGAATTATGATGGAAAATTTGGGACCAAGGATACTGACTACTTGTTACAAAAACCCAGTAACAGGCTGGATGCTAGAAGGGCAGTCCTTTCTAGTATTCACTGGAGATCTCTGTGCTTATTAGAATTCGCGTTTTTTGTAACACGTGACCACCTACATGTTAATGTACCAGTGTCGGGAATAAAAGAATCACTGTTACTAGGGAACCAAAGTAGAAAAAGTTTATCTCAGATTTCACACACAAGACAGGAAAAAAGATCTAATAATTTCATCTATTAAAGCAAAAAAAGATATATACATAAATGAGTCTCACAAGTAAACGACAGAACCTCCTGTACAGAGTGAGAAAACTGAAACGTGAGAATAATGATAAAATTCACCAGTGTTTTTGTACGTGATGGAACAAATTCTAGTAAAAAAAACAAATGAAGACCGTGTGTTACTATATTACAAATGAAAATAACCATAATCTTCCTTCATGTTTGCAAACATACAGAGTCTGACTGATATTACTGACCAATTTCCTACTACGTTAGTGTATGTTATTATGTCATTGAACTAATCCCTGTACTATCACCTCCTAGATAGTATTTACTCCCTCATTATCTCAGGTGTCCCACACAGTTCTTGTGTGACCCAGTTTGTGTTATCTTCCCAGATTTCCAATTCACAAGTTATTTGTTAAAAAGATACTTACTCTCAATATTATCTGTTTTAAACCATTTTCTTTCCTACTTAAGCACTTTTAAAACTTTCCTTTCTCTCACAAACTACAAATAACAAAACTACTAACTAGTATCAACTACCTCAAATAAACTCCTATAGTGATACTAATTGCTCAAACTTTATGCTAAAGGCAAATCCTAAATTTAGATTATTCTTAATATCTTAGGCTATATTGTGTGTACAGTTAGTGTATATCCAATTAGTGTATATTCCAATTAGTGTATATTCCAGTTAGTGTATATTCCAGTTAGTGTATATTCCAGTTACATTATTGTTCAAGTTCCAAAAAATAACTTTGCTGCTACTACCAACACCTCATATTATTTTTACTTTTTATAGTACAATAAATTGCTCAACTTCTTATATATAACAAATCAGATTTACTCCCAAATCAATATTTATCATAGTGACTATCTGTCACTTTTAAATTTGTTTACCATTATTTACTTTAGTCCCTTTTATATTTTCTCCCTTATTTTAGCTTTAAAATAACAATCTTAGTTTTATATTCACAATTGTTAAAATAATCAAGGTGCTATTCCAGGTGCTGAAGTGTAATAAGTTCACTATTTTCCCCATTATATTCCTAGCTCATTTATTTGATTACCACTTTATTTGTTCACCACAAAATTTTTTTAATCCCTTTATATTGTCTCCTTTATTTTAGCTTTAAAGAACTAGCCCATATTTTTACATTTGTTAAAATAATTCAGGTGTTATTTTATAGCTTTAGAATATTTACTTTGTCTTATACATAGTACTAACTATTGATTCACTATAAATCTTATGATAACAAGCATTGATCCTGATACCAACCTCTTAATGAATGACTTAAATGAATCAAACATAATTGTAATTACTACACAGCAGAACAAAAAAGGGCCTTCCAGAGCCAAAAACAACATACTGTCTGTAACTACAATATCAATCTTTAAGTAAACATTATGATGATCCATAGCATTACTAAATTCCCGCATGCAGATATCCATCATTACTCACTGAAAACCTGGCAAAAGCCTGATGCTACAGAATGTCAATGCCATCGTTACACAGCCTACACAACTGTAGGCCGATCAACACGGGTGGCACAGCTAATATATCTCAACGCTAGATGTATCACTAATATTGCACAAGGGATGAATGGGAATATATAAAGCTAAATTCAAATCCAAATACCTACAAAAACCTCTCACAGGATAAACATCACGAGTACCACAGTCAAACATTACCTTTTTAAAGTGACAACCTAGGAAGTATGATAACTGATGCACGCATGAAAAAAGATCACTTACTACTCTCAGGTGACTTCAATATTAATCCCTTCAAGACCAGGATCCACATGTTACTAAATTCACAAACACTATGAGTAACTGCATGTTGCACCAACAGTAACAAAACCTACAAGAATTAGAGACTAGTGTTTCCCTGCTAGACCACATCGGACCACCACCATATCCCCTTTAATCAGCATAATCACAGATAATACCACAGCCCACTACCCTACCTTCCTCAAAAAACAAATCTTGGCAAATTACCCCAAGACACTACTAAAGTCACCTTCAGACTTCACAATGAGGCAGCTATTAATAACTTCACAACAGCAGTGACAAACATTGACTGGCACACTGAGCTAGAAATCTATACAGATATTGATGAATGTATTAATAATTTTATAAAAAAAAACAATACTTCTATAACAAGCACTCCCCTAAAAAAACTAAAAAAGATGACAGCCGAGAGACTGACAGTCCCTGGCTAACACCCAGCATCCTAAAAATCCATAAATAAAAAAACACCTATATGAAAAACAGTACAGAAGGGTCACATAACCAAAAGACCAAACAAACGTTACTCGTCACTCCTAACCAGCCTGATAAGAAGGGCAAAAAAATTGTATTATGATAACAATTATCTAACTTACGAGGTGATATAAAAAAGACCTGGAAAACCCTATCAGAAATTCTAGGGAAAAAAAAGATAACATGAAAATAGCGAAATTTAATTAACAAAATCAGATGAACCCCAACTCCCACCAACTGAAACAGCAAACAAACTCAATGATTTCTTCTCCATTATAGGAAAAAACCTTGCCAATAAAATCCCAAGCTCAGATACCCCACCCAATGACTACCTCACTGGCAACTAAACCCAACACACTGTTCCTACTCCGACTAACCCAACGAATTTTTCCCTTATATCAAAACACTAAAAAAGAAGAGAGGAGATTTAAATAAACCTTACCACCCTTTATATACAAGAAACGTCAAAAGTGCTATCACCAATCATTGCAACATTCTTAAAAAAAATCGATTGAATCCTCTACCTTTCCTACAGTTATCAAAACCCGCAAGGGTCACCCCGATCCATAAAGGCGGAGACCAAACAGAGTTGAATAACTATAGGCCAATATCCAACTTACACCCTCTCTCTAAATCTTCGAAAAAATAATTCATAAGTGAATCTATTTCTAACCTCATCTCCCAAAAAAATACTCAAACCCCCGCCAATTTGGATTCAAGGGCCCAATAAAATCTAATGATGCTATTATACACATGCTAGAACATATATACACTGCAATAGAAGAAAAAAAAAGTCTCAGTGGGATCTTCATTGGCTTACGTAAAGCTTTTGATACAGTTGACCATGACTTGCTCCACGTAAAATTGTCGCACTATGGTATAAGAGGGGACTCCCTCAACTACCTCAAGTCATACCTCAGCACAGAAGCCAATATGTGTACACAAATGGGGCAAACTCTTCGCAATTACTCCCAAGCCCAAAAATATTTGCAGATTATACTACATACGTCTTTTCTCACCCGAGCCCAGTCATGCTAGCCATTACTGTAAATACCGAAATTACAGAAAATATCTACCTGGATGAGGACTAACAAACTTTCACTAAACATTGACAAAACCTACTTCTGAGTTTGGTAACAGAGCTACAGATGTCCCTCTTAACATAATGATAAACGGATCACCCATCACAAAGCTAACAGAGGGAAAATTCTTAGGAATCCACCTTGATAATAGACTCAAATTTCATACACATATACAACAAATTTCCAAGAAAATTTCCAAGACCGTAGGGATACATCGAAGATACAGTACTAAAGTTCCACAGTCAGCCTCCTGGCCTATATCACTCACTTATTTACCCCTATCTCACCTATGGGTTTGTGCATGGGGCTCAACAACAATAAACCATCTCAGACCACTATTTACCCAAGAAAAGGGTGCAGTGAGAATGATAAGAAATTCCCACTACAGGCAGCACACTCCAACAAAATCATATTGCTAACTGACAAAATTATGATGCAGTCACTTAGCCTTAATACCATAATCTGTAAGGATTTAATGTTAAGAATTAATCTAATTCTGC
>NC_069452.1:22959463-23020133 GCF_026875155.1 Cherax quadricarinatus | reverse complement strand
AACACTTACAATGGGGGGAAAAATTTGTGGACCCCAACATTACAAGTGGCGGGGCACACAACACTTCAAGTGGGGGGCCACAACACTTACAAATGGGGAGGGACACAAACTTACAAGTGGTGGGACACACAACACTTTCGTGGCAGGGCCACAACACTTACAAGTGGCAGGGGCCACAACACTTACAAGTGGCGGGGCACACAACACTTTCAAGTGGCGGGGCACACAAAACTTACAAGGCGAGGGACACAACACACAAGGGCGGGAAAACAACATTAAAATGGGGGGGCACACAACACTTGCAAAGGGCGGGGGACACAACATTCAATGCGGGGCACACAACCTTGCAAGTGGTGGGCCACAAACACTTACAAGTGGCGGGGGACACAACATTGCAAATGGCGGGGGACACAACACTTAGAAGTGGCAAGCAACAAAAACATTTACAAGTGTGGGCAATAACGCTTAAAATGGCGGGGGACACAACACCTACAAATGGCAACAACAACACTTACAAGTTGCGGGGCACACAACATTTACAAGTGGGTGGGCACAAACACTTAAATGGCGGGGGCCCCAACACTTTAAATTTTCGAAGCCACAACACTAAATGGCGGGGGCACACAACCTTTCAAATGGCGAAGCACACAACACTTACAAGTGGCGGGGGCACAACACTTACAAGGGGCGGGGGACACAACAACAATGCGAAGCAACAACCACATTACAAGTGCGGGGCACACAACACTTACAATGGGGGGGCACCAACACTTTCAAGTGGCGGGGGGACACAACATTACAAGTGCGGGCACACAACACTCAAGGGCGAAGCACCAACACTTACAAATGGCGGGCACACAACACTTACAATGGGGAACACACAAACTTAAAAGTGGGGGGCACAAAACCTTTTCAAGTACAGGGCAACAACTTACAGGCCAGAGCACAAAAAAACTACAAGAGGCGTCCCCACAACACTTAAAAAGGGCGGGGGACACAAACTTAAATGGTGGGGCACAAAACACTTCAAGAACGGGGCAAAAACCTTACAAGGGGAGGGGGACACACACTTACAAGTGGCGGGGCACACACAACATTACAAAATGGGAGGGCCCCAAAAACCTTTACAAAGTGGCGGGGGAAACAAAAACTTAAAAGTGGGAAAAGGGAAACAACATTACAAGGGGGGGGCACACAACACTTACAAGGGGGGGCACACAAACACTTTCAAGTGGCGGGGCACACAAAAACTTACAAGTGGCGGGGGACACAACACTTAAAAATGCAGGGCCACAAAACTTCAAGTGGGAGGGCACCAAAACCCTTTCAATGGCGGGCACACAAAACTTACAAGTGGGGGGGGCACACAACATTTCAAGTGGCGGGGCACAAACACTTACAAGTGGGAGGGCACAAAACACTTCAAGTGGTGGGGCCCCACACGCTTACGAGTGGGGGGGAACACAACATTAAAAGTAGCGGGGGCAAAAAAACACTTGCAAGTGGCGGGGCACACAACACAAAAGGGTGGGGCACAAAACTTACAAGTGGCAGGGTAAAAATTTAAAGGGGGAAAAAATTAAATGGGGGCCAAACACTTCAAACAACAACACCAGGGCAGGGAACAAACACTTACAAGTGGGGGGGCCCCAAAACTTTTCAAATTGAGGGCCACAATTTCAATGGCGGGGAAACAACATTACAAGTGGCGGGGCACCAACCTTACAAGTGGGGCACACAAAAAATTACAAATTTTGGGGGAACAAAACTTACAAATTTTGGGGGACACAACCCTTAGAAGTGGGACACCAAAAATTACAAGTGGGGGCACCAACACTTCAAGGTGGGGGGCACAAATTAAAGTGGAGGGCACACAACATTTTCAAGTGGGGCACAACAATTACAATGGTGGGGCACACAACAATTTAAAAAGGGGGGGCACACAAAAATTACAAGTGGGGGCACACAACATTTTTTAAGTGGGGGGCACAAAAACCCCCCCCCCAACAAAACACTTAAGGGCGGCACACACCCCCTTACAAGTGGCGGGCCCACAACATTCAAGTGGCGGGGCACACAACACTTACAAGTGGAAGGGGCCCAAAAACTTAAAGTGGAGAGCACAAAAAAAAGTCGCCACTAAAAAAATTTCAAGTGGCGGGGGAAAAAAACTTACAAGTGGGGGGCACACAACATTCAATGCGGGGAAAAACCCTTACAAGTGGGGGGGCACACAACATTCAAGTGGCGGGGGGCCCCCAAAAAATTACAAGTGGCAGGGGACCAACCTACAAGTGGTGGACAAACACTTTTTGTGCGACAAACACTTACAAAATGGGGGGGCACACAACACTTACAAGGGCGGGGCACCACACTTACAAGTGGGGGGGCACACAACACTTACAATGGCGGGAAAACAACATTAAAAGTGCAGGGCACACAACACTTACAAATGGGGGGGCACACAACACACAAGGGCGGGGGCACAACACTTACAATGGGGGCACACAACACTTACAAGTGGGGGAAACACCACTTTAAGTGGCGGGCAACAAAACAATGCGGGGGAAAACAACCACAAAGGAAGGACACAACACTTACAATGGGGGGGACACAAAAACAAACAAACAACATTACAAGTGGGGGAACCACAACACTTCAAGTGGCGGGGCCACAAACTTACAAGTGGGGGGGCACACAACCTTAAAGGCAGGGGCCCCAACCTTCAAGTGGCGGGGCACCAACATTACAAGGGGGGGGCACACAACACTTCAAGGGCGGCCACAACCCCCTTACAAAAGGGGCAAAAACACTTACAAAGTGGGGGGGCACCAACACTTACAAGTGGGGGGCCACAACATTACAAATGGGGGCACACAACACTTACAAGTGGCGGCACACAACACTTTCAAGGGGGGGCAACAAACATTACAATGGGGGGCACCAAAACCTTCAAGTGGGGGGGAAACCCCAACACTTACAAGTGCGGGGGACACAACACTTACAAGGGCAGGGGGGCCCCAACACTTACAAGTGGGAGACACACAAAACTTAAAGTGCAGAGACAAAAACATTTTCAAGTGGGGGGCACATAAACCTTTAAAAAGGGGGGGGCACCCAACACTTACAATGCGAGCAAAACACTTTAAAATTTCGGGGCCAAAAAACATTTAAAATGGTGGGGGACACAACCTTAAAGTGGCGGGCACACAACATTTTCAAGGGGGGCACCAAACTAAATTGCGGGGCACCAAAAACTTACAAGTGGCAAACACCAACACTTAAAGTGCGGCCACAAAATTACAAGTGCGGGGCACACAACACTTACAAGTGGCGGCACACAAAAACTTACAAGGGGGGGCACCAAAACTTTTAAATGCGGGGCACAAACACTTTTCAAGTGGGGGTCACAAAAAACACTTACAATGGCAGAGCACACAACACTTACAAATCCGGGGGAACCAAACTTACAAAGGGGAAAGGGACCAAAAACTTTAAAAAAGGGGGAAAACCAACACTTTCAAGTGGCGGGGGGCACAACCTTTCAAGGGGGGGCACACAAAAACTTACAATGGCAGGCCACAACACTTACAAGTGGGGGGGCACACAACAAATTACAAGTGGCGGGGGGGGACACACCCAAAAAACTTTCCAAAATAGCCAAACAACCTTACAATGGCGGGGCACACAACACTTAAAATGGAAGGGGAAAAACATTACAAATGGCGGGGCACAAACACTTACAAGTGGCGGGGACACAAACTTACAAGTGCGGGGCCACAAACTTACAAGTGGCGGGGCAACACAAACTTTTTAAAAGGGCAGGGCACACAACACACAAGTGGCAGGGCACACAACACACAAAGTGAGGGCACAAACCTTAAAAAGTGGCGGGGCAACCCAAAATTACAAGGCGGGGGAACCCCAAAACCCTTACAAGTGGGGGGCACACAACACTTACAAGTGGTGGGCCCCACAACGCTTACGATGGCGGGGAAAAACAACACTTACAATAGCGGGGCAAAAAAAAACATTTCAAGTGGGGGCCACAACACTTAAAAGGGTGGGGCACACAACACTTTCAAGTGGCAGGGTAACAACACTTACAAATGGCGGGAAAAAAAACATTTCAAAATGGCGGAGCACAACACTTACCAGTTTGTAGGGCACAAACACAACAAATGGGAGGCAAACACACTTACAAATGGCGGGGCACACAAATTAAATGCGGGACACAAAACTTACAAGTGGTGGCAAAAAAACACTTACAAGTGGGGGGGGCACAAAACTTTTCAAGTGGTGGGACACACAACACTTTCAAGTTTTTGGGGCCACAACACTTTCAAGTTTGGGGGACACAACCCCTTAAATTGGAGAGCACACAACATTTACAAGGGCAGGGCACCAAAACCTTACAATGTGGGGACCAACTTAAAGTGGCGGGCCCAAACCCCAAATAGGGGGCACCCCTTTTCAAGTGTGGGCCCACAACCTTACAAGAGGCGGGGACACAAAACTTACAAGTGGGGGGGCCCCAAACCTTTTAAGGGGGCAACCCCAAAACTTTCAATGCAGGGCCACAAAAACTTTTAAGTCAGAGCCAAAATCACTTACAAATGGCAGGGCCCCCAACACTTTTCAATGGGGGGGCACACAAAACTTACAAGTGGGAAAGGGACAAAACACTTACAAGTGGCAGAAAACACACCTTTAAAATGGGGGGTCCACCCCCCCTAAAAATGGCGGGGGACACAAAACTTACAAATGGTGGGGCACCAAAACTTACAAGTAGCGGGGGCAAAACACTTACAAGGCGGGGGACACAACACTTACAAGTGGCGGGCACACACAAAAACTTACAAAATGCACCACACAAAACTTACAATGGCGGGCACCAACCTTACAAGTTTTCAGGGCACACCACTTACAAGTGGCGGGGGGAAAACACTTAAAAGCGGCGGGGCACACAGCCCTTACAAGGGGCACACAACACTTACAGTGGCGAGGGAAAACAAACTTAAATGGGAGGGCACACAAACACTTACAAATGGCGGCACACAACACACAAATGGCGGGAAAACAACCTTACAAGTGGGCGGGCACACAACACTTTCAAGTGGCAACACACAACACTTTCAAGGCGGGCACACAAAACCCTTTCAAAATGGGGGCACACAACTTTCAAACGGCAAGGCCCCAACACTTACAAGGGGGGGGCACAAACATTTCAAATGGGGGCACACAACACTTACAAGTGGCAACCACAACACTTAAAAGGGGCGGGCACACAACATTACAAAAGGGGGGGCACCAACACTTACAATGGCAGGGGGCCACACACTTACAAGTGGGGGGCACACAACACTTACAAGTGGGGGGCACACAACACTTTCAAATTGGGGGGGCACACACCACTTACAAAAATTTAGGGCACACACACTTAAAGGGGGGGGAACCCCAAAACTTACAATGGCGGGGGCAAACATTACAAGTGGCGGCACACAACCTTTCAAGTGGCAAGGCACACAACACTTACAAAGTGGGAAGCACACAACCTTACAATGGCGGGGCACACAACACTTACAAGTGGCGGGACACACAACACTTACAATTGCGGGGAAAAACACAACAATGGAGGGCGCCAACACTTACAAGTGGGAGAGCACACAACCTGAAGTGGGAGAGCAACAACATTTCAAGTGGGGGGGCACATAAAGCTTAAAAGTGGGGGCCCCAACACTTACAAGTCAAGCACACAACATTAAATTGCGGGGCAACAACATTTTCAAGTGGTGGGGGACACAAAACCTTACAAGTGGGGGGGCCACAACCTTTCAGTGGCGGGGCACACAACATTAAATTGCGGGGACAAACACTTACAAGAGCAGGGCACACAAAAAACCCTTTCAAGTGGCGAGCACACAACACTTTCAATAGCGGGGGACACAACACTTACAAGTGGGAGGCACACAACACTTACAAGTGGTGGGGCACGCAACACTTAAAAATTCGGGCACATAACACTTACAAGTGGGGGTGCACACAACACTTCCAAATGGGAAGGGAAAAACATTACAATGGGGGGGCACACAAACCTTACATCAAGGCACACAACACTTACAAATGGCGGGGGCCCCCAACACTTACAAGTGGGGGGCACACAAAACTTTCAAGTGGCAAACACCAACACTTACAAGGGCGAGCAGCAACATTCAAGAGGTGGGGGACACAACACTTACAAGGGGGGCACAAACATTTCAAGTGGGGGGACACACAAAACTTTCAAATGGCCGGCCCCAACACTTTCAAGTTGCGGATCACAACACTTACAATGGCGGGGCACAAAAACGCTTACAAAGTGGCTGGGCCCCAAAACGCTTCAAGTTTGGGGGGCCACACAATACTTACAAATGGCGGGACAAACAAAACTTTCAATGGCGGGCACACACCAAAGCTTACAAGGGGCGGCCACACAATCACTTACAATTTTGGGGACACACAACGCTTAAAAGTGCAGGTCGCACACCACTTCATGTGGGTGGAACAAAAACTTACAATTGGGGGCCACAACAATACAATGGGGGCAACAAACACTACAATGGCGGGGGACACAACGCTTAAATGGGGGGCACACACAACGCTTACAAGTGCGGGGCCAAAAAAAACTTACAAGGGTGGGGCCAAAAAACCTTGCAAGGGCGGGCACACAACGCTTACAATGGCTGGCACATACAAAGCTTACAATGGCGGGGTACACAACCTTACAAGTGGTGGGGCACCGAACGCTGCAAGGGCGGGGGCTCACACAACGTTACAAGGGCGGGCCCCTCAACACTTAAAGGGGGAAGCACACAACACTTACAATTGGGTGGGGGAAAAAAAACCTTACAAGTGGTGGGCAACAATATTATAATGGGGGGGCCACAACACTTTTTAATGGCGGGGTCACAAAACCCTTTAAATGGTGGGGAACAACATTACAAGTACGGGGGGCCCCAACCTTACAAATGCTTGGCAACACATTACAAGAGGGGGGAAACACAACCCTTTCAAAAAGGTAGGGCCACACAACACTTCAAGTATGGGCACACCAAACTTAAAGTGGTGGGGGGACCCCCACTTCAATGGCGGGGAACAAACTTTCAAGTTTGGGGCACACAACACTTACAAGTGGCGGAGCTACCAAACGCTTACAAGGGGGGGACACACAACCTTTCAAATGACGGGGCAACCAAAGTTACTTTTGGGGGACACAACACTTACAAATGGGGGGGACATGGTTTCAAGTGGCGGGGGACAAAACACTTTCAATTGCGGGAAAACAACCCCTTTCAAGTTGTGACACACAAAAAAATTTCAAGTGGGGGCACACAAGCCCCAAAAGTGCGGGGGACAAAAACTTTCAAGTGGGGGGGCGCACAAAAACCCTTTCAAGTGCGGGGGACAAACACTTACAAATGGCGTGGCACCAACCTTTTAAGTGGCGGGCACACAACACTTACAATTTGGGGGGATAAAACACACATGGCGGGGCACAAAAACACTTAAAATGGCAGGGCACACAACACTTTCAAGGGGGCCACACAACATTCAATTTGGGTTGGGCACACACACACTTCAAGTGTGGGGCACACAACACTTTAAAGTGGCTGGGACACAACGCCCACAATTGCGGGGAACACACAACCCTTACAAGTGGGCGGGGGGACACAACCTTACAATTGGGGGCACACAACACTTACAAGTGGTGGGGGCACACTGGTTTACAAGTGGGGGGGCCAAAAACTTTCAATGGGGGCACACAACACTTACAAATTTTAGGCACCAACAAAACCCTTTCAATAGCGGGGGAACAAGCTTACAAAGGGGCGGGGCACAAAACATTACAAGGGCGTGCGCCCACATTAAATGGCGGGGCACACAACACTTTCAAGTGGCGGACACAACGCTTACAAGTGGGGGGGACACAACACTTACAAGTTGTGGGCATACAACACTTAAAGTGGGGGGGGCACACAACACTTACCAAATGCGGGGGACACAAACACTACAAGTGGGGGGCACACACAACACTTTCAAGTGGTTTGGGGACACCCCCAACACTTACAAATGGTGGGGCACACAAAAACTACAAATGGGAGGAAAAACAAAACCCCTTTCAATGGGGACCCAAAATTTCCGTGGTGGGGCCCCACAACACTTACCCAAATGGGGGGGAAAACAAAACGCTTACAATGGCGGGGGAAAAAACACAATGCTTCAAGTGGCGAGGGAAAATAACACTTGCAAGGGTTTTGGGCACAAAAAAAATTCCCAAATGGGTTTTTTGGGACACAACGCTTACAAGTGGGGGGGCACAAAACCCCTTTCAAGTTGCGGGGCACAAAAACAAATTTCAAGTGGGGGAGGAAAAAAAAACACTTACTAGTTTGGGGCACACAACACTTAAAAAGTGGCCGGGCACACAAAAACTTTCAAAATGGCCCGGGGGACGCAACCTTACAGTGGCGGGGCCACAACACTTACAATGGGGGGGCACACAACCTTTTCAAGTGACGGGGGTAACAAAAACTTCAAGGGCAGGGCACACAACACTTACAAGGCGGGGCAGGGCAAAAATTCAAGTGGCAGGGGGGACCCAACACTTAAAGTGGCGGGGCACGCAAAAACTTTCAAGTGGCGGGGCAAAACCCAAAGCTTACAAGTGGCGGGGCCACAACACTTACAATGGTGGGGGGACACAAAACGCCCTTTCAATTTGGGGGGGACACACAAAGCTTAAAAAGTGGCGGGGCACACAAAAAAACCCCTTAACAAGTGCGGGGCCCCACACAACGCTTACAAGTGGTGGGGCACACACAACGCTTACAGGTGGCGGGGGGGACTCAACAACGCTTACCCAAATTGTGGGGAACCCCAAAACACTTACAAGGAAAGAGGCAAAACAAACGCTTAAAAAGTGGGTGGGCAAACACCACGCTTGCAAGTTGGGGGGGGCAACAACACTTACAAGTGGCTGGGCACACACAAAGCTTAAAAATTTGGGGGGGCACCAACACTTACAATGGTGGGGGGACACAACACTTACAATTGGGGGGGAAACAAACGCCCTTTCAAGTGGCTGGGCACCAACCCCTTTTCCAAATGGGGCACACCAACGCTTTCAAGTGGCCCGGGGGACCCCAACACTTTCAAGTGGTGGGCCACAGAAAGCTTTCAAGCGGCGGGGCCCCAAAAAACGCCCTTTCAACTGGCGGGGCCCCACAAACACTTAAAAAGTGGTTGGGGGACACAACACTTTCAAGTGGCGGGGCCCCACACAACCTTAGAATGGGGGGAACACCCCAACGCTTGCAAGTGGGAGGAAATAACACTTTTCAAGTTGTGGGGCCCCACAAAACTTACCAAATGGGTTGGCACACAACACTTACAAGTGGCGGGGGAAAAAAAACACAAAGTTGCGGGGACACAACACTTACAAAAGGGGAGGAACAAAACACTTTCTAGTTTTTGGGGCAACAACACTTACAATAGCGGGGGGACACAAAAAAAATTTTCAAGTGGGGGGGACCAAAAAACTTACAAGTGGCGGGGCACACCCCAAATCTTCAAGTGGCGGGGGACCCAACATTATAAGTGGCGGGGCACCCCAACCTTACAAATGGCGGGGGGGGACACAAAAACTTACAATTTGGGGGCACCACCAAAAAAACTTACTAGTTTGGGGGGGCACACACAAAACTTACAAGTGGTTTGGGGGAACCCAACACTTTAAAAGTGGCTGGGCACACAACACTTGCAATGGTGTGGCGCACAAAAACTTTCAAGTGGGAGGGCACAAAAACACTTTTCAGGTGGGAGAAAACACAACCCTTTACCCAAATGGGGGGGCCAAAACAAAATTTTCAAGGGGCGGGGCAACAACACTTAAAAAGTGGTGGGGCAACAAACACTTACAAGTGGGGGGGCCCCACCCAAAGCATACCCAAAATGGGGGGAAAAACAAAATTTCTTTACAAGTGGGGAGGCACATAACACTTTCAAGTTTTTGGGGCACCCCAAAACTTACAAGTGGGTTGGCACACAATTTCTTACAAATGGCGGGGGACCCAAAAAACTTACAAATTGGGGGGCACACAACCCTTACAAGTGGCGAGGAACAAAACCTTACAAATTGTGGGGGCCCGAACAATTACAATTTACGGGGGACGCAACACTTACAAGTGGGGGGGCACACAAACTTACAAGTGACGGGGGTAAAAACCAAAAAAGTGGCAGGGAAAACAACACTTACAAGTGGGGGGCAACAACACTTAAAAATGGCAGGGCACACAACCCCTTATGTGGCGGGCCCCCACAACGCTTACAAGTTTTCGGGGCACAAAAACCTTAAAAAGTGGTGGGGCACACCAAAAAAGCTTACCCAAATGGCGGGGGGACACCCCAACGGGTTTTCAAGTGGCGGGGGGCACACAAAAACGCTTAAAAAGTTGGGGGGGCACCACAAAGCTTACAAGTGGTGGGGCACACACCAAAAGCTTACAGGGGGCGGGGACTCACCCAAAGCTTTCAAAATTGTGGGGCAACAAAAACACTTAAAAAGGAACGAGGCCCCACACCAAAGCTTACAATGGCCCCGGGCAAACCCCCACCTTGCCAAATGGGCGGGCCCCACAAACCCTTACAATGGCTGGGCACACAAAAAAAAACGCTTTTTAAAAATGGAGGGGGCCCCCAACACTTTTTAAATGGTGGTGCGCCCCAGCACTTAAAAAGTGGAGGGGGCACACAAAACTTACAAGTTTGGGGGGGCACCCAAAACCTTTTCAAAATGGCGGGGCCCCCAAAAACGCTTACAATTTGGGTGGGCACAAACGCTGAAAAAGTGGCTGGGCACACGCAAAGCTTACAAATTCGGGGGAAAAAAACACTTACAAATGGTGGGCCCACAGAACCCCCTTTCAAGCGGCGGGGCTCCAAAACAACGCTTACCAAATGGCGGGGCCAAAACAACATTAAAAATGGTGGGGCCAAACCAAAAAACTTTCAAGTGGCGGGGGACACACAACCTTTGGGAAATGGCGGGGAACACACAACCTTGCAATTTGGGGGGCAAAAAAAAACTTGCCAAATTGTGGGGGAAGCAAAACTTACAAGTGGCTTGGCCCCACAACACTTAAAAAGTGCGGGGCACAAAACACTTACAAGATGCGGGGCACACCAAAACTTACAAGTGGCGAGGAACAAAAACTTACTAGTTTGGGGGGACACCCCCAGCACTTACAAGTGGGGGTGGCAAAAAAACCTTACAAGTTTGGGGGTGGGAAAACAACACTTTCAAAATGGCCCGGAAAAACAAAAACTTTTAAAAAGTGGGGGTGCAAAAAACACTTACAATGGGTGGGGCACACAACACTTACAAGTGGCTGGGCACACAACACTTGCAAGTGGTGGGGCACACAACACTTACAAGTCGGAGGGCACACAACACTTACAGGTGGCAGTACACACAACACTTACAAGTGGTGGGGCACACAACACTTACAAGTGCGGGGCACACAACACTTACAAGTGGTGGGGCACACAACACTTACAAGTGGCGGGGCACACACAACGCATACAAGTGGCGGGGAACACACAATGCTTACAAGTGGCGAGGCACATAACACTTGCAAGTTGTGGGGCACACAAAACTTACATGTGGCTTGGCACACAATACTTACAAGTGGCGGGGCACAAAACACTTACAAGTTGCGGGGCACACAACACTTACAAGTGGCGAGGAACAAAACACTTACTAGTTGTGGGGCACACAACACTTACAAGTGGCCGGGCACACAACACTTATAAGTGGCGGGGCACGCAACACTTACAAGTGGCGGGGCACACAACACTTACAAGTGACGGGGCTAACAACACTTACAAGTGGCAGGGCACACAACACTTACAAGTGGCGGGGCAGACAACACTTACAAGTGGCAGGGCACACAACACTTACTAGTGGCGGGGCACACAACGCTTACAAGTGGCGGGGCACACAACACTTACAAGTGGTGGGGCACACAAAACGCTTACAAGTGGCGGGGCACACACAACGCTTACAAGTGGCGGGGCACACAAAACGCTTACAAGTGGCGGGGCACACACAACGCTTACAAGTGGTGGGGCACACACAACGCTTACAGGTGGCGGGGCACTCACAACGCTTACAAGTTGTGGGGCACACAAAACACTTACAAGGAACGAGGCACACACAACGCTTACAAGTGGCTGGGCAAACACCACGCTTGCAAGTGGCGGGGCACACACAACACTTACAAGTGGCTGGGCACACACAACGCTTAAAAGTGGAGGGGCACACAACACTTACAAGTGGTGGTGCGCACAGCACTTACAAGTGGAGGGGCACACAACACTTACAAGTGGTGGGGCACACAACACTTACAAGTGGCGGGGCACACAACGCTTACAAGTGGCTGGGCACACAACGCTGACAAGTGGCTGGGCACACGCAACGCTTACAAGTGGCGGGGCACACAACACTTACAAGTGGTGGGGCACACAGACCGCTTGCAAGCGGCGGGGCTCACACAACGCTTACAACTGGCGGGGCACACAACACTTACAAGTGGTGGGGCACACAACACTTACAAGTGGCGGGGCACACACAACGCTTAGAAGTGGCGGGGAACACACAACGCTTGCAAGTGGCGAGGCACATAACACTTGCAAGTTGTGGGGCACACAAAACTTACAAGTGGCTTGGCACACAACACTTACAAGTGGCGGGGCACAAAACACTTACAAGTTGCGGGGCACACAACACTTACATGTGGCGAGGAACAAAACACTTACTAGTTGTGGGGCACACAACACTTACAAGTAGCGGGGCACACAACACTTGCAAGTGGCGGGGCACAAAACACTTACAAGTGGCGGGGCACACAACTCTTACAAGTGGCGGGGCACCCAACAGTTATAAGTGGCGAGGCACACACAACACTTACTAGTGGTGGGGCACACACAACACTTACAAGTGGTGGGGCACACAACACTTACAAGTGGCTGGGCACACAACACTTGCAAGTGGTGTGGCACACAACACTTACAAGTGGGAGGGCACACAACACTTACAGGTGGCAGTACACACAACACTTACAAGTGGTGGGGCACAGAACACTTACAAGTGGCGGGGCACACAACACTTACAAGTGGCAGGGCACACAACACTTACAAGTGGGAGGGAACACAACACTTTCATATATATATATATATATATATATATATATATATATATATATATATATATATATATATATATATATATATATATATATATATATATATATATATATATATATATGTCGTGCCGAATATGTAAAACTGGTCAATTAGCAAGAACTCATTTAAAATTAAGTCCTTTCGAAAATTTTCTCTTATACGTTTAAAGATTTTTTTTTCATTAATGTTAATGTAAAAAATTTTAATTTTGCTCCAAAAGTATCTCAGAAAACTTACCTAACCTTAATGTAACAAGAGCAATTTATTTTAGCCTAACCCTACTAAATATATTCTAGATTTGTTTACAGTAATTTAATACTAAACAGACACAATGGAATATATTTTTTTTCGTTAGGTTCAGAATGATTTTGGCGAAATTATTACATACACAAATTTTCACTTGTCCTATATGGCAAGATGAACGTTGCTATTTAAGCCAAGATCACAAGTTCTGCCTATTCGGCACGAGAATTAGTGTGCACTACCTAGCAGAGTTTACTGCCAGAGGGGAATCATAGGCCTGTGTCCCGTGTGCAAAATAATAATAGAACTTTTCTATGTCAGAGGAAAGAAAGTCTCCCTGATAACATTGAGTATACATAGTGTATAGTGTATACTACAGTGGCTCCCTAGTATATTGATGATAAAGGCTAAAGTGTCATTTGAAAACAGGTGAATTTGTAAATGAAGTGATAAGCCTATAGAGGCAGGTGCCAGAAGTCGCCAGAAACTTACCACAGGTCAGCTGTTTTAATAATCTTCCTGGCTTGCTAGTGTACTCGCATATAATCTAGTGATACCAGTGAATAGCAGAATACAGTGTTGTAGTAGCAACTAACCAGTATTATAATGGTACTTAGTGGAGTGGAGTGACTTTCATTAGTTTCTTTTTTCTTGAAATACCAGACGTTACTGTGAATTTCATATAACCTGTAGTTACCAGGGGTCGCAATATACACAACGAGAAGCAATTATTACTACAGAAAAAGCGTCCTTCCTCCAAAATTTCCACCAGTCAACTATAGTGATAATATAGCATTTATTGTGGTGGAGACGAAAAAAAAAATAGGAAAGCTAGATACAGCGATTGATAAACAAGGGTGGAGGTCGACCGTTCGTCACTGTAGGAGCTGCCAGAAATCACCGGCTCTTCAACACGCAAGTTATACTTTTGCATCAATCAAATCACATATTACCCGGGTAGATAAATTCAAGTAGATCCTTCATGTGTTAGCCCAAATCACCGACTACTATGTTTTAAATAAGTGACACACTGATCAGATCAGATCGACTGGTCCGAACCCTCGACTGGTCCGAACCCTTGATGGTCCGAACCCTTGACTGGTTTCAAACGGATTCGTTAGACAATAAAGCAGACTGTAAACGGATAGGGTTGTAGGCGCCCTTATCAAACACAAACAATAAATATAAATCAGGAACGTACACTTTAAGCTGTCCAATATACAAGTACAGTTAGAAATAAAAATACAAATAGCTAGAGCTTCATTTAAGAAGGTTATTAATAGAGTATTCAAGAGGTTGCTAGTAGAATTACAGTAAATCAACCATTCAAATCATTATGAAGCTCTGTGTAGTCTGCAGTCAATCAAACAAACGGGCTTCCACATGGATAAATTGTCATTTTTGTGGAAATTGGTGTCACGCCCCTTGTGCAGATATCCAAGAACTAGCTACAAGCAGTATTAAAACAGAGAAGTGTTTTTGGGTATGCCCAAATGAGGAAAATCTGTGGACTAAAATCACAAGGGTATTAAAAGAGGACAACATCAAAGCTGTTTATAGCAACCGGAAGTTTCTACAACAGATGGGGAAAATAAAAGTCTGGGCTGAATGGTATGCCTTTATTGGCCTGTAGTCGAAAAAATTTAAGGCTGGAGGTGTGTCCTGGTAGTCAGTAATAAGGGGCTGAAATGCTGTCCTGGGGACAGTAAAGGTGAAGTGGAGGTGCTGTCCCGGGAGACAGCAATGGGAAGTGGAGGTCTGTCCTGGGAGACAAAAAAGGTGAAGCTGGGGAAACGTCTGGGGACAGTAAAGGTGAAGCTGGAGGGGCTTCTGGGGAGACAGTAATGGTGAAGCTGGAGGGGCTGTCCTGGGAGACGTAATGGTGAAACTGGAGGGCTGTCCCGGGAGCGTAATGGTGAAGCTGGGTTTTTGTCCAGGGAGTTTGGGAATTATAGCAGGAAGGAAAAATATAAATGACTCATGGGGGCAGGAGCCGTAGGGGGAAACAAATGTAGTCAAAAATAAAATAAACCAATATTGCAAACTAGAAATACCAAGGAAAACAGAAAAAAGGGACTCCCCTGCAATAGGGGGGAAAAATTACCCCAAAAAAATGGTGGGAGCTCCATTGTTTGGTGCTAGGGGGGATGGGGTAAGCGGAAAACATGCACCAACAGGGGGAAAACAGTCACAGAAAAACCATGAAACGGAAACCCGCCCGTGCATATTATGCACTTGTATCTGCAGACATGGGAAAACTGGAAAACAGCGGGACGTGCAACCATGACCACCCCCCAGAAAATGCCATGCCCTATGACAAAAGGAAATGCAAAAATCCTTTGTAAGTTTTTCCCCTGAACTGTTTTACTTTCGTAGAGGAAAGACTGTGCTTTTCTTAAATTGCCAGGCAACCTTAAAAGGGTACAAAAAATACTAAACATCCCGGCCCCTGGGAAAACCGGGGGGCCCAGCCACTCAAAAGGGGAGAGGTTTTTTATTGCCCGGAAGGAAAAAAACTGGCGGAAAAGGCCAAAAAAAATCGTTTTTACAAAAAAATTTTTCATTCCTGGAGGGAAACCCAGTCGATGGCCTCCCCTCCAAAACCAAAGTCAGTCTAATGCCGGAAAAAAAAACCCCCCAGTACCAACAATACCCCGTCCATAAAATTTTTCTTTGCAAATTTACAGGGTCTAAAGCCAGCAATAAACAACAAAATACCTTTCATCCGTGGACTGCTTGCAGAGGCAAAGGCAATGTTCGCGGTTTTCACTGAGACCCACATAAAGGATCACTTGGACAACGAAATATGGATCCCAGGTTACAACCTATACAGATGTGACAGAGTGAACAGGCAAAAGGGGGGGGGGTTGGCCAGTACATTGCAGAGTCACTTGTTTGCACAGAACTGCTAAATGCCTCAAATGATGTAGTGGAAGTTTTAGCAGTAAAGGTCGAGAACCAAAACCTAGTCATTGTGGTAGTCTACAAGCCTCCGGATGCAACATCCCAGCAATTCCAGGAACAGCTGTTAAAAATTGACCACTGTCTGGAAAATCTTCCAGCTCCTGCACCCAACATCTTGCTCCTGGGGGATTTCAACTTAAGGCACCTAAAATGGAGGAATATAGCAAATAATATTGTTGCAGTAATAACGTCAGGAGGCAGCTCTGATGAAAACTCACATTCACAGGAGCTTTTAAATCTCTGCACAAAATTCAATTTAAACCAGCAAATAATAGAGCCTACTAGACTGGAGAATACACTAGACCTCATCTTCACTAACAATGATGATCTGATAAGAAATGTCACCATATCAAAAACAATATACTCAGATCACAACATAATTGAGGTTCAGACATGTATGCGTGGAGCCCCAGACCGACATAATGAGACTAGTCACAAGGAAGCATTCACCAAATTCAACTTCAATAACAAAAACATAAAGTGGGACCAAGTAAACCAAGTCCTAACCGATATAAGCTGGGAAGATATACTAAGCAACACAGACCCCAACTTATGCCTAGAACAGATTAACTTGGTGGCACTCGATGTATGCACAAGGCTTATTCCTCTAAGAAAAAGGAGGAGTAGATGTAAAATAGAAAGAGACAGGCGCTCCCTTTACAGGCGTCGGAAAAGAATAACAGAGCGGCTAAAAGAGGTCAATATATCTGAAATGCATAGGGAGACACTGGTCAGAGAAATAGCAAGCATCGAACTTAAGCTAAAGGAATCTTATATTTTTTTATTTTTTATTATCACACTGGCCGATTCCCACCAAGGCAGGGTGGCCCGAAATAGAAAAACTTTCACCATCATTCACTCCATCACTGTAGTAGGTTGGTAGACAGCAACCACCCAGGGAAGTACTACCGTCCTGCCAGATGACTGTGAAACAAAAACCTGTAACTGTTTTGCATGATGGTAGGATTGCTGGTTTCTTTTTCTGTCTCATAAACACGCTAGATAACAGGGATATCTTGCTACTCCTACTTACACTTTGGTCACACTTCACAGACACGCACATGCATATATATATATATACATACATCTAGGTTTTTCTCCTTTTTCTAAATAGCTCTTGTTCTTTTTTATTTCTTCTATTGTCCATGGGGAAGTGGAAAAGAATCTTTCCTCCGTAAGCCATGCGTGTCGTATGAGGCGACTAAAATGCCGGGAGCAATGGGCTAGTAACCCCTTCTCCTGTATACATTTACTAAAAAAGAGAAGAGGAATCTTATAGTAGTCAGGAATCGCGGGAAGAACTAAAAGCCATAAATGAAATCGAAAGAAACCCAAAGTATTTCTTCTCCTATGCCAAATCAAAGTCGAGAACAACGTCCAGTATTGGGCTCCTACTTAAACAAGATGGGTCCTACACAAATGACAGCAAGGAAATGAGTGAGCTACTCAAGTCCCAATATGACTCAGTTTTTAGCAAGCCGCTAACCAGACTGAGAGTCGAAGATCAAAATGATTTTTTTATGAAAGAGCCACAAAATTTGGTTAACACAAGCCTATCCGATGTTATCCTGACGCCAAATGACTTCGAACAGGCGATAAATGACATGCCCATGCACTCTGCCCCAGGGCCAAACTCATGGAACTCCGTATTCATCAAGAACTGCAAGAAGCCCCTATCACGAGCCTTTTCCATCCTATGGAGAGGGAGCATGGACACGGGGGTCGTCCCATAGTTACTAAAAACAACAGACTTAGCCCCACTCCACAAAGGGGGCAGTAAAGCAACAGCAAAGAACTACAGACCGATGGCACTAACATCCCATATCATAAAAATCTTTGAAAGGGTCCTAAGAAGCAAGATCACCACCCATCTAGAAACCCATCATTTACACAACCCAGGGCAACATGGGTTTAGAACAGGTCGCTCCTGTCTGTCTCAACTATTGGATCACTACGACAAGGTCCTAAATGCACTAGAAGATAAAAAGAATGCAGATGTAATATATACAGACTTTGCAAAAGCCTTCGACAAGTGTGACCATGGCGTAATGGCGCACAAAATGTGTGCTAAAGGAATAACAGGAAAAGTCGGTCGATGGATCTATAATTTCCTCACTAACAGAACACAGAGAGTAGTCGTCAACAGAGTAAAGTCCGAGGCAGCTACGGTGAAAAGCTCTGTACCACAAGGCACAGTACTCACTCCCATCTTGTTCCTCATCCTCATATCCGACATAGACAAGGATGTCAGCCACAGCACCGTGTCTTCCTTTGCAGATGACACCCGAATCTGCATGACAGTGTCTTCCATTGCAGACACTGCAAGGCTCCAGGCGGACATCAACCAAATCTTTCAGTGGGCTGCAGAAAACAATATGAAGTTCAACGATGAGAAATTTCAATTACTCAGATATGGTAAACACGAGGAAATTAAATCTTCATCAGAGTACAAAACAAATTCTGGCCACAAAATAGAGCGAAACACCTACGTCAAAGACCTGGGAGTGATCATGTCGGAGGATCTCACCTTCAAGGACCATAACATTGTATCAATCGCATCTGCTAGAAAAATGACAGGATGGATAATGAGAACCTTCAAAACTAGGGAGGCCAAGCCCATGATGACACTCTTCAGGTCACTTGTTCTATCTAGGCTGGAATATTGCTGCACACTAACAGCACCTTTCAAGGCAGGTGAAATTGCTGACCTAGAAAATGTACAGAGAACCTTCACGGCACGCATAACGGAGATAAAACACCTCAATTACTGGGAGCGCTTGAGGTTCCTAAACCTGTATTCCCTGGAACGCAGGCGGGAGAGATACATGATTATATACACTTGGAAAATCCTAGAGGGACTAGTACCGAACTTGCACACGAAAATCACTCACTACGAAAGCAAAAGACTTGGCAGACGATGCAACATCCCCCGAATGAAAACCAGGGGTGTCACTAGCACGTTAAGAGACCATACAATAAGTGTCAGGGGCCCGAGACTGTTCAACTGCCTCCCAGCATACATAAGGGGGATTACCAACAGACCCCTGGTAGTCTTCAAGCTGGCACTTGACAAGCACCTGAAATCGGTTCCTGACCAGCCGGGCTGTGGCTCGTATGTTGGTTTGCGTGCAGCCAGCAGCAACAGCCTGGTTGATCAGGCTCTGATCCACCAGGAGGCCTGGTCACAGACCGGGCCGCGGGGGCGTTGACCCCCGGAACTCTCTCCAGATAAACTCCAGGTATATATATATATATATATATATATATATATATATATATATATATATATATATATATATATATATATATATATATATATATATATATATATATATATATATGTGTGTGTGCGTGTGTGTGTGTGTGTGTGTGCATGTGTGTGTGTGATGTGATTAGCGTTTTACGGAAGGGAAACTCAGCAGTATTCCAAGCTGAGACAGCATCATCAGTCAAGCTATCGAAAGCCTGGATCAAGGTTAGGCCAAATGTACCCGTCAAGGTCACTGACCATGTTGTTCTGCAGTCACTGGGTCAGTGAGACATGCTGACAAATCATAACACACTCAGAGCTGTTCACTACAGTGAAGTATTGTATTTAAACCCTAGTATGCTGTTAGGATTTCTTGAGTTACAAGACGGCTTCTTTAGCAACTCAACTCCTGTCTCGCAAAACGAAAATTATACAGATAGAACATTGCAAAATTATACAGATAGAACATTGCAAAATTATACAGATAGAACATTGCAAAATGCAAACATTGATTTTGACATTTTTGAAGCAAAACTGGATCTGCTTGCGAAATACTAAAGTGCATTCATACAGTCAAATCTCTTTCTGGATGACATTCAAAATGTTATGGTTACATTTAGTGATCAACAGGAGAGGTGGGCAGAGGCACACTGTACCTACCAGAACTGGTATACCACTAGGCCTAAAGAGGCAGGTTCATGTAATAAACAGTTGCCAGCAGTCGCCAGAACCCTCCCACGTAGGTTGGCTAGGTGCACCTGACCTATATTTAGTGCTACCTGGGAGTAAAACATTACTATTGAAATACGAAGAGGTGCAAAATCTCGTGGAAATACGAAAAATGTGCAGTTTTGTAGAAATATGATAAACAGTGTATAGATGTTAGTAGATATTGTGATGGAGTGATTTACAGTGTGTGGCAAACCTGTAGTCAGCAGCAGTCACTATATACACAACAAAAATCATTATTCCTCCAGTTATCTTCTTTTACAGAAGCCACCGGCACCGAAACACACAAGTTATACTTTCTGTATCAAACTGAACACATATTACTCTGTTTAATATTCTTTCAGTAGTCCTTTTCATGAACTAGTCCAAAATCACCCAGTGAGCCTAGCCCGGATTTGCAAGATTCGCCCAATGACCGGATTCAAACGGATTTGTTGATAACAAAATATCCTCTGACTGGTTTCATTAACTGACAGGGCTCTACGCGCCCTCATCAAACACCCAAACAGTAACTACAATAAATAGATACAATACAGATAGACAGATCTACTGTTAAGGTGATTACTAGTAAAAAAAAATGAACAGTGATCCACTAACTGGATTCGTCCAGATTCGCCGGATTCGAGTGGATTTAAATGATTTCGTTGGAAATAAAGCTAAATTGGAAGAACTGTTGCAAAAAAATAAATACTTAAAGGAATTATAAACTAGCTAGCTAGGAGAGTTGTCCAGTATTGTAAGAGGACCACTACCATGAAGATCTGTGCAGTCTGCAGAAAGATATGTCAGCTAACGTTGTCCTGGAGGACAGTGCTAAGGGTGCTAGTGTTGTATTGGAAGAAAGTGCTCCACAGGGTTCTAGTGATGTCTTAGAATGCAGTGCTCATCATGGTACTAGTGCTGTCCTGGAGGACAGTGAAGACAATGTTGTTCAGTCCACAGAGGCTCAAAATAGAGATACTGCTGTAGATGGATCAAAATGGGATGATGCCTCAAGGAATAGTGTCGACACATTACCAGCAAAACTTGGTGGAAGCACTGATGTCCATACAGGGTAAAATATTGGGAGGAAACAGGAAAGATAAATGCACTAGCAATGAGCGCAGCTACAATAAGTCCTAGCAAACAGAAGTACAATCTATGAATATACTATGCCTTGGGTATTTGCAGGCACGGTATATCTGGTAAAACAGGTGGGACTTGCACCTTTGACCACGCACATGACAACAGAAGAGTGCAACTTCCCCCAGAAATATGTCACTCATCAATCCATGAAAGAAAATGCTGAAATGCATACTGCCAGGCACATCTTCTAAAGGGGACTAGAAGATGCACATCAGCCTGACTATGGGAAATAAAAGAGGGGAGCCATAACCTCTCCAGTGACAGAGGTTTCTCAGGGTCAGGAGGAAAAAAGACTGGCAAGAAATGACAATAATCCTACACCATCTGAAAACACTTCTGGAGCAGAGGCACGGACATTGGCCTCTACTCCAGAACAACAGATATTAGAGCCAGCAAATAAAACCCCCTTAAATTCCACCAATACAACGACAGTTGTCTTTGCAAACATACATGGTCTAAAGCCATCAAATAACAACAAAATTCCTTACATCAAGGGACTGCTCACGGAATCAAATGCAATGTTTGTAGCATTCAGAGAACCCATATAAAGGATCATTATGTCAACAATATATGGATCCCAGGTTATAACCTATTCCGATGCCACAGAATAAAAAGGCAACAAGGGGAGATTGGCCTGTATGTCACAGAGTCGCTTATTTGCACAGAACTACTTAACACCTCAAATGATGTAGTTGAAGTTTTGGCGGTAAAGATTGAAAACCAAAACCTTGTCATTGTGGTAGAATACAAGCCTCCAGATGCAACTTCCCAGCAATTCCAGGAGCAGCTTGAGAAAATTGACCACTGTCTGGAAAATCTCCCAACTCCTGCCCCAAACATCTTATTACTAGGAGATTTCAACCTGAGACACCTAAAATGGAGGAATATAATAAACAATATTTTAGCAGGGATCACCCTGGGAGGCACCTCAGATGAAAATTCACACACACACGAACTATTAACTCTCAGCACCAAATTCCCCTTCAACCAGCAAACAGTAGAGCCTACAAGACTAGAAAATACACTGGACCTCATCTTCAATAACAATGATGATCTGATACATAATATAACTGTATCAAAGACAATACCTTCAGATCACTACATCATAGAGATATATACATGTATGCACAGGGCTTTCTGACCAGCAAAATGTGAGCAGTCATGAAGGTCTCTACACGAAATTCAGTTTCAATAAATAAAACATACAATGGGGTCAAGTAAACCATGTCCTAAATGAAACAAGCTGGGAAGATATCCTAAACAACGTTGATCCGAACATTTGCCTTGAAAAAATTAATTATGTGGTTCTTGAGATCTGCTCAAGATGCATTCCATTAAGAAAAAGAAAGAGAAGATGTAAACTAGAAAGAGAGAGATGTTCCTTATACAGACGAAGGCGAAGAGTCACAGAGCTGCTGAGTGGGGCCACTATATCTGAAATACAAAGGGAGGCACTAGTCAATGAAATTGCAAATATCGAACTTAAGCTGAAGGAATCTTACAGAAGACAAGAATCACAGGATGAACTAAAAGTCATAGAGGAAATAAAAAAAAAATACTTCTATGCAAAATATATATATAGCCGTCCTGCTCCACTTCTGGTTAGTGTGACTTTGTAAATGGTCCAAGTCGGACCGAAACGTCGTCGTAAGCTTCTCTTTTATGTGCGGGTTATTTGTGTGTTATATAACCAGTTTTCCACACTCACAGATCACCAGTAGGATCTAGTAACACTTACAGTAATATCACCAGTAGGATCAAGCAGCACTTACAGTAATATCTCCAGTACTATCAAGTAACCCTTACAGTAATATCACCAGTGATGCATAACCCACCACAGAACAGCAGGAGGCCAAGGCAAGAGTATGATGAGAGCAATAGATAGATGGATGACACACTGGCTTAAGTGGCAAGAAGGGCTGATGCGAGCAGGGCAAAGCTACTGATCTTGGGTGACTTCAACCACAAGGAAATCGATTTTGGAGAACTTGGAGCCACATGGGGGACAAGAAACGTGGAGGGCTAAGATGATGGAGGTGGTACTTGGAAACTTCATGTACCAACACGTAAGGGACACTACCAGAGAGAGAGGAGAGCATGAACCAGCGAGACTGGACCTAGTATTCACCCTGAGTAGTGCAGATATTGAGGACATCACATATGAAAGATCCCTCGGGACCAGCGATCATGTGGTTTTAAGATTCGACTATACAGTAGAGTTACAAGTGGAGGGGGAAGCTTGAAGAGCCGGACAAATGAAGCCAAACTACAAGAAAGGGGACTACGTGGGAATGAAGAACTTCCTGAACAGGGTTAAGTGGGACAGAGAACTGGCATGGGAGTCAGTAAACGAGATGATGGAATATATGACAACAATATGCAAGGAAGCTGAGGAGAGGTTTGTACCCAAGAGTAACAGGAATAATGACAAAGACAAGGTGAGCCCGTTCTTCACTCTAGGGTGAAGGGAGGCCTAAACCAAGTGTGCTAGGGAATGTAAGAAGTATAGAAGGCAAAGGACCCAGGAGAATAAAGAGAGCAGTAATAGAGCCAGAAATGAATATGCACAGGTTAGAAGAGAGACCCAATGACAGTATGAAAATGACATAGCAGCGAAAGCCAAATCTGACCCGAAGCTGCTGTACAGCTACATCAGGAGGAAAATAACAGTCAAGGACCAGGTAATCAGGCTATGGAAAGAAGGAGGAGAGATCAGAAGAAATGACCGCAAAGTATGTGAGGAACTCAACATGAGATTCAAAGAAGTGTTCACAGAGGAGACAGAAAGGACTTCAGAAGGATGGAGAGGTGGGGCACACCACCAAGTGTTGAACACAATACATACAACCGAGGAAGAAGTGAACAGGCTGCTGAGCTAGAGAGACACCTCAAAGGCGATGGGGCCAGATAACATCCCTCCATGGGTCCTGAGAGAGGGAGCAGAGGCACCATGTGTACCACTAACAACAATATTCAACAAATCTGTCAAAACAGGGAGATTACCTGAGGTATGGAAGACAGCAAATGTGGTCCCAGCTTTCAAAAAGGGATACACATGAAGCACTAAACTATAGACCAGTATCACTGACATGTATAGTATGCAAAGTCATGGAGAAGATTATCAGGAGAAGAGTGGTGGAACACCTAGAAAGGAATGAGCTTATCAACAACAGCCACACCTTTCCAGAGATGGGAAATCCTGTGTTACATTCCAACTTGAGTTCTATGACATGGTGACAGCAGTAAGACAAGAGAGAGAGGGGTGGGTAGATTGTATTTTCTTGGACTGTAAGAAGGTGTTTGACACAGTTCCACACAAGAGATTTGTGCAAAAGCTGGAGAAACAGGCAGGGATAACAGGGAAGGCACTACAATGGATCAGGGAATACCTATCAGGAAGACAGCAGCGAGTCATGATACATGGCAAGGTGTCAGGGTGGGCGCCTGTGACGAGTGGAGTTCCACAGGGGTCAGTCCTAGGACGGGTGCTGTTTCTTGTATTTGTGAACGGCATGACGAATGGAATAGACTCCAATGTGTCCCTGTTTGCAGATGATGTGAAGTTGATGAGAAGAATTTAATTTGACGAGGACCAGGCAGAACTACAAAGGGATCTGGACAGGCTGCAGGCCTGGTCCAGAAATAGTCTCCTGGAGTTCAACCCCACAAAGTGCAAAGTCATGAAGATTGGGGAAAGGTAAAGAAGACCACAGACGGAGTACAGTCTTGGGGGCTAGAGACTACAATACTCACCCAAGGGATAAGATCTTGGGGTGAGTATAACACCAGGCACATCTGAGGTGCACATGAACCAAATAACTGCTGCAGTAACACTTACAGTAATATCACGAGTAGGATCAAGTAAAACAATATCACTTGGTAAATGCAAGTTGACAATGCAAGAAAGACAACACTGCCCATATTTCTGGTTCTCCTCTGTGAGATAGAAAAGTTAGAAGTTTGAGAAGCTGAATCAAAAATTATTTAAAAAAATAAAGGTGACAACTGTATAATAATTGTAAATATGAGTTGTCTAATGACAAGTTGTCTAATTTGAAATGGTAAATTGGCAGCCATCTTTCACATATTTGAGAGTGTAAGTTGGCAGCCATCTTTCACATATTTGAGAGTGTAAGTTGGCAGTCATCTTTCACATATTTGAGAGGGTAAGTTGGCAGTCATCTTTCACATATTTGAGAGTGTAAGTTGGCAGTCATCTTTCACATATTTGAGAGTGTAAGTTGGCAGTCATCTTTCACATATTTGAGAGTGTAAGTTGGCAGCCATCTTTCACATATTTGAGAGGGTAAGTTGGCAGTCATCTTTCACATATTTGAGAGTGTAAGTTGGCAGTCATCTTTCACATATTTGAGAGGGTAAGTTGGCAGTCATCTTTCACATATTTGAGAAGGTAAGTTGGCAGCCATCTTTCACATATTTGAGAAGGTAAGTTGGCAGCCATCTTTCACATATTTGAGAAGGTAAGTTGGCAGCCATCTTTCACATATTTGAGAAGGTAAGTTGGCAGTCATCTTTCACATATTTGAGAGTGTAAGTTGGCAGTCATCTTTCACATATTTGAGAGTGTAAGTTGGCAGTCATCTTTCACATATTTGAGAGTGTAAGTTGGCAGTCATCTTTCACATATTTGAGAGTGTAAGTTGGCAGTCATCTTTCACATATTTGAGAGTGTAAGTTGGCAGTCATCTTTCACATATTTGAGAGTGTAAGTTGGCAGTCATCTTTCACATATTTGAGAGTGTAAGTTGGCAGTCATCTTTCACATATTTGAGAGTGTAAGTTGGCAGCCTTCTTTCACATATTTGAGAGTGTAAGTTGGCAGTCATCTTTCACATATTTGAGAGGGTAAGTTGGCAGTCATCTTTCACATATTTGAGAGTGTAAGTTGGCAGTCATCTTTCACATATTTGAGAGTGTAAGTTGGCAGTCATCTTTCACATATTTGAGAGTGTAAGTTGGCAGTCATCTTTCACATATTTGAGAGGGTAAGTTGGCAGTCATCTTTCACATATTTGAGAGTGTAAGTTGGCAGCCATCTTTCACATATTTGAGAGGGTAAGTTGGCAGTCATCTTTCACATATTTGAGAGGGTAAGTTGGCAGTCATCTTTCACATATTTGAGAGGGTAAGTTGGCAGTCATCTTTCACATATTTGAGAAGGTAAGTTGGCAGCCATCTTTCACATATTTGAGAGTGTAAGTTGGCAGCCATCTTTCACATATTTGAGAGGGTAAGTTGGCAGCCATCTTTCATATGTCAGCAATAGTTAAGGATTATATTACGAAAGTAATCTTAGACGAGCACGTAAGTCTTACCTGACTCACGAAATATTAATAACAAGACTGGAAACAATGAATGGTATATAAAAATCTTCCAGATTGGATGAGGCAGCTGCCCAGTGTTTAACACACTGGCCTGTGGGCTTTAGGACTCACCATGGTTTAAACCCCAACTGTTCCCTGGTTTGACAGGCCTTAGGTTAGGTTAGGTAAGGTTCATCAGGAAACAGGACAAGTGTTTCCTGATGTGGGTCTTAGTCATATGATGATCCACAGTTAGAGCTTTTAGTCATCTGGCCGAGGTCTTCCGCTGGCTTACCAGTACACTTATATAAAAAATTATTGTTATAATTATAAGCATTCTTGATAGGACTTACCTGGCATAAATGAAATGTAAATTGTCCTGAGAAACTCATGTCCATCTTTGCTAAGACTTTTAAGAGCTTCCAAATACTGTATTCCAACACACTTCATATCTTGTGTACCACGACCATATATATCACCATTGTCGTCTTTATCACCACTGAATGGTTCGTATTTCCAGTGTTCCTGAGCACCATACAAAAGATATATAATCTCCATTAATATATTTTACCATAATGTTACCAGAGCTACAGAATTATGTACATACACTACAGAATTATGTACATACACTACAGAATTATGTACATACACTACAGAATTGTGTACGTACACTACAGAATTATGTACATACACTACAGAATTATGTACATACACTACAGAATTATGTACATACACTACAGAATTATGTACATACACTACAGAATTATGTACATACACTACAGAATTATGTACATACACTACAGAATTATGTACATACACTGCAGAATTATGTACATACACTACAGAATTATGTACATACACTACAGAATTATGTACATACACTACAGAATTATGTACATACACTACAGAATTATGTACATACACTACAGAATTATGTACATACACTGCAGAATTATGTACATACACTACAGAATTATGTACATACACTACAGAATTATGTACATACAGTACAGAATTATGTACATACAGTACAGAATTATGTACATACACTACAGAATTATGTACATACACTACAGAATTATGTACATACACTACAGAATTATGTACATACACTACAGAATTATGTACATACACTGCAGAATTATGTACATACACTACAGAATTATGTACATACACTACAGAATTATGTACATACACTACAGAATTATGTACATACACTACAGAATTATGTACATACAGC
Organism: Cherax quadricarinatus; assembly: GCF_026875155.1. Taxonomy (NCBI): domain Eukaryota; kingdom Metazoa; phylum Arthropoda; class Malacostraca; order Decapoda; family Parastacidae; genus Cherax; species Cherax quadricarinatus. The sequence goes on along the minus strand of NC_069452.1, from coordinate 22,991,977 downwards.
ACAGAATTATGTACATACACTGCAGAATTATGTACATACACTGCAGAATTATGTACATACACTACAGAATTATGTACATACACTGCAGAATTATGTACATACAGTACAGAATTATGTACATACAGTACAGAATTATGTACATACTCTACAGAATTATGTACATACACTACAGAATTATGTACATACACTACAGAATTATGTACATACACTACAGAATTATGTACATACACTACACTCTTGACTATCTACATTCCTTCAAAAAATAAATATTAAATAAGAATACCATGAAGAATAAGAGACATTCTTGCTGGTTGTTTTGTGCAGTTTGTAACATAATTGTTTTATTTAACCAGAGGCTTTTATAATTTGTTCCTATATTACTGTGTATGACAACTTGTGTACCTTAACAAATTACTGTGTATAATAACTTGTGTACCTTAACAACTTACTGTGTATAATAACTTGTGTACCTTAACAAAACTTTTACTGTGTATAAAACGTGGTATGTGTACCTTAACAACTTACTGTGTATAATAACTTGTGTATCTTAACAACTTACTGTGTATAATAACTTGTGTATCTTAACAACTTACTGTGTATAATAACTTGTGTATCTTAACAACTTACTGTGTATAATAACTTGTGTATCTTAACAACTTACTGTGTATAATAACTTGTGTATCTTAACAACTTACTGTGTATGATAACTTGTGTACCTTAACAACTTACTGTGTATAATAACTTGTGTATCTTAACAACTTACTGTGTATAATAACTTGTGTATCTTAACAACTTACTGTGTATGATAACTTGTGTACCTTAACAACTTACTGTGTATAATAACTTGTGTACCTTAACAACTTACTGTGTATAATAACTTGTGTACCTTAACAACTTACTGTGTATAATAACTTGTGTACCTTAACAACTTACTGTGTATAATAACTTGTGTATCTTAACAACTTACTGTGTATAATAACTTGTGTACCTTAACAACTTACTGTGTATAATAACTTGTGTACCTTAACAACTTACTGTGTATAATAACTTGTGTACCTTAACAACTTACTGTGTATAATAACTTGTGTACCTTAACAACTTACTGTGTATAATAACTTGTGTACCTTAACAACTTACTGTGTATAATAACTTGTGTACCTTAACAACTTACTGTGTATAATAACTTGTGTACCTTAACAACTTACTGTGTATAATAACTTGTGTACCTTAACAACTTACTGTGTATAATAACTTGTGTACCTTAATGTTGCAACCCCTGAATGGTTGCAATGATTATTATGTATATATATAATTATTACCTTTTCATTTAATTTTATATTGCTTATATTTGCGATAATAGCTAAATCGTAAATGTATTGCTTTATATTGTTATTTGACGTAGATTCCTTTGTTAGGTAGGATGTAACATATTATGTGCTCAGTTCAAGTCTTGATTGTCTAATTACTGTAATTATCGCTGTTTGCTCGTTATATTGCCGGCTTCTTGCTGGGCGACTGCTGTCCACAGAGCTATCACGTGATCGAGGGGGGGGTGTCCTCACCTCGCTTGAAGTATTCAGTCTGCTCTAGACTCGCTTGGTGGTTGGACAGATTGTCTGTCTCATTATTCTTGTTAGTTCTGTAGAACTCTGTTCACAGAACCTTGTATAGACTTAGTGATTTTCGATGTTGTACAGAGGTTGTGTGTCGCATAGACACTCTGAGTATCTCAGGTCCTGAGCTGTAGCTTCTGACCTAACTTGTACTGGTTTCTGTGTATTATCACAGTCGGGGATTTTCTTATGCTGAACTTAGATTCAGTAGTATGGGAGTTTTGTAACTTTTGTGGAGGATCTGCTGATGGTCCCTACTTAGTGTCGTTATATTATCTCCTTGTTCCTGATTCTGTGTCGCAGTTGCTTGTTGTATTGTTATTGGGCTTTAGCATTCTTTTTGTTGTTCAAGCAGACTGTTCTGGTTGCCAGTCGGTCAAGAAGTTAGTTAATGTGAGGACTTTGTCAGTCACTTTTTTAAGCCTAGTCGAGTCGTGAGACATAGCGAACTACTTAGAGCACTTACACGCATACACAAACTTGTACATATTTGTAATATCTTATTAAATGTTAATGTACCTGACGGTACTTAAGAATTATAAATGTGATATGTGCTTTCAGCACAATAATATTGTACCCGAGAGATGTGATATTATTTTGATTACTGTGATTAATTTAATTTAATTTGATAATATACCTCTAGACTTAATAAATTTATTAAATTTTAATTTCTCTAGTTAGTAGCCTACCAGTTGTAATCCTAAAGCACTATTGAATAATACTGAATTCTAATGGATAATTGGACAAGGATACTGACTACTTGTTACGAAAACCCAGTAACAGGCTGGATGCTAGAAGGGCAGTCCTTTCTAGTATTACCTGGAGATCTCTAAGCTTTTAGAATCGCGTTTTTTGTAACACTTAACAACTTACTGTGTATAATAACTTGTGTACCTTAACAACTTACTGTGTATAATAACTTGTGTACCTTAACAACTTACTGTGTATAATAACTTGTGTACCTGTACCTTAACAACTTACTGTGTATAATAACTTGTGTACCTTAACAACTTAACTAATCCTCTATGGAATGGAAGTAACTTATGTATAAATTATAAAAGCCTCTGGTTAAGTAAAACAATTATGTTACAAACTGCACAAAACAACCAGCAAGAATGTCTCTTATTCTTCATGGTATTCTTATTTAATATTTATTTTTTGAAGGAATGTAGATAGTCAAGAGTGTAGTGTATGTACATTATTATTATTATTATTATTAAAATTATTATTATTATTATTATTATTATTATTATTATTATTATTATTATTATTATTATTATGATTGTTTTTATTATTATTAAGTTATCGTCTTCCACTAAGATCTTTGATAACAAGGAATGTTAAACATATAAACTAATATTGGAAATAATTATTGAAGATAGAATAATTCAATTTTGATCAATAAAAATAAAGTCATGTAATATTTTAACATGTTTAATACTCATAATAAAATGACATTTATATATAAAACTGTAAGTTTAAAAAATATCTTAAAAAGAGAACAAAAGTATTATTGCGTTTTAATAATTAATTTTATTTAAACAAAATCAACGATGATATCATCAGTTATAAAGTGTTCTTAAAAATACAAGATAGTTTATCAGTTTAATTATCGGAACACCGGTGTGGAAAGATCGTAGGACAGAGTGTGTTGTGTTCGCTTGGAATATAAATCTGTGTTAGTTTACGCACAGATTAGCGTTGTTCCTGGTGATCCTTGGACTGTGTTCAGTGCTTCAGAGCAGTGAGCCACGAGAGGGTGGCTACGGGCCCCGACTGGGGCTCTGAGCCTCACAGCTCTGCACCCAGTGTGGGCGGCTGTGAGGTCACAGGCAGCAGCTCTGCTGCTGGCTCTGTCCCCACACCTACAGTCACCATGACAGATCCAGGAGAGCGGCCTAAACGTTCCTTGGAATGCGGGGACGAGTTGGAGGACGACGTGGGGCAGGTGGGAGCCCCCACCAAGAAGGCCAAGGATGCAGTGGAGACTACTGTACCTACCAATCTGCCACTAGGTCCGTCGGCAGCCCCTACCCAAGAAGACTTGCACCCCCAGATGGCCATAGGGGTCGTGGAAGGAAGCCAGGAGGATGTAGCTCCTCAAGTGGCAAGGATGGAGCCATCCCAGGTCCCTACACCAGTTGCGTCGGCCTCCACAGTGGACGGGGACTGGCTGACTCCACGTGGAAGGAGGAGTTCCCGTTCAGCTTGGGCACAAGCAACCAGGGCCTTCAACAAATTCAAGGTTCCCAACTACGGGTTTGTAAGGTATCTGGAAGGTCTACCCAGCCTCAAGTTCCGCTGCGAGTTCACTCTCAGGAACGAGGTTCTGGTCATTCCTCGGGACGAAGACTCTTACGAGGAGTTGAAGGGGCTGGTTGTGACCCATCCCAGCATGGTGGAACTGCTTGCTTCGGAGAAGGTGTACAAGGGGGTGCTCTTACACGTCCCTGTGTCCCTCCCACAGGACCCCATTTTGGAAGTGCCCAATATTGTCAAGGCGGAGCGACTCACTGCAACGGTGAACAAGGTGCCCACCCGCCACGTGCTGATCCACCACAATGGTCCACTTCCCACGCACCTGGACCTTGGCGTCTGGGGAAGATTCAAGACCCGACCATACCTGTCAGGCCCAGTACAATGCTTCAACTGCCAGGGGTTCAATCACATTGCAGCCACCTGCCAGCGAGAGAAGAAGTGTGGTGTGTGCAGCAAGGCACACGACTCGAAGGACTGCATTGCAATCCTCAAACATCCACCTGGCGAAGCCCTTCGGCCAGAGCCCAAGTGTGCCAACTGCTCAAAGATGCACCATGCCTGGAACCGGAGCTGTCCTGTGATGGTGCAGCACTGGCAGCAGGTTCGTCATCGGAACGACCCGACAGCCCCGACGCCACCCAGCCTTGGAACTGCCCAGCAACAGTCAGCATGGGCTCCAATCACGGTTCCCCGGATACCGCAGGAGGGCAATACCAGCGAGTTCCTGGCACTGGTCTCCCAGCGGTGGCATCAGGGGGCAGGCACTGGCTTGCAGCAGCGCGGTCAACTGCGGGGTCAGATGGCAAGGTGGCCAAGAAGACAGAATCAATGGAAAAAACAGCCACAGGCCAGGCACACTGCCCAGCAGGTCCCAGCTGGGAACCAACATTCCTTGCCATACCGCCAGCAGGCCTCTTCCCAAGGGCAGGGCCCTACTGTGAGCAGCCAGAGTCAGGCAGAGGTTCTCCGCCAGGGGACCCAGAAGCCCATGGACACTCAGGCCGGGCCTAGGGTGCACCCAGCTTATGCTGCTGCAGTGTCAACAGCCACCCAGACATACCCAGTGACCCAGAATCGACTCGACGGGTCGTCCAGCTCAATGCCTGCGGATGTAATGGTCGAATCATTTCCCGATCGACTGAAGAAAACCATCGGGGTCATCTCAGCGCTCCTCTGTCGCCTGCTGCCGTCGGCGGAGGACAGGGGCGCCTGCAGACAGCTCCTGTCATGGATGCTGGGCAAGGTCCTACTGGACAGGAAGGACTCAATGGAACTTCAGGCTATCATCCAGGAGTCCTTCCAGTCCGTGATGGAGGAGGCCCCGGAGTCGCCAACAACGAAAGACGAGTCCCAAGCAGAGATGGAATCAGCGGGCCACCTCTGCGGCCCTTGAAGATCCTCCAGTGGAACATTTGTGGGTTGCAGCGGAAAATTCACTTAGTGATTGAAGCTGCAGTTCAGGATGAGGTTGATGTATTCCTGTTCCAGGAGACACTTACCAATTCGTCACATCAAATGTAGCCACGTATCCCGGGATTGTCGGCCTACCTTCAGCGCCTGGAAGGGACTGGCATGGGCACGGCGATCTACGTTAGGACCACTATCCCTCATTCAATCTCCAATGACCCCATCAACTGTGGGGAGGGCGTAGAGGTTCAGGCTGTCACCCTACACCTACCAGATGGACCTCTCGTGGTTTAAAATATTTACAGAAGCTCTCGGTACACCCTTGACGTTTCAGAGGTGGCAGAGTCTTGTTGTGGCTCCAGGCAGCCTTCACATCTCATCGGGACACTGCACCAGGGCATGATGGTATCACCTATGGCATGATCACTCGGTCTGGCCATTCTGGACATTCAGCTGTCCTGGAGGTCGTCAACCAGACTTGACGAGCTGGCAACCTCCTTGTCGTATGGAAGGTGGCTGACATCATACCGATTCCTAAGCCTGGGAATCCTGGCAGTGTGAGGCCCATTTCCCTCACCAGTTGCATCTCGAAGGTGTCTGAAAGGATGGTGTTGGAGCGCCTGAGGTGGAAGCTTGGCCCTCCTCATAAACACCTCTATGGCTTCACCAGAAGAGTGGGCACTTTCGAAAGCCTTACCACTCTACTGGCCGGCATTGGGTCGGACGCCCAAGCCCACATTGTTGTCTTTCTTGACCTCGAGAAAGCTTTTGAGCTAGCCAGTGCACCTGCCATCCTCTCACTCTTGGCCCACAGGGGGTTAAAGGCAGGCTGCTTTCATGGCTTCGTTCCTATCTCCAGGACAGGCGGGCCCGGGTACGCTTCCATGGCATGCCTCTTCTCTCAAGACCCTGGACAATGGCACTCCACAGGGCGGGATGCTTAGTTCCACCCTGTTCAATGTACTGATGCACCAGCTGGTGATCCTGCCTGCCTTTCTCCAGAGGCACCTTCCTCCTCAGCTATGCCAATGACCTGGCACTTGTCGTACCTAGGAAGCGCCGGCTTTTGCAGTGTGCCCAGGAGGACCTCGATCTGCTGGCTTCCACTTGCCGTCACTTGGGGCTCAAGATATCTGCGGCAAAATCAAAAGCCATAATCCTTTGCACCAGGGTACCCAGTCAGAGGCTGCGGGTCCTGGGCATCGACCTGGAGTGGGTTCACAGTTATAGGTACCTTGGCATCTACATTGACAGGCACCTCACCTTCCAGAAACATGTGCACCACATTAAAAAGAGGGCTCTGCAGAGGGTCAGGGCATTGAGTGCCATGGCCAACCCTAGGGTTGGGGTCAGCCTCGAGGTCATGAGGTTGTTCTACATCCAGGCAATACGCTCCCTCGTTGACTATGGGGCACTTGCTCTGGTTCACGCCAGACCCACAAAAATCAAATCCCTCTGTGTCATCCAGAACACAGCAGTACGGGCCATGCTGGGGGCTCCTAGGTGGGCCAATGCAGTGGCTCTGAACCTTGAGGTGCAGCTACAGCCTCTTGAAGACATGATCCAACTGGTAGCTGCCAAGAGGATCGCAAAGTATCTCCGACTCCCAGGGGCTGACAAACTGATGAGAGATTTACGGGTCCGCCAGGGACAGGTCATTCCACTGCATCTCTGCCGCCGATGGATGTGGTCGGTAGCAGATGCCACACGGAAGCTCTTGCCCATGACATTGCTCCAGGCGGGAGGCTGCGACAGACTGGCAGCGAACTGCACGGTGCCACCCCCTTGGGCACCAGAGCTGTTTGCGGTGCACTGGACAACCCTACTAGACAGCAAGAGGCATTGCACCCGGGACATTCTGCAACGACTTGCCTCGGCTAGCATTGTGGGTGCTGAAGGCCCAGGGTGTGTGCCATACTACACCGATGGCTCCAGAGACCCAGTGGCAGGCTGCAAAGCTGCTGGGATATTCCACAGTAATCTGACAGAAGGTTGGCACCTCCCAGACCATTGCATCATTCTCCAGGCTGAACTCTTTGCCATCCAACAAGCTCTGCAGCATGCTCTTGCAGACCATCAGCATCCCCCATCATCCACGTTGATTCCAAGGCAGCTATCCAAGCGCTTATGCACAGAGAGCCAAAGGACAACATACACTTAATCACATCCATCTGGGTTGACCTGCAGACTCTCATGGCCCAGGGTCGCAGGGCCACCATCAACTGGATCCCGAGCCATGTGGGTATCTCTGATAATGATGCTGCAGATGAGGCTGCTAGGACTGCAACCCTCGAGGCACAGCCACGTGCTGCGATCTCCATCAGCCTCAGCCATGGATCCCAGGTTACAACCTATACAGATGTGACAGAGTGAACAGGCAAAAGGGGGAGGGGGTTGGCCTGTACATTGCAGAGTCACTTGTTTGCACAGAACTGCTTAATGCCTCAAATGATGTAGTGGAAGTTTTAGCAGTAAAGGTCGAGAACCAAAACCTAGTCATTGTGGTACTCTACAAGCCTCCGGATGCAACATCCCAGCAATTCCAGGAACAGCTGTTAAAAATTGACCACTGTCTGGAAAATCTTCCAGCTCCTGCACCCAACATCTTGCTCCTGGGGGATTTCAACTTAAGGCACCTAAAATGGAGGAATATAGCAAATAATATTGTTGCAGTAATAACACCAGGAGGCAGCTCTGATGAAAACTCACACTCACACGAGCTTTTAAATCTCTGCACAAAATTCAATTTAAACCAGCAAATAATAGAGCCTACTAGACTGGAGAATACACTAGACCTCATCTTCACTAACAATGATGATCTGATAAGAAATGTCACCATGTCAAAAACAATATACTCAGATCACAACATAATTGAGGTTCAGACATGTATGCGTGGAGCCCCAGACCGACATAATGAGACTAGTCAAGAGGGAGCTTTCACCAAATTCAACTTCAATAACAAAAACATAAAGTGGGACCAAGTAAACCAAGTCTTAACCGATATAAGCTGGGAAGATATACTAAGCAACACAGACCCCAACTTATGCCTAGAACAGATTAACTCGGTGGCACTCGATGTATGAACAAGGCTTATTCCTCTAAGAAAAAGGAGGAGTAGATGTAAAATAGAAAGAGACAGGCGCTCCCTTTACAGGCGACGGAAAAGAATAACAGAGCGGCTAAAAGAGGTCAATATATCTGAAATGCGTAGGGAGACACTGGCCAGAGAAACAGCAAGCATCGAACTTAAGCTAAAAGAATCCTTTAGGAGTCAGGAATCGCGGGAAGAACTAAAAGCCATAAATGAAATCGAAAGAAACCCAAAGTATTTCTTCTCCTATGCCAAATCAAAATCGAGAACAACGTCCAGTATTGGGCCCCTACTTAAACAAGATGGGTCCTACACAGATGACAGCAAGGAAATGAGTGAGCTACTCAAGTCCCAATATGACTCAGTTTTTAGCAAGCCGCTAACCAGACTGAGAGTCGAAGATCAAAATGAATTTTTTATGAGAGAGCCACAAAATTTGATTAACACAAGCCTATCCGATGTTATCCTGACGCCAAATGACTTCGAACAGGCGATAAATGACATGCCCATGCACTCTGCCCCAGGGCCAGACTCATGGAACTCTGTGTTCATCAAGAACTGCAAGAAACCCCTATCACGAGCCTTTTCCATCCTGTGGAGAGGGAGCATGGACACGGGGGTCGTCCCACAATTACTAAAAACAACAGACATAGCCCCACTCCACAAAGGGGGCAGTAAAGCAACAGCAAAGAACTACAGACCAATAGCACTAAAATCCCATATCATAAAAATCTTTGAAAGGGTCCTAAGAAGCAAGATCACCACCCATCTAGAAACCCATCAGTTACACAACCCAGGGTAACATGGGTTTAGAACAGGTCGCTCCTGTCAGTCTCAACTATTGGATCACTACGACAAGGTCCTAAATGCACTAGAAGACAAAAAGAATGCAGATGTAATATATACAGACTTTGCAAAAGCCTTCGACAAGTGTGACCATGGCGTAATAGCGCACAAAATGCGTGCTAAAGGAATAACAGGAAAAGTCGGTCGATGGATCTATAATTTCCTCACTAACAGAACACAGAGAGTAGTCGTCAACAGAGTAAAGTCCGAGGCAGCTACGGTGAAAAGCTCTGTTCCACAAGGCACAGTACTCGCTCCCATCTTGTTCCTCATCCTCATATCCGACATAGACAAGGATGTCAGCCACAGCACCGTGTCTTCCTTTGCAGATGACACCCGAATCTGCATGACAGTGTCTTCCATTGCAGACACTGCAAGGCTCCAGGCGGACATCAACCAAATTATTCAGTGGGCTGCAGAAAACAATATGAAGTTCAACGATGAGAAATTTCAATTACTCAGATATGGTAAACATGAGGAAATTAAATCTTCATCAGAGTACAAAACGAATTCTGGCCACAAAATAGAGCGAAACACCAACGTCAAAGACCTGGGAGTGATCATGTCGGAGGATCTCATCTTCAAGGACCATAACATTGTATCAATCGCATCTGCTAGAAAAATGACAGGATGGATAATGAAAACCTTCAAAACTACTGAGGCCAAGCCCATGATGACACTCTTCAGGTCACTTGTTCTATCTAGGCTGGAATATTGCTGCACACTAACAGCACCTTTCAAGGCAGGTGAAATTGCCGACCTAGAAAATGTACAGAGAACTTTCACGGCGCGCATAACGGAGATAAAACACCTCAATTACTGGGAGCGCTTGAGGTTCCTAAACCTGTATTCCCTGGAACGCAGGAGGGAGAGATACATGATTATATACACCTGGAAAATCCTGGACGGACTAGTACCGAACTTGCACACGAAAATCACTCACTACGAAAGCAAAAGACTTGGCAGACGATGCACCATCCCCCCAATGAAAAGCAGGGGTGTCACTAGCACGTTAAGAGACCATACAATAAGTGTCAGGGGCCCGAGACTGTTCAACTGCCTCCCAGCACACATAAGGGGGATTACCAACAGACCCCTGGCAGTTTTCAAGCTGGCACTGGAAAAGCACCTAAAGTCAGTTCCTGATCAGCCGGGCTGTGGCTCGTACGTTGGTTTGCGTGCAGCCAGCAGCAACAGCCTGGTTGATCAGGCTCTGATCCACCAGGAGGCCTGGTCACAGACCAGGCCGCGGGGGCGTTGACCCCCGGAACTCTCTCCAGGTCTCCAGGTCTCTATGGGCTGCCAGTGCGGCCAGGCGCCCAGTCCCTGACCCTGGGGATTCACGGAGCCTCTGTTGGTATGTATTCGGACACAGTCCAGAGAACTGAGGGTGCGTATCCACCGCCTACACTTAGGGTATCCCGCCACTGCGCGGATTGTTGAACGGGCACAAGAGGAGCTCTGTGCTCATTGTGACCGAATGGTTCCGAAGCCCTTGGTGCAATACTAGTTAGACTGCCCGGCTACGATGCCCCTTCGCTGTAGAAACTTCCCAACGACGCCACTGAGGCAGGCCCGAGAGGATGAGGCAGCACATCTTGTGTACTTAGCTGTCAGGGACTTGGAAACCTTACTTCCAGTCCTTACACGTCATCCCCCCCCCATGAAGTTGCTGCGAGGGCCTGCTTTGGGCCTCCATTGCAATGCACACCAGCCGCTGTTAGTGCACACTAACGTATGGTACGTCATCTGGCCATAGAGCAGGTGAGGTACCCCCCTACCTTCCTGCTGAAGACCTGCCACACAGGTGCAAGAAAAGATAAACGACACTTCCCTACCCGGGGAGCCAATGCCAGGTCACCAAAATGGAAGAGACCCAGGCTGGGATTACCGGCGAATCAAACAGAAAAGAATAGAATAGAATTTAATTATGACGAATACAGTGGACGGTGCTTTAAAAGACTGGAGATACTTGTCACAGGTGGTGGTTCACTGTAATGTTTAAGTCACTGAAAACATAAACACTGCAATAAATACTTAAAATTATGATTAATAAATTTTGTACATACTTTATTACCTAAACACAGTAACTGACTTAGTTAATGAAATGTTGGAGCCCAGATGATACATGATACACTGATATACACAGTTGATACATGATACACTGATATACACAGTTGATACATGATACACTGATATACACAGTTGATACATGATACACTGATATACACAGTTGATACATGATACACTGATATACACAGTTGATACATGATACACAGATATACACAGTTGATACATGATACACTGATATACACAGTTGATACATGATACACTGATATACACAGTTGATACAAGATACACTGATATACACAGTTGATACATGATACACTGATATACACAGTTGATACATAATACACTGATATACACAGTTGATACATGATACACTGATATAAACAGTTGATACATGATACACTGATATACACAGTTGATACATGATACACAGATATACACAGTTGATACATGATACACTGATATACACAGTTGATTCATGATACACAGATATACACAGTTGATACATGATACACAGATATACACAGTTGATACATGATACACTGATATACACAGTTGATACATGATACACAGATATACACAGTTGATACATGATACACAGATATACACAGTTGATACATGATACACTGATATACACAGTTGATACATGATACACAGATATACACAGTTGATACATGATACACTGATATACACAGTTGATACATGATACACTGATATACACAGTTGATACATGATACACTGATATACACATTGATACATGATACACTGATATACACAGTTGATACATGATACACAGATATACACAGTTGATACATGATACACTGATATACACAGTTGATTCATGATACACAGATATACACAGTTGATACATGATACACTGATATACACAGTTGATACATGATACACTGATATACACAGTTGATACATGATACACTGATATACACAGTTGATACATGATACACTGATATACACAGTTGATACATGATACACAGATATACACAGTTGATACTGATACACTGATATACACAGTTGATACATGATACACTGATATACACAGTTGATACAAGATACACTGATATACACAGTTGATACATGATACACTGATATACACAGTTGATACATATACACTGATATACCACAGTTGATACATGATACACTGATATACACAGTTGATACATAATACACTGATATACACAGTTGATACATGATACACTGATATACACAGTTGATACATGATACACTGATATACACAGTTGATACAGATACACGATATACACAGTTGATACATGATACACTGATATACACAGTTGATACATATACACGATATTACACAGTTGATACATGATACACTGATATACACAGTTGATACATGATACACAGATTTACACAGTTGATACATGATACACTGATATACACAGTTGATACATGATACACTGATATACACAGTTGATACATGATACACTGATATACACAGTTGATACATGATACACTGAATATACACAGTTGATACATGATACACAGATATACACAGTCTTCAAATTGACGGCATCCAGAGAGGACGTCGGCGACTCTGCTCTGACCACTGAGACCCAAGTTTTTTATTGCGTTATCCTCAGTAATTCTTGACTGGAGCTGAGAGGAAAACTTACTTGGTGCTCGAGCACCATCCCTTATAGAAGGTAAGGCGGTGACTAGCTTGGTTGTCCCCCTCTCTCCACCCCATCCCCCCAATCTTCCCCATCCTCCCATCACACACATCTACACTTGTGGCCACTTGCATGTTCACCCCTCTCTTCCCCATCCCCCCAACCTTCCCCATCCTCCCATCACACACATCTACACTGGTTGTAACTTGCTTGTTCACCCCTCTCTTCCCCATCCCCCAACCTTCCCCATCCTCCCCTCACACACATCTACACTTGTGTTAACTTGCTTGTTCACCCTCTCTCTTCCCCATCCCCCAACCTTCCCCATCCTCCCCTCACTCACATCTACACTGGTGGCCACTGCATTTCACCCTCTCTTCCCATCCCCCCAACCTTCCCCATCCTCCCATCACACACATCTACACTGGTGGCCACTTGCATGTTCACCCCTCTCTTCCCCATCCCCCCAACCTTCCCCATCCTCCCCTAACACACATCTACACTGGTGGTAACTTGCATGTTCACCCCTCTCATCCCCATCCCCCCAACCTTCCCCATCCTCCCATCACACACATCTACACTGGTTGTAACTTGCTTGTTCACCCCTCTCTTCCCCATCCCCCAACCTTCCCCATCCTCCCCTCACACAACATCTACACTTGTGTAACTTGCTTGTTCACCCTCTCTTCCCCATCCCCCCAACCTTCCCCATCCTCCCCTCACTCACATCTACACTGGTGGTAACTTGCATGTTCACACCCCCTCTCTTCCCCATCCCCCAACTTCCCATCCTCCCCTCACACAAACATCTACACTGGTGGTACTTGCTTGTTCATCCCTCTCTTCCCCATACCCCAACTTTCCCATCCTCCCCTCACACAAACATCTACACTGGTGGTAACTTGCTTGTTCATCCCTCTCTCCCCATACCCCAACTTTCCCCTCCTCCCCTCACACAAACATCTACACTGGTGGTAACTTGCTTGTTCACCCCTCTCTTCCCCATCCCCCAACCTTCCCATCCTCCCTCACACACATCTACACTTGTGTTAACTTGCTTGTTCACCCTCTCTCTTCCCCATCCCCCCAACCTTCCCCATCCTCCCCTCACTCACATCTACACTGGTGGTCACTTGCATGTTCACCCCTCTCTACCCCATCCCCCAACCTTCCCCATCCTCCCCTCACACAAACATCTACACTGGTGGTAACTTGCTTGTTCATCCCTCTCTTCCCATCCCCCAACTTTCCCCATCCTCCCCTCACACAAACATCTACACTGGTGGTAACTTGCTTGTTCATCCCTCTCTTCCCCATACCCCAACTTTCCCCATCCTCCCCTCACACAAACATCTACACTGGTGGTAACTTGCTTGTTCACCCCTCTCTTCCCCATCCCCCCAACCTTCCCCATCTCTCCCCTCACACCCACACCTTCACTGGTGATAACTTGCTTGTTCAACCTCTCTCTTCCCCATCCCCCAACCTTCCCCATCCTCCCCTCACTCACATCTACACTGGTGGTAACTTGCATGTTCACCCCTCTCTTCCCCATCCCCCCAACCTTCCCCATCCTCCCCTCACACACATCTTCACTGGTGATAACTTGCTGTTCAACCCCTCTCTTCCCCATCCCCCAACCTTCCCCATCCTCCCCTCACTCACATCTACACTGGTGGTAACTTGCATGTTCATCCCTCTCTTCCCATCCCCCCAACCTTCCCCATCCTCCCCTCACACAAACATCTACACGGGTGGTAACTTGCTTATACTCCCTCTCTTCTCCATCCCCCCAACCTTCCCCATCCTCCCCTCACACAAACATCTACACTGGTGGTAACTTGCTTGTTCACCCCTCTCTTCCTCATACCCCCAACCTTCCCCATTCCCTCCCCTCACACAAACATCTACACTGGATGTAACTTGCTTGTTCACCCCTTTCTTCCCCATCCCCCCAACCTTCCCCATCCTTCCCTCACACACATCTACACTGGATGTAACTTGCTTGTTCACCCCTTTCTTCCCCATCCCCCCAACCTTCCCCATCCTCCCATCACACACACGTCTTCACTGGTGATAACTTGCTTGTTCACCCCTCTCTTCCCCATCCCCCCAACCTTCCCCATCCTCCCCTCACTCACATCTACACTGGTGGTAACTTGCATGTTCATCCCTCTCTTCCCCATCCCCCCAACCTTCCCCATCCTCCCATCACACACATCTTCACTGGTGATAACTTGCTTGTTCACCCTCTCTCTTCCCCATCTCCCAACCTTCCCCATCCTTCCCTCACTCACATCTACACTGGTGGTAACATGCATGTTCACCCCTCTCTACCCCATCCCCCCATCCTTCCCCATCCTCCCCTCACACAAACATCTACTTTGGTGGTAACTTGCTTGTTCACCCCTCTCTTCCCCATCACCCCAACCTTCCCCATCCTCCCCTCACAGAAACATCTACACTGGAGGTAACTTGCTTGTTCACCCCTCTCTTCCCCATCCCAGCAATCTTCCCCATCCTCCCCTCACACAAACATCTACACTGATGGTAAATTGCTTGTTCACCCCTTTCTTCCCCATCCCCCCAACCTTCCCCATCCTCCCCACACACAAACAACTACACTGGAGGAAACTTGCTTGTTCATCCCTCTCTTCCCCATCCCCCCAACCTTTCCCATCCTCCCCTCACACAAACATCTACACTGGTGGTAACTTGCTTGTTCCCCCCTCTCTTCCCCATCCCCCCAACCTTTCCCCATCCTCCCCTCACACAAACATCTACACTGGTGGTAACTTGCTTGTTCACCCCTCTGTTCCCCATACCCCAAACTTCCCCATCCTCCCCTCACACAAATCTACACAGGAGGTAACTTGCTTGTTCCCCCCTCTCTTCCCCATCCCCCCAACCTTTCCCCATCCTCCCCTCACACAAACATCTACACAGGAGGTAACTTGCTTGTTCCCCCCTCTCTTTCCCCATCCCCCAACCTTTCCCCATCCTCCCCTCACACAAACATCTACACAGGAGGTAACTTGCTTGTTCCCCCCTCTCTTCCCCATCCCCCAACCTTTTCCATCCTCCCCTCATACAAACATCTACACTGACACATTACTTACATTGCTATCCTTCTGACTTTCCTATCTTCTTCTTTTTCAGCAACTTCGCTTCGGCGAGTTAACACAAGGAAATTTGACCATCCGGTAGCCCGTGTGGCTTCTTAAAATCCGGCCGATCATTGGCTTGGGCCCTGTCCCCCTCACTCCTCGAGGGAAGGCTATCTTAGGGGTCCTGTCCCCCTCACTAATCGACGGAAGGCTATCTTAGGGGTCTTGTCCCCCTCACTCCTCGAAGGAAGGCTATCTTAGGGGATCTGTACCCCTCACTCCACGAGGGTAGGCAATCTTAGGGGCCCTCTCCCACCCTCACTCCTCGAGGGTAGGCTATCTTAGGGCCATGTCCCCTCACTCCTCGAGCGTAGGCTATCTTAAGGGCCCTGCCCCCCCTCACTCCTCGAGGGTAGGCTATCTTAGGGGCACTGTCCCCTCACTCCTCGAGAGTAGGCTACCTTAGGGGCCCTGTCCCCCTCACTCCTCTAGAGTAGGTTATCTAAGGGTCACTGTCCCCCTCACTCCTCGATGGTAGGCTATCTTAGGGGCCCTGTCCCCCTCACTCCTCGCGGGTAGGCTATCTTAGGGGCACTGTCCACCTCACTCCTCGAGGGTAGGCAATCTTAAGATGGCCTACCCTCGAGGAGTGAGAGGACATGGCCCTAAGATAGCCTACCCTCGAGGAGTGAGGGGGACAGGTCCCCTAAGATAGCCTACCCTCGAGGAGTGAGGGGGACAGGGCCCCAAAGATAGCCTACCGTCGAGGAGTTAGGGGGATGTGGCCCCTAAGATAGCCTACCATCGAGGAGTGAGGGTGACAGGGCCCTAAGATTGCTTATCCTCGAGGAGTGAGGGGGACAGGGCCCCTAAGATAACCTTCCTCGAGAAGTGAGGAGGATAGTGCCCCTAAGCTAGCCTACCCTCGAGGAGTAAGGGGGACAGGGCCACTACGATAGCCTACCCTGGACGAGTGAGGAAGACATGGACCCTAAGATAGCCTAATCGCGAGGAGTGAGGGTGACAGGGGCCATAAGATAGCCTACCCTCGAGGAGTGATGGGGACAGGGCCTCTAAGATAGCCTTCCCCCGAGGAGCGAGGGGGACAGGGCCCATAAGATACCTAAACTCGAGGACTGAGGGGACAGGGCCCCTAAGATAGCCTATCCTCGAGGAGCGAGGGGGACATGGCCCCTAAGATAGCCTACAGTCGAGGAGTGATGGGGACAGGGCCTCTAAGATAGCCTTCCCTCGAGGAGTGAGGGGGACAGGGCCCATAAGATACCTACCCTCGAGGAGTGAGGGGGACAGGGACCCTAAGATAGCCTACGCTCGAGGAGTGAGAGGGACATTGCGCCTAAGATAGCCTACCCTGGAGGAGTGAGGGGGACAGGGCCCATAAGATAGCCTACCCTCGAGGAGAGAGGGACAGGGCCCTAAGATAGCCTACCCTCGAGGAGTGAGGGAGACAGGGCCCCTAAGATAGCCTACCCTCGAGGAGTGAGGGGGGACAGGGCCCCTAAGATAGCCTACCCTCGAGGAGTGAGGGAGACAGGGCCCCTAAGATAGCCTACCGTCGAGGAGTGAGGGGAACAGGGCCCCTAAGATAGCCTACCTTCGAGGAGTGAGGGGGGACAGGGCCACTAAGATAGCCTACCCTCGAGGAGTGAGGGGGACAGGGCCCCTAAGATAGCCTACCCTCGAGGAGTGAGGGAGACAGGGCCCCTAAGATACCTACCCTCGAGGAGTGAGGGGGACAGGGGCCCTAAGATAGCCTACGCTCGAGGAGTGAGAGGGACATTGCGCCTAAGATAGCCTACCCTGGAGGAGTGAGGGGGACAGGGCCCATAAGATAGCCTACCCTCGAGGAGAGAGGGACAGGGCCCCTAAGATAGTCTACCCTCGAGGAGTGAAGGAGACAGGGCCCCTAAGATAGCCTACCGTCGAGGAGTGAGGGGGACATTGCCCCTAAGATAGCCTACCCTCGAGGAGTGAGAGGGGACAGGGCCCCTAAGATAGCCTACCCTCGAGGAGTGAGGGAGACAGGGCCCCTAAGATAGCCTACCGTCGAGGAGTGAGGGGGACAGGGCCCCTAAGATAGCCTACCCTCGAGGAGTGAGGGGGGACAGGGCCACTAAGATAGCCTACCCTCGAGAAGTGAGGGGGACAGGGCCCCTAAGATAGCCTACTCTCGAGGAGTGAGGGGGGACAGGGCCCCTAAGATAGCCTACCCTCGAGGAGTGATTTGGAAAGGGCCCATAAGATACCTACCCTCGAGGAGTGAGGGGGACAGGGACCCTAAGATAGCCTACGCTCGAGGAGTGAGAGGGACATTGCGCCTAAGCTAGCCTACCCTGGAGGAGTGAGGGGGAGAGGGCCCATAAGTTAGCCTACCCTCGAGGAGAGAGGGACAGGGCCCCTAAGATAGCCTACCCTCGAGGAGTGAGGGAGACAGGACCCCTAAGATAGCCTACCGTCGAGGAGTGAGGGGGACAAAGCCCATAAGATAGCCTACCCTCGAGGAGTGAGGGGGGACAGGGCCACTAAGATAGCCTACCCTCGAGGAGTGAGGGGAACAGTACCCCTAAGATAACCTACCCTAGAGGAGTGATTGGGAAAGGGCCCCTAAGATAACCTACCCTCCAGGAGTGAGGGGACAGTGCCACTAAGATAGCCTACCCTCGATGAGGGAGGGGGCAGGGCCCTTAAGATAGCCTACTCTCGAGGAGTGAGGGGGACAGGGCTCCTTAGATAGCCTACTCTAGAGGAGTGAGGGGACATGGCCCTAAGATAGCCTACCCTCGAGGAGTGAGGGGGACAGGGCCCCTAAGAAAGCCTACCCTCGAGGAGTGAGAGGGACAAGGGCCCTAAGATAGCCTACCCTCGAGGAGTGAGAGGGACAGGGCCCCTAAGATAGCCTACCCTCGAGGAGTGAGGTAGACAGTGTCCCGAAGATAGCCTGCCCTCGAGGAGAGAGGGGGACAGGGCCCCTAAGATAGCCTGCCTTCGAGGAGTGAGGGGGACTTTGACCCTAAGCTAACCTACATTAGAGGAGTGAGGGGGACAGCGCCCCTAAGATAGCCTACCCTCGAGGAGAGAGGGGGACAGTGCCCCTAAAATAGCCTTCCCTCGAGAAGTGAGGGGGACAGGGCTTTTAAGATAGCCGACCCTAGAGGAGTGAGAGGACATGGCCCAAAGATAGCCTACCCTAGAGGAGTGAAGGGGACAGGGCCCCTAAGGTAGCCTACCCTAGAGGAGTGAGGGTGACAGGGCCCTAAGATAACCTTCCTCGAGGAGTGAGGGGGATAGTGCCCCTAAGATAGCCTACCGTCGAAAAGTGAGAGGGACAGGGACCCTAAGATAGCCTACCCTCGAGGAGTAAGGGGGACAGAGCCACTACGATAGCCTACCCTCGACGAGTGAGGAAGACATGGCCCCTAAGATAGCCTACTCGCGAGGAGTGAGGGTGACAGGGCCCATAAGATAGCTTAAACTCGAGGAGTGAGGGGACAGGGCCCCTAAGATAGCCTACCCTCTATTAGTGAGGGGGACAGGGCCCCTAAGATAGCCTACACTCGAGGAGAGATGGGGACAGGGCCTCTAAGATAGCCTTCCCTCGACGAGTGAAGGGGACAGGGCCCCTAAGATAGCCTACCCTCGAGGAGTGAGGGAGACAGTGCCCCTAAGATAGCACGCCCTCGAGGAGTGAGGGGGACAGGGCTCCTAAGATAGCCTACCCTCGTGGAGTGATGGGGACTTTGCCCCTAAGATAACCTACATTAGAGGAGTTAGGGCGACAGGGCCCCTAAGATAGCCTACCCTCGAGGAGAGAGGGGGACAGTGCCCCTAAGATAGCCTTCCCTCGAGAAGTGAGGGAGACAGGGCCTTTAAGGGTAGGCTATCTTAGGGGCACTATCCCCCACACTCCTCGAGGAAGGTTATCTTATTGGCGCTGTCCCCCTCACTCTTCGAGGGTAGGCTATCTTAGGGGCCATGTCCCCCTCACTCCTCGAGTGTAGGCTATCTTAGGGCCCTGTCCCCCTCACTCCTCGAGGGTAGGCTAACTTAGGGGCCATGTCCCCCTCACTAATCGAGGGTAGGCGATCTTAGGGGCAATGTCCCCCTCGCTTTTCGAAGGTAGGCTATCTTAGGGCCATGTCTCCCTCACTCCTCAAGGGTAGGTTATCTTAAGGGCACTGTCCACCTCACTCCTCGAGGGTAGGATATCTTAGAGGCCCTGTCCCCCACACTCCTCGAGGGTAGGCTATCTTTGGGGCTCTGTGCATCTCACTCCTCGAGGGTAGGTTATCTTATGGGCCCTGTCCCTCTCACTCCTCGAGTGTAGGCTATCATAGGGGCCCTGTCCCCCCTCACTCCTCGAGGGTAGGCTATCTTACGGGTCCTGTCCCCCTCACTCTTCGTGGATAGGCTATCTTAGGGGCAATGTCCCCCTCACTCCTCGAGGGTGGGCTATCTTAGGGGCCCTGTCCCCCCTCACTTCTCGAGGGTAGGCTATTTTACGGGCAATGTCCCCCTCACTCCTCGAGGGTAGGCTATCTTAGGGGCTCTGTCCCCCTCACTCCTCGAGGGTAGGCTTTCTTAGGGGCACTGTCCCACTCACTCCTGGAGGGTAGGCTATCTGAGGGGCCCTGTCCCCCTCACTCCTCTAGGGCAGGTTATCTTAAGGGCACTGTCCCCCTCACTCATGGAGGGAAGGCTATCTTAGGGCCCCTGGCCCCCTCACTCCTCGAGGGAATCCTATCTTACGGGCCCTGTCCCCATCACTCCTCGAGGGTAGGCTATCTTAGGGGCAATGTCCCCCTCACTCCTCGAGGGTAGGCTATCTTAGGGGCCCTGTCCCCCTCACTTCTCGAGGGTAGGCTATCTAAGGGGCACTGTCCCCCTCCCTCCTCGAGGGTAGGCTATGTTAGGGGCATTGTCCACCTCACTCATGGAGGGTAAGCTATCCTAGGGGCCCTGTCTCCTTCACTCCTCGATGGTAAGCT
The DNA here is from genome assembly GCF_026875155.1 of Cherax quadricarinatus. Taxonomy (NCBI): domain Eukaryota; kingdom Metazoa; phylum Arthropoda; class Malacostraca; order Decapoda; family Parastacidae; genus Cherax; species Cherax quadricarinatus. The sequence continues at coordinate 22,970,932 of NC_069452.1, read as the reverse complement.
ATCTTAGGTTCCCTGTCTCCCTCACTCGTCGAGGGTAGGCTATCTTAGGGCCATGTCCCCTCCCTCCTCGAGGTAGGCCTTCCTAAGGGCACTGTCCCCCTCACTTCTCGAGCGTAGGCTATCTTAGGGGCCGTGTCTCCCTCACTCCTCGAGCGTAGGCTATCTTAGGGGTCACGTCTCCGTCACTCGTCGAGGGTAGGCTAACTTAGGGGCCCTGTCCCCCTCACTCATCGAGCGTAGGCTATCTTAGGCGCCCTGTCCCCCTCATTCCTCGAGGGTAGGCTATCTTAGGGGCCGTGTCTCCCTCTCTCATCGAGGGTAGGCTATCTTAGGGGCCCTGTCCCTCTCACTCCTCGAGGGTAGGCTAACTTATGGGCCCTGTCCCCCTCACTCCTCCAGGGTAATCTATCTTAGGCGCAATGTCCCCCTCACTCATCGAGCGTAGGCTATCTTAGGTGCCCTGTCTCCCTCACTCCTCGGGGGTAGGCTATCTTAGGCGCCCTGTCCCCCTCATTCCTCGAGGGTAGGCTATCTTAGGGGCCGTGTCTCCCTCTCTCATCGAGGGTAGGCTATCTTAGGGGCCCTGTCCCCCTCACTCTTCGAGGGTAGGATAACTTAGGGGCCCTGTCCCCCTCACTCCTCGAGGGTAGGCTATCTTAGGGTCCCTGTCCCCCTCACTCCTCAAGGGTAGGCTACCTTAAGGGCCCTGTCCGCCCTCACTCTTCGAGGGTAGGCTATCTTAGGGCCTGTCCCTCTCACTCCTCGAGGGTAGGCTATCTTAGGGGCCATGTCCCCCTCACTCCTCGACGGTAGGCTATCTTAGGGGAAATGTCCCCATCACTCCTCGAGGGTAGGCTATCTTAGGAGCCCTGTCCCACTCACTCCTCGAGCGTAGGCTATCTTAGGGCCATGTCCCCTCACTCTTCGAGGGCAGGCTATCTTAAGGGCCCTGCCCCTCTCACTCTTCGAGGGTTGGCTATCTTAGGGGCACTGTCCCCTCACTCCTCGAGAGTAGGCTATCTTAGGGGCCCTGTCCCCCTCACTCCTCTTGGGTAGGTTATCTTAGGGGCACTGTTCCCCTCACTACTCGAGGGTAGGCTAGCTTAGGGGCCCTGTCCCCCTCACTCCTCGAGGGTGTGCTATTTCAGGGGAACCGACCACCTCATTTCTCGAGGGTATGCTATCTCAGTGACCTTGTCCCCCTCTCTATTCGAGGGTAGGCTATTTTAGGGGCCCTGTCCCCCCTCACTCCTCGAGGGTAGGCTATCTTAGTGGCCCTGTATCCCCTCACTCCTCGAGGGTAGGCTATCTTAGGTGGCCTGTCCCCCTCACTCCTCGAAGTAGGCTATCTCAGGGGCCCTGTCACCCTCACTCCTCGAGGGAAGGCTATGTTAGAGCACTGTCCCCCTCACTCCTCGAGGGTAGGCTATCTTAGTGGCCCTGTCCCCCCTCACTCCTCAAGGGTAGGCTATCTCAGGGGCCCTGTCCCCATCACTCCTCGAGGGTAGGCTATCTTAGGGGCATCGTCCCTCTCACTCCTCGAGGGTAGGCTATCTCATGGGCCCCTGTCCCCATCACTCCTCGAGGGTAGGCTATCTTAGGTTCCCTGTCTCCCTCACTCGTCGAGTGTAGGCTATCTTAGGGGCCCTGTCCCTCTCACTCGTCGAGGGTAGGATATCTCAGGGACTCTGTCCCCATCACTCCTCAGGGGTAGGCTATCTTAGGGGCCCTGTCACCCTCACTCCTCGAGGGTAGGCCATCTTAGGGGCACTGTCCCCCTCACTCCTCGAGGGTAGGCTATCTTAGGGGCCCTGTCCCCCCTCACTCCTCGAGGGTAGGCTATCTTATGGGCCCTGTCCCCCTCACTCCCCGAGGGTAGGCTATCTTAGGGACCCTGTCTCCCTCACTCCTCGAGGGTATGTTTTCTTAGTGGCATTGTCCCTCTCACTCCTCGAGGGTAGTCTATCTTATGGGCTCTGTCCCCCTCACTCCTCTAGGGTAGGTTATCTTAGGGGCACTGTTCCCTCACTCCTCGAGGGTAGGCTATCTTAAGGGCCCTGCCCCCTCACTCTTCGAGAGTAGGCTATATTAGGGGCTCAGTCCTCCTCACTCCTCGAGGGTAGGCTATCTTAGGGGCACTGTCCACCTCACTCCTCTTGGGTAGGTAATCTTAGGGGCACTGTTCCCCTCACTCCTCGAGAGTAGGCTATCTTAGGGGCCCTGTCCCCCTCACTCCTCTTGGGTAGGTTATCTTAGGGGCGCTATTCCCCTCACTACTCGAGGGTAGGCTATCTTAGGGGCCCTGTCCCCCTCACTCCTCGAGGGTAGGCTATCTTAGGGGCACTGTCCACCTCACTCCTCGAGGGTAGGCTATCTCAGTGGCCCTGTCCCCCTCACTCCTCGAGGTAGGCTATCTCTGGTTCCCTGTCCCCCTCACTCCTCAAGGGTAGGCTATGTTAGGGGCACTGTCCCCCTCACTCCTCGAGGGTAAGCTATCTTAGGGGCCCTGTCCCCCTCACTCCTCGAGGGTAGGCTATCTTAGGTTCCCTGTCTCCCTCACTCATCGAGGGTAGGCTATCTTAGGGGCCCTGTCCCTCTCACTCCTCGAAAGTAGGCTATCTTAGGGGCCCTGTCCCCATCACTCCTCGAGGGTAGGCTATCTTAGGTGCCCTGTCTCCCTCACTCCTCGGGGGTAGGCTATCTTAGGTGCCCTGTCTCCCTCACTCCTCGAGGGTAGGCTATCTTAGGGGCACTGTCCCCCTCACTTCTCGAGGGTAGGCTACGTTAATACCTGCCCCTGGCCTTGCACCAGACACTGGTGCACAACCTACCGCTACTGAAGCTGACCGTGCAGATCAAGTACTTTCCCAGGGTGCTCCAACTAGATTATCAAATTTTCCCTTGGAGCCCCCCTTGCCTCCTCTCGAACCTGCTGTGCCTCTGCACCAGGTAACTGAGTATAAGACACATCAGTTGTCAGATGATGGCTCTAATGACTTTAACGCATCTGTAGATATTACCACCTTCAGTGAGGACGGAGACATGGTCAGTACGCAGGGAACTACTCAGAACTACACTCCCACACTTGATGAGTCGAATAGGGAAAGTTTGCATTCCATATGTGACTATAATTTCAGACACCAATCCTCTGTCCGCAGCAAACGTGCAAAACACCCCAAAAAAATGGGGATTACAATTTTCCAACTTAATGTTCAACATTTCTTTAATAACCGTTACCTCCTAAAAGTTGAACTACACAATTACAATCCTGACGTTATCCTTCTGAATGAGACTACTGTGAGACAGACCAACACATAAAGTTACATGGTTACTGTACTGTAGAGAAATTGAGAGGGGCCTCTTAGTAGAGTGGCTGTCATAGTTAAACTAGGTTATACATTTCGAAATATTCACGTTGACGAAGATAATATTATTGCAATTGAACTGACGACATCTCATGGTCAAATTCTGATGGGTACTGGTTATTTTCCTCCGAGACAACTATATATAGAGTCCATTCCCCTACATCAGATATTAAGCAGAAATATTCCAACAATTCTGGCAGGAGATTTAAACGCCCATCGCCCTGCACTCTTTAACTGTGGAGCTGGTAATCTGTTGGGCGACTTGTAAGGAAAACAATTATTTAATATCATGACAGCCAGAAATCTATTGTTTCAGAGACTATTTTTTAAGCCGTATGTAGGACCTCATCCGAGGACATCAACAGAGATTATGACCTATTCCATTGCAAAGTCTCTCCTGATGGAAACGTAGGATCTGACCACATCCCTGTTATAATAACACTACAAACTTTTCCATTTAGAATACCGGTACCTCCTAAACCCAGCCTCAACACCCTTAGATTTGACCCCTTCAGGGCATACCTATGTAACGACAATACTGTTTCGTTGGAGATTACGCCTTCCACTGCTACTGGAGACGTGATCAGCTCCCTCCACAACCGAATACTAGATGCCATTAATGCAACTTCCCAGTTACCTTCAACAAAGATCTATTAACTAGGGAAATTAAAGACTGCATGAAAAATTATCAAACAGATTGTCGACGGCACCTTAAACACAGCAGCCACCAGGGGCTACACTGCATAGGTTGAGGCAGGACTTAATTACCATGATTAGTCATCACAAACGAGTCTTATGGAAATATCTTGTTATTCAAGCTAACCAGTATAAACGTTAGCCTGCAAAGTTCTGGAGCAAGATCCGGCAGCTTCTAGGGGCAAAGCACAAGGCTCCCAGTTATCTCGTACATTCCATCTCTGATAATGATGAGGAGGAGGTTGATATAAAACTTGATGATCCACAGGACCAGGCTAATCTGATGGGTGATGTGTGGGAGAAAATTCTCTCATACAATACAGTCGATGATTTAATAATAATCACTATCAGTTGGTAAATGAGTGGAGAGATGATAACTTAGCTGATCTACAACCACTACCTTCCATCGATACATCAACTCTTGAAGATACCCACCCTCTTACTAGACCTATCACACTACTTGAGATGAGTCAAGTTATTGGACGAATGCGTAATAAAGCTCCTGGTCTTGTTGTTTCAACGTTTCGCCCTATAGGAGCTTTGTCAAGCCGTAACAGCTCCTGGTCTCTCTGGAATAATGATGAAACAAATAAATTTCTTACCAAGAAATTGCAAACAGTCTTTGGTCAATATCTTTAATGCCATCTAGACCTCAGGACACTCTCCAGTGGTTTTTAAGTCTGCAAGGATGATCTTCATTGCTAAACCCAATAAAAACAACCACCAACCTGGGAACTGTAGACCAATGTCTTTACTTGAAGTCACTGGAAAAGTTCTTGAGAAAATCATTTCCTATGGATTGAACTATTATATGGAGTATAATCACCTCTTTACTGAAAAACGGTTCTGCTTCAGGACTCACAGAAGTGCCCATCATGCAATAAATATCATCTTCGACGCTGCTGATAGCCTGAAGAAACAGCTTACCCTGATTGCCACCAGGGATGTTTACAAAGCCCCAGACAGCTTGTGGCATGATGGTTTTATATTTAAACTGGTTGACCTTCCTGACCACAACTGGTCCTTTCTCAGATTTATATATAACTTCTTGTCTCAAAGAAAAATTATCCCTACCTTTAACGGCAAGTCGACAGAGCCTTTTATACCGACAGCTGGAGTACCACAATGGGAATATCTCCATCAGAGGTGCAACTGTAGCCATTTGAAACCCCAAGATATATTTAGCCAAAGCCTGTCTTAGCAGTCTATATAGGTCTAATCAAGCCCCATCACACGACAAAAAAATCTGTATAAGATGATGATAAGACCTATACTCGAATACCCATGTGTCCCAATGTCGTTAACAACAAATACCAAAATGCTATGGTTGCAACGGGTCCAGAATAGAGCTCTCCGCTTCATTACGGGAGAGACGGAATCAGGATGGCAGACTTACACGTCCGCCAGGACACTGATGCACTAAACGTACGGCTTGATAAGCTGAAGAAGAGAAAACTTAATACAATGCAAGAACTCTACATACCAGATAGAGAACATCCTCTCCAAATTGAAAATACTACCGACTATATCATTAACACTCCTCCTCACAGGACACAAAGAATGACTCTCCCACAGAGGCTGCGTCGCTTCATTCATAAAGATAATTACCATCGACCAATGATCTTGAGCAACCTCCCTGCAGATGAAGATGATTGGGTAACACCAGAACCCTTCTATGTCTTCTAAGTACATTATCACCCGTAATTATGGAGACATCTTTTATAACTTCTATAATCTTACACACACTACTAAAACATCGCCACACTTATTATGGTGGGGCACGCCGAGCTGCTCAGTATTTCTTAGTAAACTGCACGTATATTAATCTCCTTGCCAATGTCACTACCAACCTTCGTCCTGCAATTGCAGATTATATAACCATTACCAACTCAGAGTCATACACCAACATATTTGTTGTATCTGTGTGATTTTCATGGGTAAGTGTTATACCCCTTTCAATAATTTTCAGAATGATATTACACATACATTAAAAACTGCACCAAAGAAGTTGTGCCACTTCCCTTTATTATCCTACCTCTTCCCCCCTCCCACCGATTTCCCATATTTCTTTTCTTATCCATCCTTCTTCCTTACCCTTCTTACCTAAGCTCTGGTCATAAGTTATAGTTATGGGCTCAGTTACTGGACACAGTATGTGTCTCTGTAATGTCTTCACTAATGTTTGGTTCGGTTAATGGACACAGTATGTGTCTCTGTAATGTCTTCACTAATGTTTGGTTCGGTTAATGGACACAGTATGTGTCTCTGGCCTTCAGTGTTCTGTTAACTAAGCAAGTTATAATAGTGAACAACTGTTAACAATAACAAAATTAAAAATGGAAAACAATGATTACAACAATTACATTATTATTACAATAATATTATGACGGGGGAATATTAACTCATCAGACTAAATACTGCTGGACAAAATGGCTCTCAGAGATAAACAAAAATTGTGTGAGTTGTAATGAAAAACTGAAAGCACTAGAAATGTCCAGAATTGTTGACTGGCAGAGATATAATACCCAAGTATAAGGACTTAAAGGACATTGATAAAAATAAGAAAAATATGATTTTGTGGTGTCTTAACAAGGATATTAAAACGACTCAGTTGCAAATTAAGAAAAAACAGATCCCAAGGGTTATCAATTATTTTAACGAATTAAAACTGGCAGTAAGCCGTGAAAAACCTCTGAACTCTAAAAAAAAAAAAAAAATCTGTTTAATCCCATAAATATATTAAACTTTTTAAATGCGTCTGTAAAGGGAATTACTTCTCACTACTTTTATTCGGGAGAAATCCCCTTGACAACGTATGATCAACCCCTAAGACGCTATAATGACCCACAACTGAAGTTTATGTCCATCTGACCGAGACCTTCCGCTAGCTTACCACTCGAACCACTTCAAAATTATAGTTATGAGTATAACGAAGAATAATAACAGAGGATAAACAAGGAAAGTTTATCTGTGCTGCAGAAGCCATAAATGGATAATTTGACTCACAGGAAACACTGGAACAACATCAGTGTGAGAGTTAAGCAGCAGTGATGGTAGACTTGGGTCTTGTTCTACGAGTGTCATCAACACTGGAACAACATCAGTGTGAGAGTTAAGCATCAGTGATGGACACTTTCTTTTCGCAGTGTATCCACAGAAAAATCAGTGTGAGGTAAGCAGCAGGAGGTAGCATTTCTTGTTACAAGTGTCATCAACACATGGAACTGGTGGGAGTTAACCAGCAGTGAGGTAGAACTTCTGCCAGTGAACATGGAAACTGGTGGAGTTAGAACCCAGGCAGTGAGGTAACTGTTTGTCTAAATTCATAAGCACTGGAACAAAAGTTGTGGATAATGAGGAGAGATTTTTACTTTATCAAAATGGAACAATATCAGGAATTAGAGCAGTGATTTATTGACTTCGGATTGCTTTTCTACAAGTTTTTACAACACCAAGCAGAGGAAACAATTGCTTCACCTCACAAATGACACCCAATTTTTTTCTGAGAAATTAATGACGGAAACTGTGGGAGAAAGTGATTCAAACACTTATAACATAATCTTGGATTACCCAGATGAACGTAAACTCTGCCAGACTTTAACTGGTGGGGGTTAGAACCATGTGGGAGTGAGAATACTGTTATGGGAAATTGCTAAGCATCTAGTATGAAATGTTGTGTTAATGGAGTTTTAACTTTAGACAAATTGATTGGAACAATATGACAGGAAATCTTGAGTCTAGTGACTTTCTTGATACAGTTCAGGATTGCTTTTTAGAACAGTTTGCGACAGAGCCAACTAGAGGAAACAATCTGCTTGACCTGGTTCATGCCAACAATCACTAATTAATAATTTTGAGGTTAATGACGAGCTTGGAGAAAGTGATCACAAATCACTTAGTTTCAATATATCTTGGAATTACCCAGATAACTGCAATCAAATCTCTGTCCCAGACTTTTACTTGGCCGATTTCATGGGACTGAGAAATTACCTGGGTGGGTTAAACCGGGATGACATGACTATGGATCAGGTAGGTGATCTTGGTTGCCAATATGACATGTTTCAGAGCATAGTTCTAGCTGCCCAGACAATATTTGTTCCGAGTACGGAAATTAGATCTAAAAAGAATGATCCTAAATGGATGAACAATAAATTAAAACATCTCATTGGTCAAAACAGAGGTATATATATAGGCGTATCAAAAGATGGGATGGGCAGTTAAGAAATCAATACATTAAATTAAAGAGAGAAATAAAGAAAGGAATAAGAAAAGCAAAAAGGGATTATGAAGCAAAGGATTCAAAGACTAACCCAAAAGGGCTCTTTCAGGTAACACAGAAGTAAGATTAGGGACAAGATTGGCCCACTTAAGAGTAACTCTGGTCAGATCACTGACAGTGATAAGGATATGTGTGAAATTCTCAATACCTACTTCCTCTCAGTTTTTTTCCCAGGAAAATACTAGCGATATTCCTGAAATAATAGATTATGTAGAACAGGACGATAATAAATTATGCACGATTGCAGTAACTAGTGACATGGTCCTAAGACAAATAGAGAAACTAAAACCTAACAAATACCCAGGTCCTGATGAACTGTTTGCAAGGGAATGTACAGAAGAACTAAGCAAACCTTTGGCTAATCTTTCTAACAAATCACTACAAACTGGCATAGTGCCTGATAAGTGGAAAATGGCAAATGTAATACCTATTTACAAGGCAGATGACAGGTCCTTGGCTTCGAACTATAGACCAATAAGCCTTACCTCCATAGTGGGAAAATTTATGGAATCAATAATTGTCGAAGCAATTCGTAGCCATCTTGATAGGCACAGATTGATTAATGATTCTCAACACGGTTTTACAAAGGGGCGTTCCTGTCTTACGAATTTACTAACTTTTTTCACTAAAGTGTTTGAGGAGGTAGATCATGGTAATGAACATGATATTGTGTATATGGACGTCGGTAAGGCTTTCGATAGAGTTCCATATCAGAGGCTGTTGAGGAAACTTAAGTCACACGGAATAGGAGAAATTTTTTCCTGGGAAGAGGCATGGCTTACAAATAGGCAGCACAGAGTTTGCGTAAATGGGGAGAAATCAGAATGGGGGCACTTCACAAGCGGTGTTCCGCAGGGATTGGTGTCGGGCCCATTATTGTTCAAAATTTACATAAACTACATAGATGAGGGAATAAACAGCGATATAAGCAAATTTGCTGATGACACAAATATAAGCCGTTCAATTCATTCTAATGAGGACACTAGAGCACTCCAGGATGATTTGAATAGACTGATGCAATTGTCGGAGAAATGGCAGATGCAGTTTAATACTGACAAATGCAAAGTTGTAAATGTTGGACAGGAAAATAACCATGCCATTTATAAACTAAATAATGTAGATCTTAATTTTACAGATTGCGATAAAGATTTAGGAGTTCTGGTAAGCAGTAATCTAAAACCAAGACAACAGTGCATAAATGTTCGCAATAAAGCTAATAGAATCCTTGGCTTTATAACTAGAAGAATAAATGCTAGAAGTCCTCAGGTTGTTCTTCAACTCCATGTATCCTTGGTTAGGCCTCATTTAGACTATGCTGCTCAGTTCTGGTCACCGTTTTACAGAATGGATATAAATGTTCTGGAAAACGTACAGAGGAGGATGACGAAGATGATCCCATGTATCAGAAACCTTCCCTATGAGGATAGACTAAGGGCCCTGAATCTGCACTCTCTCGAAAGGCGCAGAATTAGGGGGGATATGATCGAGGTGTATAAATGGAAAACAGGAATAAATAAAGGGGATGTAAATAGCGTGCTGAAAATTTCGCAGCAATGGTTTCAAGTTGGAAAAATTCAGGTTCAGGAAGGATATAGGAAAGCACTGGTTTGGTAATAGAGTCGTGGATGAGTGGAACAAACTCCCGAGTACAGTTATAGAGGCTAAAACGTTGTGTAGTTTTAAAAATAGGTTAGATAAATACATGAGTGGGTGTGGGTGGGTGTGAGTTGGACCTGACTAGCTTGTGCTAATAAATCTGATGTCGTGCTCCTTCCTTAAGTGGAAGTGACCTGACTAGGTGGGTCATTGGGCTAATCCGGGGGGACTTGGACCTGCTTCACATGGGTCAGTAGGCATGCTGCAGTGTTCCATCTTTCTTATGTTCTTATGTTCTTATGACTGAGTCGTAAAACTCCAGCCATGAGCATGGAACTGGTGGGGGTTAGAACCCATGGCAAGTTAGTCGTAAAACTCCAGCCATGAGCATGGAACTGGTGGGGGTTAGAACCCATGGCAGTTAGTCGTAAAAATCCAGCCATGAGTATGGAACTGGTGGGGGTTAGAACCATGGCAAGTTAGTCGTAAAACTCCAGCCAAAGAGTATGGAACTGGTGGGGGTTAGAACCCATGGCAAGTTAGTCGTAAAACTCCAGCCATGAGTATGGAACTGGTGGGGGTTAGAACCCATGGCAAGTTAGTCGTAAAACTCCAGCCATGAGCATGGAACTGGTGGGGGTTAGAACCCATGGCAAGTTTTTTCGTAAAACTCCAGCCATGAGTATGGAACTGGTGGGGGTTTTGAACCCATGGCAAGTTAGTCGTAAAACTCCGCCATGAGTATGGAAAATGGTGGGGGTTAGAACCCATGGCAAGTTAGTCGTAAAACTCCAGCCATGAGTATGGAACTGGTGGGGGTTAGAACCCATGGCAAGTTAGTCGTAAAACTCCAGCCATGAGTATGGAACTGGTGGGGGTTAGAACCCATGGCAAGTTAGTCTTAAAACTCCAGCCATGAGTATGGAACTGGTGGGGGTTAGAACCCATGGCAAGTTAGTCGTAAAACTCCAGCCATGAGTATGGAACTGGTGGGGGTTTAGAACCCATGGCAAGTTTTGTCGTAAAACTCCAGCCATGAGTATGGAACTGGTGGGGGTTAGAACCCATGGCAAGTTAGTCGTAAAACTCCAGCCATGAGTATGGAACTGGTGGGGGGTTTGAACCCCTGGCAAGTTAGTCGTAAAACTCCAGCCATGAGTATGGAACTGGTGGGGGTTAGAACCCATTGGCAAGTTAGTCGTAAAAACTCCAGCCATGAGCATGGAACGGTGGGGGTTAGAACCCATGGGAAGTTAGTCGTTTAAACTCCAGCCATGAGTATGGAATGGTGGGGGGTTTGAACCCATGGCAAGTTAGTCGTAAAAAATCCAGCCATGAGTATGGAACTGGTGGGGGTTAGAAACCCTGGCAAGTTAGTCGTAAAACTCCAGCCATGAGCATGGAACTGGTGGGGGTTAGAACCCTGGCAAGTTAGTCGTAAAACTCCAGCCATGGGGTATGGAACTGGTGGGGGTTAGAACCCATGGCAAGTTAGTCGTAAAACTCCAGCCATGAGCATGGGGAAATGGTGGG
>NC_069452.1:22939463-22956963 GCF_026875155.1 Cherax quadricarinatus | reverse complement strand
GGGGGGGTTTCCAAACAGGTGCGCATACTCCGTATGGGCCCCGACTACACGGTTTTACAGTGTCTTGAATGATTCCTTACTAAAGGGGTCGGAATGCTGTTCTCAGTTTGCCAGGCGCCCATATGCTGCAGCAGTTATCTGATTGATGTGTGCTTCCGGAGACATGCTCGGTGTTATACTCACCCAAGATCTTTCTCCTTGAGTGAGGTTTGCAGTCTTTGGCCACCTAGCTATACTCTGTCTGTGGTCTTCTGTGCCCTTCCCCTATCTTCATGACTTTGCATTTGGCAGGATTAAAATTTGAGAAGCCATTTGCTGGACCAGGTTGTCCAGTCTGTCCAGGTCTCTTTGAAGTCCTGCCTGGTCCTCATCAGATTTAATTCTCCTCATTAACTTACATCATCTGCAAACAGGGACACTTTGAGTCTAACCCTTCCGTCAAGGTCGTTTACCCAAAAACCAAAAAATAGCACTGGTCCTAGGGGCCGACCCCTTGGGACCCCGCTCGTCACAGGTGCCCCCTGTGATACATCATTACGTACCATGACTCGTTGTTGCCTCCCTGTCAGGTATTCTCTGATCCATTGCAGTTGCCCTTCCTGTTATATGCGCCTGATGCTCTAGCTTCTGCACTAATCTCTTGTGAGGAACTGTGTCAAAGGCCTTCTTGCAGTCCAAGAAGATGCAATCAACCCACCCCTCTCTCTTCTTGTCTTACTTCTGTGTGTGTGTGTGTATGTGGGTGTGTGTATGTGTGTGTGTGTGTGTGTGTGTGTGTGTATGTGTGTGTGTGTGTGTGTGTGTGTGTGTGTGTGTGAGTGTGTAATTATGTGTGTAATTGTGTGTGGAATTATGTGTGGGTTTATTATGTACTGAAAGGTAGGTGGCTTGTGCGTTTAAGGTAAGTCTCAGTGGTCCTTGGCTGCCCACACCTTCTTGTGACCTGACACCCCAACCTCCTGAAACTTACCGGCACTTACTTACAGTGTGTGTGTGTGTGTACTCACCTATTTGTACTCACCTATTTGTGGTTGCAGGGGTCGATTCACAGCTCCTGGCCCCGCCTCTTCGCTGATTGCTACTAGGTCCTCTCTCTCCCTACCCCATGAGCTCTATCATACCTCGCCTTAAAACTATGTATGGTTCCTGCCTCCACCACATCACTTTCTAGGCTATTCCATGGCCTGACTACTCTGTGACTGAAGAAATACTTCCTAACATCCCTTTGATTCATCTGAGTCTTCAACTTCCAATTGTGACCTCTTGTGTCTGTGTCCCATCTCTGGAACATCCCGTCTTTGTCCACCTCGTCTATTCCGCGCAGTATTTTATATGTCGTTATCATGTCTCCCCTGACCCTCCTGGCCTCCAGTGTCGTCAGGCCGATTTCCCTCAACCTTTCTTCATAGGACAATCCCCGTAGCTCTGGGACTAGTCTTGTTGCAAACCTTTGCACTTTCTCTAATTTCTTGACGTGCTTGACTAGGTGTGGATTCCAAACTGGTGCTGCATACTCCAGTATGGGCCTGACGTAGATGGTGTACAGAGTCTTAAACGAATCCTTACTCAGTGTGTGTGTGTGTGTGTGTGTGTGTGTATGTGTATGTGGGTGTGTGTATGTGGGGTGTGTGTGTGTGTGTGTGTGTGTGTGTGTGTGTGTGTGTGTGTTTGTGTATGTGTGTTATATATATATGTGTGTGTGTGTGTGTGTATGGTGTGTGTGTGGGGTGCTGTTGTGTAGGGTGGTGTGTGTGTGTGAGGGGTGAAGGGTTTTTCCGAGTACGGAAATTAGATCAAAAAAGAATGATACTAAATGGATGAACAATAAAATTAAAACATCTCATTGGTCAAAACAGAGGTATATATATAGGCGTATCAAAAGATGGTGATGGGCAGTTAAGAAATCAATACATTAAATTAAAGAGAGAATAAAAACGGTGAATAAGAAAAGCAAAAGGGATTATGAAGCAAAGGATTCAAAGACTAACCCAAAAGGGCTCTTTCAGTTAACACAGAAGTAAGATAGGGACAAGATTGTCCCACTAAGAGTAACACTGGTCAATCACTGACCGTGATAAGGATAGTGGAAAAATTCTCAATACCTACTTCCTCTCAGTTTTTTTTCCCAGAAAATACTAAGCGATATTCCTGAATAATAGATTATGTAGAAACAGGACAATAATAAATTATGCACGATTGCAGTAACTAGTGACATGGTCTAAGACAAATAGAGAAACTAAAACCAACAAATAACCCAGGTCCTGATGAACGTTTGCAAGGGAATGTTACAGAAGGGGAACTAAAGCGGAAACCTTGTGCTGAGAGGCTTTCTAACAAATCACTAGCAGAAGCGGCTGTGTCAATCATTGTGGGCCCGGTTTGGATAGGGCGGTGATATATGTAGAGGCAGCTATTGGCGAAGAGATGGGGCTTGTTAGTCAGTAGGGAAGTCTAGGAGATAAGAGGTACATGATCTGGGGTGAGGATCGGAATGTTTTGAGGTAAAGAGTATGCTATGGCATACGAGGGGGGTTGCGGGGGGTTAGACCAATTAAGCCTTACCCCATAGTGGAAAATTTATGGAATCAATAATTGTCGAAGCAATTCGTAGCCATCTTGATAGGCACAGATTGATTAATGATTCTCAACACGGTTTTACAAAGGAGCGTTCCTGTCTTACGAATTTACTAACTTTTTTCACTAAAGTGTTTGAGGAGGTATATCATGATAATGAATATGAGGGGTGTTAATGTTGCAGTTTAAAAACTGTAGTGTAAAGCACCCTTCTGGCAAGACAGTGATGGAGTGAATGATGGTGAAAGTTTTTCTTTTTCGGGCCACCCTGCCTTGGTGGGAATCGGCCAGTGTGATAATAAAAAAAAAATAGAATATGATATTGTGTATATGGACGTCAGTAAGGTTTTCGATAGAGTTCCATATCAGAGGCTATTGAGGAAACTTAAGTCACACGGAATAGGAGAAATTTTTTCCTGGGAAGAGGCATGGCTTACAAATAGGCAGCACAGAGTTTGCGTAAATGGGGAGAAATCAGAATGGGGGCACGTCACAAGCGGTGTTCCGCAGGGATTGGTGTCGGGCCCATTATTGTTCAAAATTTACATAAACTACATAGATGAGGGAATAAATAGCGATATAAGAAAATTTGCTGATGACACCAATATAAGCCGTTCAATTCATTCTAATGAGGACACTAGAGCACTCCAGGATGATTTGAATAGACTGATGCAATTGTCGGAGAAATGGCAGATGCAGTTAATACGGACAAATTGCAAAGTTGAAATGTTGGACAGGAAAATAACCATGCCATTTATAAACTAAATAATGTAGATCTTAATACTACTGATTGCGATAAAGATTTAGGAGTTCTGGTTAGCAGTAATTTAAAACCAAGACAACAGTGCATAAATGTTCGCAATAAAGCTAATAGAATCCTTGGCTTTATATCTAGAAGAATAAATGCTAGAAGTCCTCAGGTTGTTCTACAACTCTATATATCCTTGGTTAGGCCTCATTTAGACTATGCTGCACAGTTCTGGCCCAGAGGTATTACAACTGGGAAAATATGCTCTGTAAAACGTAACAGAGGAGGATGACAAAGATGATCCCATGTACAAAACTTCCCCATATGAGGATTGGACTGAGGCCCTGAATCGCACTCTCTCGAAAGTGCGTAGAATTAGGGGGGATATGATCGAGGTGTATAAATGGAAAACAGGAATAAATAAAGGGGATGTAAATAGTGTGCTGAAAATTTCGCAGCAATGTTTCAAGTTGGAAAAATTCAGATTCAGGAAGATATAGAAAGCACTAGTTTTGGTAATAGAGTTGTGGATGAGTGGAACAAACTCCCCGAGTACAGTTATAGTAGCTAAAACGTTGTGTAGTTTTAAAAATAGGTTAGATAAATACATGAGTGGGTGTAGGTGGGTGTGAGTTGGACCTGACTACCTTGTGCTAATAGGTCTGATGTCGTGCTCCTTCCTCAAGTGGAAGTGACCTGACTAGGTGGGTCATTGGGCTAATCCGGGGGGACTTGGACCTGCTTCACATGGGTCAGTAGGCATGCTGCAGTGTTCCATCTTTCTTATGTTCTTATGTTCTTATGACTGAGTCGTAAAACTCCAGCCATGAGCATGGAACTGGTGGGGGTTAGAACCCATGGCAAGTGAGTCGTAAAACTCCAGCCATGGGTTCTAACCCAACAGTTCCGTGGGTTGTCTACAATCGTGTTATAATAATTTTGTGAAACAAACTGTAATTCTAATAAAATAAATTATATTTTAATATTTTTTTATTATTTTGATATATGAAGATAATGTAGTAGAGAAGGGTTCTTGATCTGAGGAACTGGGGCTCCAGGTCACGGACCAACGTGGCCTGGTAGCTAAAATTCTCGCTTCAAACCGCGAGAGTCTGGGTTTGATTCCCAGCAAGGGTAGAAACATTGGGTGTGTTTACACCAGTTGACAATGTTCACCCATCAGTAAAATGGGTGAACATTGGGAGTTAGTGGACTGGTGTGGGTCACATCCTGGGTGTTAGTGGACTGGTGTGGGTCACATCCTGGGTGTTAGTGGACTGGTGTGGGTCACATCCTGGGAGTTAGTGGACTGGTGTGGGTCCATCCTGGTGTTAGTTGGACTGGTGTGGGGTCACATCCTGGGAGTTAGTGACTGGTGTGGGGTCACATCCGGGTGTTAGTGAGGACTGGTGTGGGTCCATCCTGGGTGTTAGTGGACTGGTGTGGTCACACCTGGAGTTTAGTGTACTGGTGTGGGGTCAACATCCTGGTTTGTAGTGGAACTGGTGTGGGTCAACATCCTGGAGTTATGTACTGGTGTGGGTAACTTCCTGGGTGTTGTGACTGGTGTGGGTCGCATCCTGGGAGTTAGTGACTTGGTGTGGGTCACATCCCTGGGTGTTAGTGGACTGGTGGTGGGTCCACATCCTGGGAGTTAGAGACTGGTTGGTCACAGTCCTTGGTGTTAGTGGACTGTGAGTGGGTCACATCCTGGTGTTAGTGACTGGTTGGGTCACATCCTGGGTGTTAGTGGACTGGTGTGGGTCCCATCCTGGTAGTTAGTGGACTGTGTGGTCACATCCTGGGGGTTGAGTGGACTGGTGTGGGGTCACATCCTGGGAGTTAGTGGACAGGTGTGGAGGTCACATCCTGGGTGTTAGTGGACTGTGTGGGTCCATCCAGGGAGTTGTGACTGGGTGTGGGTGGCTCCTGTGTGTTAGTGGACTGTTTGTTGGTCACATCCTGGGAGTTAGTGGACTGTGTGGGTCACTCCCGGGGGTAGTGGACTGGTGGTGGGTCCATCCTGGGAGTTAAAGTGACTGGTGTGGTCACATCCTGGGTGTTAGTGGACTGTGTGGGTCACATCCTGGGAGTTAGTGGACGTGGTTGGGGTCCACATCCTGGGTGTTAGTGGACCTGGTGGTGGGTCGCATCCAGGGAGTTAGTGGCTGGTGTGGGTCATATCCTGGGTGTTAGTGGACTGGTGTGGGTCACATCCTGGGAGTTAGTGGACTGTTGTGGTCACATCCTGGTGTTTGTGGACTGGTGTGGTTCGCATCTGAGAGTAGTGGACTGTGTGGGTCACATCCTGGTGTTAGTGGACTGGTGTTGGTCGCATCCTGGTAGTTATGGACTGGTGTTGGTCACATCCGGGATTAGTGGACTGGTGTGGGTTCCCATCCTGGGCGTTAGTGGACTTGTGGGTCACATCCTGGGAGTTATGACTGGTGTGGTCACATCCTGGGAGTTAGTGACTGGTGTGGTTCACATCCTGAGTTAGAGGACTGGTGTTGGTCACATCCTGGAGTTGTGGACTGGTGTGGGGTCACATCCTGGGAGTTAGTGGACTGGTGTGGGTCACATACCGTGGATGTAGTGGACTGGTGTGGGTCACATGCCTGTTTGTTAGTGGACTGGTGTGGTCACATCCTGGGTGTTTAGTGGACTGGTGTGGGTCACATCCGTGGTTGTTAGTGGACGTGTGGGTCAACATCCTGGGTGATAGTACTGTGAGGGTCACATCCTGGGAGTTATGGACTGGTGTGGGTCACATCCTGGGAGTTTAGTGGACTGGTGTGGGTCACATCCTGGGGTTTTTGTATTGGACCGGTGGTGGGTCACATCCTGTGTTAGTGGACTGGTGTGGGGTCGCATCCTGGGTGTTAGTTGACTGGTGTGGGTCACATCCTGGGAGTTAGTGGACTGGTGTGGGTCACATCCGCTGGTGTTAGTTGGCTGGGTGTGTGTCCACATCCTGGTGTTAGTGGACTGTTGTGGTCACATCCTGGGAGTTAGTGGACGTGGTGTTGGGTCACATCTCTGGGAGTTAGTAGACTGGTGTGGTCACATCCTGGTGTTAGTGGACTGGTGTGGGTCACATCCTGGGTGTAAGTGGACTGGTGTGGGTCCGCATCCTGGTGTTAGTTGACTGTGTGTCACACCTGGGAGTTAGTGACTGGTTGTGGGCACATCCCTGGTGTTAGTGACTGGTTGTGGTCACATCCTGGGTGTTTAGTGGACTTGTGTGGTCACATCCTGGGTGTTAGTGGACTTGGTGTGGGTCACAACCTGTGTGATAGTGGACTGTTAGGGTCACTATCCCTGGGAGTTAGGGACTGTTGTGGGTCACATCCTGGAGTAAGTGGACTGGTGTGGGTCACATCCTGGGTTTAGTGACGGTGTTGGTCACATCCCTGGTGCTAGTGACTGGTGTGGGTCGCATCCTGTGTGTAAGTTGACTGGTGTGGGTTCCCATCCTGGGAGTTTAGTGGACTTGAGTTGGTCACATCCTGGGTGTTAGTTAACTGGTGTGTGTCACATCCGTGGGTGTTAGTGGACGTGGTGTGGGTCACAACCTGGAGTTATTGGACTGGTGTGGGTCACACCTGGGAGTTAGTGGACTGGTGTGGGTCACAATCCTGGTGTTAGTGGACTGGTGTGGGTCACATCCCTGGTGTTAGTGACTGGTGTGGGTCGCATCTGGGTGTTAGTGTGACTGGTGTGTGTCACATCCTGGGAGTTAGTGGACTGGTGTGGGTCACATCTGGGTGTTATTGGACTGGTTTGGGTCACATCTGGGTGTTAGTGGACCTGGTGTGTGGTCACACCTGGGTGTTTAGTGACTGTGTGGGTCACAGCCTGGGGTTAGTGGACTGGTGTGGTCCACATCCTGGGTGTTTAGTGACTGTGTGGTTCACATCCTGGGTTTTAGTGGACCTGTGTTTGTCACATCTGCGTGTTAGTGGAATGGTGTGGGTCACATCCTGGTTGTTAGTGGACTGGTGTGTGTCACATCCTGGGATTTAGTGGACAGGTGGTCACATCCAGGGTTTTAGTGGACTGATTTTGGGACTCATCCTGGGAGTTAGTGGGACTGGGTGTGGTCACAACCAGGGAGTTAGTGGACTGGTGTGGTCACATCCTGGAGTTAGTGACTGTGGTGGTCACATCCTGGTGTTAGTGGACTGGTTGGGTCACAGCCAGGTGTATTTTAGTGGACTGGTGTGGGTCACATCCTGGAGTTAGTGGACTGGGTGTGGGTCCCATCCTGGGAGTTAGTGACTGGTGTGGGTCCAACATCCTGGGTGTAGGGACTGGTGTGGGTCACATCCGGGAGTTAGTGGACGGTGTGGTCACAATCCTGGGTGTTAGTGGACTGGTGAGGATCACATCCAGGGTGTCCAGTGGGATTGGTGTGGGTCACATCCTGGAGTTAGTGCTGGTGTGGGACACATCCTTGGTGTTAGTGGATGGGGGCTGTGTGGGTCACAACTGGGTGTTAAGTGGACTGGTGTGGTTCACATCCTGGGTGTTAGAGGACTGGTGTGGGTCACATCCTGGGAGTTAGTGGTCTGATGTGGGTCACATCCTGGGAGTAAGTGGACTGGTGTGGGGTCACTCCTGGGAGTTATGTGACTGGTGTGGGTACATCCTGGGTATTTATTATGACTGGTGTGGGTCACATCCTGTGTTAGTGGACTGGTGTGGGTCCACATCCTGTTAGTTAGTGGACTGGTGGTGGGTCACGATCCTGGGAGTTAGTGGACTGTGTGGGTCACATCCTGGGTGTTAGTGGAACTGGTGTGGGTCACATCCTGGGTGTTAGTGGACTGGTGTGGGTCACATCTGGAGTAATTGACTGGTGTGGTCACATCCTGGTAGATAGTGGACTGGTGTGGTCACAGTCCTGGGTGTTAGTGACTGGTGTGGGTCACATCCTGGTGAGTTAGTGGACTGGTGGGTCACATCCTGGGAGTTAGTGGACCCGTGGTGTGGGTCACATCCTGGGGTGTTAGTGAAGCTGGTGTGGGCCGACATCCGGGTGTTAGTGGACTGTGTGGGTCACATCCTGGGTGTTAGTGGACTGTTGTGGGTCACATCGGAGTTAGTCTGGACTGGTGTGGGTCACAATCCTACATGGCGAGTGATGGGACTGGTGTGGGCTCACGACACGAAACGTTCTCATCTGGTGTTAGTGGGCTGGTGTGGTGTCACATCCTGGGAGTTAGTGGACTGGTGTGGTCACATCCTGGTTGTTAGTGAGCTGGTGTGGTCAACATATTGGTGTAGAGGACTTGTGTGTGGGCCACATCTGGGATTAGTGGACTGGTGGGTCACATCCTGGGTGTTATGGACTGGTGTGTGTCACATCCTGGGGTGTTAGGGAAGTGGGGGGGGGGGGGGGGGGTGGGGGTGGGTCACATCCTGAGGGAGATCTTAGTGGACTGGTGTGGGTCACACCCTGGAGTTAAGTGGACTGGTGTGGGTCACATCCATGTGGTGTCTCAGTGGATCTGAGTGGGGTCACAAAGATCTCGTGGTACCATATGTTGCGATTGTCGAAGTTGTGGATACACAATCCTGGGTGTTAGTTGACTGGTGTGGTCACATCCTGTGAGTTAGTGGACGGGTGGTGGGTCAACATCCTGGGTGGATTAGTGGATGGTGTGGGTCACATCCTGGGTGTTATTCTGGGACTGTGTTGGGTCACATCCGGGTGTTTAGTGGACTGGTTGTGGTCACATCCTGGTGTTAGATGGACTGAGTCTGGTCACATCCTTGGGTGTTAGGTGACTGGTGTGGTCACATCCTGGGTGTTATTGGACTTGTTGTGGTCACATCCTCGTGTTTAGTGGAAGGTGGTGGGTCACACCGGTGTTAGTGGACTGGTGTGGGTCACATCCTGGGAAGTTATGACTGGTGTGGGTCACATCCAGGGTGTTTAGTGGACATGATTGATGGGCGTCACATCTGGGAGTTTAGTGGACTGGTGTGGGTCCATCCTGGGAAGTTAGTGGACTGTGTGTCACATCCTAGGAGTTAGTTGGACTGGTGAGGGTCACATTCCTGGTGTTAGTGAGGACTGGTGTGGGCGCAGCATCGCTGGGTCGTTATTAAGTTGGACTGGTGTGGTCACACCTGGGAGTTAGTATGGACTGGTGTGGTCACATCCTGGGAGTTATCGACTGGTGGGGTCACATCCTGGGGATGTTTAGTGGACTGGTGTGGGTCACATCCTGGGAGTTTAGTGGACTGGTCTATTTGGGTCACATCCTGGTGTTAGTGACTGGTGTGGATCACATCTGGAGTGCAGTGATGAGGCTGTGTTGTGAAGGATTCACTGCCATGAGGGATGAGGGTCTGGGGGGGGGTGTGAGGGTCACATCCTGTGTTAGTGGACTGGTGTGGGTCACATCCTGGGTGTAGTGGACTGGTGTGTGGTCACATCCTGGTTGTTAGAGGACCTGGTGTGGTCACATCTCCTGGGATTATTTGACAGTGTGGGTCACATTCCTGGGGAGTAGTGTGGACTGGTGTGGGTCCACTCCTGGAGTTTAGTGGACTGTTGGGTCACATCGCTGGGTGTTAGTGGGATATGGTGTAGGTCCATCATCCGGGTGTTAGTGACTTGGAGTGGTGAGGTCACAATTCCTGAGTTAGTGTGGACCTGGTGTGGGTCCACTCCTGGTGTTGTAGTAGACTGTTATTGGGTCAGCATTACCGGCCTTTGGGTGTTCAGTGGGACTGTTGTTGTCACATCCTGGTGTTTAGTGGACTGGTGTGGGTCACATCTGGAGTTAGTGGACTGTGTGGTCACATCCTGGGAGTTAGTGACTGGTGTGGGTCACATCCTGGGTGTTAAGTGGACTGTGTGGGTCACATCCCTGTGTGGTAGTGGACTGTGGGGTCACATCCTGGAGTTAAGTGGACTGGTGTGGGTCAACATCCTGTGTGTTAGTGGACTGATGTGGGTCACATCCTGGTGTTAGTGTACTGGTGTGGGTCACATCCTGGTGTTAGTGGACTGTTGGTGGTCACATCCTGTGAGTTAGTGGACTGGTGTGGTCACATCCTGGGATTAGTGACTGGTTGGTCAC
Source organism: Cherax quadricarinatus (assembly GCF_026875155.1). Classification (NCBI taxonomy): domain Eukaryota; kingdom Metazoa; phylum Arthropoda; class Malacostraca; order Decapoda; family Parastacidae; genus Cherax; species Cherax quadricarinatus. The sequence continues at coordinate 22,946,544 of NC_069452.1, read as the reverse complement.
ATCCTGGGTGTATGGCTGTGTGGTCACATCCGGAGTTAGTGACTGTGTGAGACACATCCTGGGTGTTAAGTGGACTGTTTGGGTCACATCCTTTGTGTAAGTGGACTGGTGTGGGTCATACATCCCTGGTGTTAGTGGAACTGTAAGTGTGTCACATCCTGGGAGTTAGTGGACTTGTGTGGGTCACATCCTGGGTGTTAGTGGAAACGGTGTGGTCACATCCTGGTTTTAGTTTTACTGGTTAGTGGGTACACATCCCAGGTAGTTAGTAGACTGTGGTCACATCCTGGTGTTAGTGGACTGGTGTGGGTCACATCCTGGGAGTTAGTGGACTGTGTGGGACACATTCCTTGGTATTAGTGGACTGGTGTGGGTCGCATCCTGGGAGTTATTGGACTGAGGTGTGGGTCACATCCTAGGTGTTAGTATGACTGGTGTGGGATCAACATCCTGGAGTTAGTGGACTGGTGTGGGTCACATCCTTGGTGTTAGTGGAACTGTGTGGGTCACAATCCTGGGAGTTAGTGGACGGTGTGGTCACATACCATTGGTGTTTAGTGGACTGGTGTGGTCCACATCCTGGGAGTTAGTGGACTGGTGTGGGTCACATCCTGGGTGTTAGTGGACCTGGTGGTGGGTCCGCCATCCTGGGAGTTAGATGGACTGGTGTTGGATCACATCCTTGGTGTTTTGTGACTGGTGTGGGTTCACATCTGGTTGTTAGGTGGACTGGTGTTGGTCACATCCTGGGAGTTAGTGATTGTTGGTGTGGGTCACATCCTGGGTGTTAGTGGACTGGTTGGGTCACATCCTGGGAGATAGTGGACAGGTGTGGGTCACATCCGGGGTGTTAGTAGACCGTGGTGTGGTCGCATCCTGGGAGATTAGTGGACTGGTGTGGGTGGCATCCTGGGTGTTAGTGGACTGTTGTGGGTCACCATCTGGGAGTAGTGGACTGGTGTGGTCACATCCTTGGTGTTATGAACTGGTTGTGGGTCCGCATCCAGGAGTTAGTGGACTGGTGAGGGTCACATCCTGGGTGTTAGTGGACTGGTGTGTCACATCCAGGGAGTTATTGACTGTGTGGGTCACATCCTGGTGTTAGTAACTGTGTGGGGGTTCCGCCCATCCTGGAGTTTAGTGACTTGGTGTGGGTCACATCCTGGGTGTTAGTGAGGACTGGTGTTGGTCACATCCGGGGAGTTATGGACTGGTGTGGTCACATCCTGGGTGTTAGTGACTTGGATGTGGGTCGCATCCTTAGAGTTATGGAGAGCTGGTGTGGGTCACATCTTGGTGTTTAGAGGAACGGCGTGGGTCGCATCCTGGGTGTTAGTGGACTTGTGTGGGTCACATCTGGGAGTTAGTGGATGGTGTGGGTCCCATCCTGGGCGTGAGTGGACTGGGTGGGGTCACATCTTGGAGTTAGTGGACTGTGTGGGTCACATCCTGGGAGATAGGGGACTGGTGTGGTGCACATCTGGGAGTTAGTGGACTGGTGTGGTCACATCCTGGTAGTTAGTGGACTGGTGTGGGTACATCCTGGGATTAGTGGACCTGGTGTGGGTCCACCTGGATGTTATGGATCTGGTGTTGGTCACATCCTGGGTGTTAGTGGACTGGTGTGGGTCACATCCGGTGTTAGTGTACTGGTGTGGGTTCACATCCGGGTGTTAGTGGACTGGGGTGTCACATCCTGGGTGATAGTAGGACTGGTGTGGGGTCAACATCCTGGAGTTAGTGACTGTGTGGGTCACATCCTGGGAGTTAGTGAACTGGTTGTGGCGTCACATCCTGGGTGTTAGTGACTGGTGTGGGTCGACATCCTGTGTGTTAGTGGACGGTGTGGGTCGCATCCTGGTGTAGTTGACTGGTGTGGGACACATCCTGGGGAGTTAGTGGACTGGTGTGGGTCACATCCTTGGGTGTTTAGTGGACTGGTGTGTGTCACATCCGGGTGTTATGTGGACTGGTGTGGGTCACAATCCTGCGGGAGCTGTAGTGGACTGGTGTGGTCACACTCCCTGGAGTTAGTGGACTGGTGTGGGTCACAATCCTGGTGTTAGTGGAGCAGTGTGGTAGCACCATCCTGGGTCGTTAGCATTGACAATTAGATGTGGGTCCATATACTAAGGTGTGTTTTTTGACTGGTGGTCACTGCGGGGTGGGGTGGGTTCGATAAGTGGGTGCAACATCATCCCTGGGTAGTGCGAGTGACTGGTGTGGGTCACATCCTGGGTGTTAGTGGACTTGGGTGGGTCACATCCTTGGTGATAGTGGACTGGTGTGGGTCACATCCTGGTCTAGTGACTGGTGGGTCCACATCCTGGGTGTTAGTGGACTGGTGTTGGGTCACATCCAGTGTTAGTGGACTGGTGTGGGTCTCATCCTGCGTGTTAGTGGAATGGTGTGGGTCACATCTGTGTTAGTGGACTGTGTGGGTCACATCCCTGTGTTATTGACTGTGTGGGTCACATCCTGGTGTTAGTTGACTGGTGTGGGTCACTCCTGGGAGTTAGTGGACTGATGTGGGTCACATCCAGGGTGTTAGTGGACTGATGTGGGTCACATCCGGGAGTTAGTGGACTGGTGTGGGTCCACATCCTGGGAGTTAGTGGACTGGTGTGGGTCACATCCTGGGAGTTAGTGGACTGGTGTGGGTCACATACCCCCCTGGGTGTTAGTGGACTGTGTGGGTCACATCCTGGGATGTTAGTGGACTGGTGTGGGTCACATCCTGGGAGTTAGTGACTGGTGGGTCCACATTCTGGGAGTTTAGTGGACTGGTGTGGTTCACATCCTGGTGTTAGTGGACTGGTGTGGGTCACATCCAGGGAGTTAGTGGACTGTGTGGGTCACATCCTGGGGTTTTTTTGTTTTTTTAGTGGAACTGGTGTGGATCACATCCTGGGTGTAGTGGACTGGTGTGGGGTCACATCCTGGAGTTAGTGGACTGGTGTGGGTCACATCCTGGGTTTAGTGGACTGGTGTGGGTTCACATCCTGGTGTTAGTCGACTGGTGGTGGGTCACATCCTGGTGTTAGTGGACTGGTGTGGGGTCACATCCTGGGAGTTTAGTGGACTGTGTGGTCACACCTGGGTGTTGTGGACTGGTGTGGTCAAATCTGGGTGTCAGTGGACTGGTGTGGGTCACATCCCTGGGTGTTAGAGGACTGGGTGTGGGTCACATCCTGGTGTTAGTGGACTCGTGTGGTCACATCCGGGGTGTTAGTGGACTGTAGAGGGCACATCCTGGGTGTTTATGGACTGGTGGTGGGTTCACATCCTGGTGTTAGTGGACTGGTGTGTGGTCCACATCTTGGAGTATATGGACTGGTGTGGGGTCACATCCTGGGAGTTAGTGGACTGTGTTGGTCACATCCCTGGAAGGTATAGTGGACTGGTGTGGGTTCACATCCTGGTTGTTAGTGGGCTGGTGTGGGTCAAAAAATAGGACTGGGAGTTTAGTGGACTGGTGTGAGTCACATCCTGGGTGTTAGTGGACTGGTGTGGGTCACATCCTTGTGTTAGTGACTGGTAGTGGGTCACATCCTGGGTGATAAGTGGACTGGTGTGGCACATCGTGGTTGTTAGTGGACTGGTGTGGGTCACATTCCTGGGTTAGTGGACCTGGGTGTGGTCACATTCTGGGTGTTAGTGGACTGGTGTGGGTCACATCCTGGGTGTTAGTGGACTGGTTGGTCACATCCTGGGTGTTATGGACTGGTGAGGGTCACATCTGGGTGTGTAGTGGACTGGTGTGGGTTCACAATTCCTGGGTGTTTAGTGGACTAGGTGTGGGTCAGCATCCTGGGTGTTAGTGTACTGGTGTGGGTCACATTCTGGGTGTTAGTGACTGGTGTGGGTCACATCCTGGGTGTTAGGGACTGGTGGTGGGTCACATCCCTGGGTGTTAGTGGACTGTGTGGTTCACATCCTGGGTGGTAGTGGAAATGTGTGGGTCGATCATCTCTGGGTTTATGGACAGGTGTGGGTCCACATTCTGGGTGGTTATGGACTGGTGTGGTCACATCCTGGTGTTAGTGGACTGGTGTGGGTCACATCCTGGTGTTAGTGGACTGAGTGGGTCCACATCCTGGGTGGTTAGTGGACGGGTGGTGGTCACATTCTGGTGTTAGTGGACTGGTGTGGGTCACATCCTGGTGTTAGTGGACGGTGTAGGTCACATTCTTGTGTTAAGGGGACTGGTGTGGTCAAATCCTGGGTGTTAGTGGACTGGTGTGTCACATCCTTGGTGTTAGTGACTGGTGTGGTCGCATCCCTGGGGTGTTATGGACTGGTGTGGGTCGCATCCGGGGGGGGGGGGGGGGGGGGGGGGGGGGGGGGGGGGGGGGGGGGGGGGGGGGGGGGGGGGGGGGGGGGGGGGGGGGGGGGGGGGGGGGGTGGGGGGGGGGGGGGCGGGGGGGGGGGGTCCTGGGTGTTGTGGACTAGTGTCGTCGCATCCTGGGTGTATTGGACTGGTGTGGGCCTCATCCGGGTGTTAGTGGGACTGGTGTGGGTCGCATCCCGGGTGTTTTATGGACTGTGTGGGTCCGCCATCCAGGTGTTAGTGGACTGGTGTGGGCGCATCCTGGTGTTAGGACTGGTGTGGGTCGCATCCCGGGTGTTAGTGACTGGTGTGGGGTCGCATCTTGGTGGTTAGTGACTGTGTGGTCGCAACCTGGGTGTTAGGGACTGGTGTGGGTCGCATCCAGTGTGTTAGTGGACTGGTTTGGGTCACATCACAGGGTGTTAGTGGACTGGTGTGGGTCGCATCCTTGGGTGTTTAGTGGACTGGTTGAGGGTCACATCCAGGTTTAGTGGAACTGGTGTGGTCGCATCCTGGGTGTTAGTGACTCAGTGTGGGTCGCATCCTGGTGTTAGTGGACTGGTGTGGGGTCGCATCCCGGTGTTTAGTGGACTGTTGTGGGTCGCATCCTGGGTGTTTGTGGACGGGTGTTTGTCGCATCCTGTGTGGTTAGTGGACTGGTGTGGGCCGCATCCTGGTGTTAGTGGACTGGTGTGGTCGCCATTCCGGTGGTTAGTGGACTGTGGGGTCACATCCGGGTGTTATGGACTGGTGGGACGCATCCTGGGTGATAGTGGACTGGTGTGGGTCGCTATCCTGGGTGTTAGTGGACTGGTTGTGGGTCACATCCATGGGTTTAGTGGACTGGTGTTGGTCCGCATCCTGGGTGTTAGTTGACTCTTGTGGTCACATCCTGGGAGTTAGTGGACTGGTGTGTCACATCCTGGTGTTATGTGGGACTGGTTGGGTCGCATCCTGGGTGGTTAGTGGACTTTGTGTGGGTGGCATGCCTTGGAGTTAGTGACTGGTGTGGGGTCGCATCCTGGGAGTGTAGTGTACTGGTGTGGGTCACATTCAGGTGTTAAGTGGACTGGTGTGGGTCGCATCCTGGGTGGTAGTGGACTTGTGTGGGTGGCATCCTTGGAGTTAGTGGACTGGTGTGGGTCGCATCCTGGGAGTTAGTGGACTGGTGTGGGTGGCATCCTGGGTGTTAGTGGACTGGTGTGGGTCACATCCTGGGTGTTAGTGGACTGGTGGTGGGTCACATCCTGGGTGTTAGTAGAAAAAAAACCCCCCCTGTGTGGGTCACATCCTGGGTGTTAGTGGGAACTGGGTGTGGGTCACATCCTGGGTCTTAGTGGACTGGTGTGGGTCACATACTGGGTGTTAGTGACTGGTGTGGGTCACTCCAGGGTGTTAGTGAACTGGGTTTGGGTCACATCGGTGTTAGTGGACTGGTGTGGGTCACATCCTGGGTTTAGTGACTGGTGTGGGTCACACCTGGGGGTTATGGACTGGTGTGGGGGCACATCCTGGGTGTTAGTGGACGGTGTTTCACATTTGGGTGTTTTGGACTGGGGGTTGGGGGGCAAATCCGGGGGTTAGGGACGGGGTGGGGCACTCCTGGGGGTTTGTACGGTGGGGTCGCAAACCGGGTGTTATTTGGCTGTGGGGCGCATCCGGGTGTTAGTGGGCAGTTGGTCGCATCCTGGGGGTTAGTGGACTGTGTGGGGGCACCTGGGGGTTTTTGGGGCTTTGGGGTGGGTCGCATCCCGGTTTAGGGACTTGTGGGTCGCACCAGGGTGGTGGACTGGGTGGGTCGCATCCCGGGTGTTAGGGCGGGTGGGCGCATCCCGGGTTTAGGGACGGTTTGGGGGGCATCCGGGGGTTAGGGACTGGTGGGCGCACCTGGGTTTAGGGCTGGTTGGGTTTGCAAACCTGGGGGTTAAGGGGCGGTTGGGGTCACATCCAGGGGTTATGGACTGGTGTGGGGTCGCACCTGGGGGTTTGTGGACGGTGTGGTCACATCCAGGGGGTTTTGTGGGCTGGGTGGGCCTCCTGGTGTTTGTGGACTGGGGGGGTCGCACCCGGGTGTTTTGTGGACTGGTGTGGGCGCACCCGGGGGTTTGTGGCTGGTGTGGGTCGCATCCTGGGTGTTTGTGGACTTTTGGGGGTTTTTTGGGGCGCATCCCGGTTTAGGGACTGGGTGGGCCCCACCGGGTGTTAGTGACTGGTTGTGGGCGCATCCCCGGGTTTAGTGGGCTGGTGTGGCCATCCGGGTTTTGTGGGCTGGTGGGGTCCATCCCGGGGTTAGGGACTGGGGTGGGGGCATCCTGGGGTTAGTGGACGGGGGTGGGCACAAATTGGGGTTATGACTGGTGTTGGTGCATCCGGGGTTAGTGGACTGGTGGGTCACATCGGGTTATGGGCTGGGGTTTGGGCCCATCCCGGGTGTTATGGATGGTGTGGGCCTCCTGGGGGGTAGTGGACTTTTTTGGGTGCATCCTGGGTTTTGTGACTGGGTGGGGCGCATCCTGGATTAGTGGACCCGGTGGGGGCACATTCTGGGGTTAGTGGGGGTGTTGGCGCATCCCGGGGGTTAGTGGACTGTGTGGGTGGGATCCTGGGAGTTATGGGCTTGTGGGTCGCACCCGGGGGTTAGTGACTGGTGTGGGTGGCATCCTGGGTGTTATGGGCGGTGTGGGTCACATCCGGGTGTTAGTGGACTGGGGTGGTCACATCCTGGGGTTAGGGACTGGTGTGGGGCCCCCA
>NC_069452.1:22893389-22938963 GCF_026875155.1 Cherax quadricarinatus | reverse complement strand
GAATAAAAATATGATGAGTTTGAGGAGTAAATGATGCGGAGTGTCCGAGTATGGTGAGTCTGACGATGGTGAGAGAGGATGTGGAATGATGTGCGAGTGATTAATTGTGAGGAGTGAGTTGGATATTGAGTAAATTAAGGTGAGGAGTGGCGAGTTTGCGAGTGATGACGGTGACGATGATCGTGGGATGAGAGAGTGATTAGGGGGTTTATGGGTTGGGGGTGATGATGGGTCAGTGATGATATGTGTGAGTGTGCGTGTGTTGATGTGTGCGTGGTTTTTTGAGGGGTAGTGAATTTTACTGTTGAGTTGGGGGAGTAAGTGAGGGTGCTGATTGAGTGAATGTGAGTGGAGAGAGTGTGCAAGTAAGTTTTGGGGGTAAGTGGGGATTCGTGAGTTCGTGATGGTTTATATGTGGATGATTTAAGGGGGATGTAAGTGATGAGAGTTTGTAATGAGGATGAATTAGTTGAAGTTGTCGACTGAGTTATGGTGGGGGTTTAAAAAAAAGGGGAAGGGTTGGAGTGATAAGTGCGAGATTGAAATTTTATCATGACTTTTTATGAATTAATGATGATGATGTGTAGTGAGTTGCAAAGAGTGAAAAGGGAAGAGGTTTAGAGAGAGGCGAGGAAGGGGAAAAATTTGAGTTAGTACATGAGTGATGATGAGTTAGTGGTAGTTTAGTGTGGGGTTTTGTTTAGTAGAGTAGTTGTAAGATTTTTGAGGGGGTGTTGGAGTAGGGGTGAAGAGGTTCATGAATAAGCGGGGAAAGGGGTGCGAATGAGGATACGGGGCTGAGTTAGGGGTTAGGTGTGCGATTTAGTGAGGATGAAAAGCTGAAAGATCGAGTGAGAATAGGAGTGTGTATAATTAATGTGTTAAAAAGGAGTGTGAGGTGGGTTGTGTATGTGTTTAGGGTGAGTGTGTGGGGTGTGTGAGTGAGTGTGTGGGAGTGTGTGAGCGAGTAGTGTGAGGGAGTTTTTTGATGAGTGTGTGAATGTGGATAGTGAAAGGAGGAGGTGGGGTGAGTTGTGAGTGAGTTTATGGTGGGGTGTTGAGTAAGTGAGTGTGGAGTGATTAGTGAAGTGCGGGAGAGATGTGCAAATAAGGAGTGAAAATGAGATGGGGGAGGAGTGATTTTGGTTTAGGTGAGTGAGTGGTGGTGAGAGGGTGAGTGAGAGGAGTGTGATGAGTTTGAATAATGAGTTGTAGAATTGGGATGAGTGAGTGGTTTCGAGTGATGAGTGGGTGGGGTGAGTGGCGATTGATGATTAAAGAGGGGAGGGAGGCGATTGGGGGGTGAGTGAGTGTGTGAGTTGTGGTGTGGGGTGTAAGTGAGGTGTAATTTTGTTGGGGGTTTTTTTGAGTGATGAGTGTGTAAGATTTGGGGGGATGGATGGTTGTAATGAGGGGTTTCAGAATTATTGGGGGAGGTTTCAGTAGGGAAAATACGCTAGGGGTGAAAAGTAGTTGGGGAAAGGTTTGGTGCCGATGTGAAAAATTTTAAAGTTTAAGTGATAACGTGTGAATGTGTGCGAAGATTTCGAGTGAGTTATAGAGAGTGAGGGAGCGAGTGGAGTGGTGTAGTGATAAGGGGGTTTTTTGTTTGCCAGGTTTGTGGTGGGTTGAGTGATGTGACAGTTGGGGAAAGGGGTGAGGGTGTGGTAAGTAAAGTTATGAGGGGGGGGTGTGGGGTTTATTTTTTGATGTGGAAGGGGAGGCGATATGCGTGAGGAGGTTGATGACGGTTGTGGGGGGGTGAGAGTGTGTGAAATGATTGAGTATTGATTTTTGAGAGGTGGCAGGGGAGGGTAGTGATGAGAGGGGTGAGGGGGGTGTGAGTGATGAGGGGAGTGTTTGGGGTGTAGGATTTGTGAAAGTGGGTGGAGTGGGAATGTGGGAGTTTTGTGGTGGTGGGTGGGGGTTGTTGTGATTGGGGGGTGTGGTGTGTTTTGTGTGTGGAGTAGGAGTTTTTGTTGGGTTGTTTTAGTTTAGTGTGTGGGAAATGTTGGAGTGGGTTTATGTGTGTGGGGGGTGTGTGGGGTGTGGAGTATTGTGGGGGGTAGGGGGGTGTTGGTGTGTTTGAGTTTGGGTGGGGGTTGGAGGTGTGGTTTTTGGGGATGTTGGGGGTGTTGGGGGTGTGGGTGTGGGTGGTGTGAGGGTGAGGGTGTTGATGTGGTTTTTTGGGTGGTGAGGTGTGGTGGTTGTGGTGGGGTGAGTGGTAGATGGATGAGTGTGTGTTGCGAGTGTGTGAGCCTTCTCGTGTCGTTTGCTAACAAAGGTTTACACTACATCAGGTTGCTTTCCCCCCCAACCCACAACCAGACGAGTTGACAGGACTCTCCCGCTTCAAAATCAGTTCCCCCAGTTCGAGGCAAATGAAAAGATGGTTTGCAATCGATGGAGTAATTGTTCAACCACCTGTCTCCCCGTCATTCCCATTCTTGAGCTGTTAAGCACTCCTGCTCTCTAGTGGCTTCGATTTGCCTTGCTTACCATGATACTCTAATACTATTGTTGTAATAGTGTATATACGTACATACTCGGTTCTAAATTCGTGAGAATAATAATAATCAAAGTTGTTCTGCTTGTTTATTGGCTCCCTTTACACCAAGATAACAGCATTGGGACTCCTGGTTTAATACCTGTGTTTTCTGTTCTTTGGCAGTGTCCTTCTGGTTTCTGGTTCTCCTGGTGCTGCCCACTGGTGCTCTTGGTTCTCCTGGTGGGTGTCCTGGTGTTCTGGTCTTCTTGTGGTGTACTGTGTGTTGGTTCTCACTGGTGCTGCCTGGGCTCTGGGCCCCTGGTGTGTCCTGTTCTGTGCTGCTGGTGTGTCCTGGTGTTCTGGTTCTCCTGGAGGGTCCCTGTGATCTGATCTTCCTGTGCTGTCCCTGGGTTCTGTTCTCCTGATCCGCTTCTCGTGTTCGGATGTACTGGTGGTGGACTGTGTTCTAGTTCTCGGGTCCCTCTCTGTGTTCTGGATGTCCCTGGTTGTGTACTGGTGTCCTATTATCGTGGTCCTCTTCTGCGTTCTGTTCCTCCTGTCTTCCAGTGTGTTGGTTCTAGCAGGTGGGGTCCTGGTGTTCGGTCTTTGATTTGCCTGTTTTTGGTTCTCCTGGCGTCCTGTGTCTGTTTCGCTTGTGCTGTCCTCTGTTCTGGTTCTCCTTGCTGTCCTGGTGTTCTGGTCCTCCGGGGGTCCCTGGTGTCTGTCCCCTGTGGGTACCTGTGTTTTGGTATCCTTGCTGTCCCGATGTTCTGTTCTTCTTGCTGTCCTGGTGGTTCGGTTCTCGGGTGTGTCCTTTCTCTGTTCTCCTGTTGGTGTCCCTGTTTCTGGTTCTCTTGTGCTGTCCGAATGTTGTGGTCTCCGGGTACTTCCGGTGTTCTTTCTCTCCTGGTAAGTACTGGGTTCTGGTTCCCTGGGACTTTTCTAGTGTCTTTCTCCTGGTACTGTCCTGGTGTATCTGGTTCTCCTGGTATTGTCAGGTGTGTCATGTCTCTGGTTGTGGTCTGGTGTTTCTGGTTCTCCTCGTACGTCCTGGTGTTCTGGATCTCCGGTGTTTCCCGGGTTTGTTCTGGTTCTCCTGGTTGCCGGTGTTCTGATTCTCCTGTAGGTGTCCTGGCTTCTGTTCTCCTTGTGGCCTGTGTTCTGGTTCCTCTGGTTAGTCGGGGTGTTGCTGTTCTCCGGGTGGGTGCGGGTGTTCTAGTTCTCCGGGTGGTGTCCTGATGTTCTGGTTCTCCGGTTGAATTCCTTGTTCGGTTCTCCTGTGCCCCTAGTGTTCTGGTTCTCCAGTGGTATCCCAGTGTTCTGGTTCTCCTCGTGCTATCCTGATGTTCTGCTTCGCCTGTGTTTTACCTGGAGTTACCGGAGGAGAGTTTCGGGGGTCAACGCCCCCGCGGGCCGGTCTGTGCCCAGCCTCCTGGTGACAGCGCCTGATCAACCATTGCTTTCTTGCTGCTGCAACCAAACCATCGTATCACCACACCCGGCTATCAGAACTGACTTTAGGTGCTTGTCCAGTGCCTGCCTGAAGACTGGCCAGGGTCTGTTGGGAATCCCCCTTATGGTGCTGGGAGGCAGTTGAACAACTCTCTCGGCCCCTGTCAACTATTGTATGGTCTCTTAAACGGGCTTGTGACTTCCCTGCTTTCATTGGGGTTGGTGCAATCGTCTGCCAAGTCTTTTGCTTTCGTAGTGATGATTTCGTGTCAAGTTCTACTAGTCCCTCGAGATTTTCCAGGTGATATAACAGATCTCTCCCGCCTCTGTCCAGAATACAGGTTTAGAAAACCTCTATGCCTCCCTATTTTGCGGTGTTTTTATCTCCGTTATCGCGGCCTGAATGGTCCTTACGTTTTCTAAGGTCATCAATTTCACCCTGCCTTGATGTGCTGTTAGAGTGCACAATAGTCCAAGCCTAGATAAACAAGTGACCGAAAGTGTCAGCAGCTTGGCCGCCCAGGTTTTTTGAAGTTCACAGTATCCATCCTGTCATTTTTCTAGCAGATGCTTTATACACTGTTTATGGTCCTTGAAGTGAGATCTCCACTAAATCACTCCCAGTCTTTGAGACTTGGTGTTTCGCTCTATTGTCGTGCCAAATTTGTTTTGTACTCTGATGAAGATTTAATTTCCTCATGTTTACCATATCGTATATTGAAAATTTTCTCATCGTGTAACTTCATATTGTTTTCTTTCTGCAGCCCATTGATAGATTTGGTTGATGTCCGCCTGGAGCTTGCAGGTCTGCAAGGGAAAGACAACTGTCATGGCAGATTCGGGTGTCTCTGCAAAGGAAGACACGGTGCTTTGGCTGACTCGTCCTTGTCGAAGTCATATGAGATGAGAACAAATGGAGCTTTACTGTGCCTTGTGGAACAGAGCTTTTCACCGAGCTCTGCCCGACTTTCTCTGTTGACACTACTCTCTGGTTCTGTTAGTGAGAATTATAGATATCCATCGACCGACTTTTCCTGTTATTCCTTTAGCGCGCATTTTGGCCTATTACGCCATGGTCACACTTTTCGAAGCTTTTCAAAGTCTGTATATATTAAATCTGCATTCGTTTTTCTTCTATTCATTTAGGACCTTGTCGTAGGATCCCGTAGCTGAGACAGACAGGAGCGAACTGTTCAAAACCCATTTGCCCTGGTTGTGTACCTGATGGTTTCTAGATGGTGGTGATACTGCGTCTTAGACCCTTTCAAAAAGATTGTTTATTGGGATGTTAGTGCTATTGCTGTAAGTTCTTTGCGTTCTTTACACTGCCCCCTTTGTGGAGTGTTCTATGTCTGTTGTTTTTAGTAACTGAGGGACGACACCCCGTGTCCATGCTACCTCTCCCTAGATGGAAAAGGCTGCGGATAGGGGCTTCTTGCAGTCTGATGAACACAGAGTTCCATATCGGCCCTGGGCAGAGTGCATGGCATGTCATTAATCGCCTGTTCGAATCATTTGGCGTCAGGATAACATCGATAGGCTTGTGGTTAATCAAAGTTTGTGGCTCTCTCTTAAAAAGTAATTTGATCTCGACTCCTCAGTCGGTTAGCGCTTCTAAAATACTAGTCAATTGGAACTTGAGTAGCCACTCATTTCCGTGCTGATCATCGTGTATACCCATCTTGTTTTAAGTAGGGGCCCAATACAGGGCGTTGTTCTCGTTTTGATTTGGCATAGGAGAAGAAATACTTTGAGTTTCTTTTGATTCATGTATAATCTTTTGTTCCTTCCCTTTCCCGCGATTCCTGACTCTAAAGGATTCCTTTTAGCTTAAGTTCCGATCTGGCTATTTCTCGGACCATGTCTCCCTGCGCATTTCAGATATAGTACCGCTTTGAGCCCTCTCTTTATTCTTTCCGTCACTTAAAGGAGCGCCTGTCCTTTCTATTTACATCTACTCATCCTTTTCTTAGAGGAATAAGCCTTGTGCATACATCGATGTGCACCGAGTTAATCTGTTCTAGCATAAGTTTGGTCTGGGTTGCTTAGTAAATCTTCCCAGCTTATTTCGGTTAGGGACTTGGTTTACGTGGTCCCACTTTATGTTGTTTGGTTTATTGAAGTGATTTTGGTAATGCTCCTCGTGACTAGTCTCATTGTGGCGTCTGGGCTCCTCGCATACATTCGAACCCCTAATTATGTTCTGTGATCTGAGTATGATGTGTTATATGATATGGTGACATTTCCTTAGCAGATCATCTTTGTTATGAATATGAGGTCGAGGTAATCTCCAGTCTAGTAGGCTCTATAATTTTGCTGTTTTAAATTGTAATTTTTGTGCAGAGAGTTAAAAGCCGGAGAGTGGTAGGTTTCATCAAGCTGCCTCCTGGTTTTCTTACGCAACAATATATTTGCTATATTCCTCCATATTAGTTGCCTTAAGTTGGAAATCCCCCAGAGCAAGAGTTGGGTGCAGGAGCTGAAGATTTTCCAGACATAGGTGAATTTTAACAGCTGTTCCTGAATTCTGGGATGTTCATCGCGACTTGTAGACTACCACAATGACTAGGTTTTTGGTTCTCCGACCTTTACGCTAAAACTTCCACAACGTCATTTGAGGCATTAAGCAGTTCTGTGCAAACAAGTGACTCTGTAATGTACAGGCCAACCCCCCCCTTTTTGCCTGTTCACTATCCATGTCACATCTGTTAGGTTGTAACCTGGTTCCAATTTCATAGTCCGAAGTGACCTTTATGGTCTCAGTGATTAGCCGCGAACATTGCCTTTGCCTTCTGCAAGCATCCACGGATGAAAGGTATTTTTGTTGTTTGTTGCTGGCTTCTTAGACCCTGTATATTTGCCAAGAAGAAGGTTATCTGACTGGGGGGTATTGTTGGTACGGGGGGGGGATTTTTTTTCCGGCATTATATCTGATCTGTTGGGTTTTTGGAGTGGAGGCCATCGACCTGTGGTTTCCCAAACCCCAGGAATGACGGGAAATTTGGTGTACGATTTCTGCCATTTCCTGCCAGTTTTTTTCCTTCCTGGCACTAAAAAACCTCTCCCTCTTGAGTGGGCTGTGGCTACCCAGGTTTTCCCATGGCCTGGATGTTTTGTATCTTTTTGTCCCCTTTAGATGGTATGCCTGGCAATTTAAAGTTAAGCCAGTCTTTCCTGTACTGAAGAGGTACACATTTCAGGGAAAAAGCTTACAGGAAGGGATTTTGCATTTTCCTGTTGTCTTTAGGGGCATGGCATTTTCTGGGGTGGTCATAGTTGCACGCCCCCATCTGTTTTTTCCAGATTTCCCATGCCGCAGATACCAAGTGCATAGTATGTGCACGGCTTGGTTTCCGTTGGGCCTTGGGTTTTTTGTGACTGTTATTCCCTGTTGGTGCATGTTTCCCTGTGTTACTTCTATCCTCCCTAGCACCAACAAGGAGCTCCACCAGTTGTTTTGGTAATTTATCCTCACTATTGCTATTGGAGTCCTCTTGTTTGCATTTCCTGCGGTATCTAGTTTGCAATATTGTTTTTATCTTATCTTTGACTACACTTGTTTCCCTACTATGGCTCCTATCCCCTAAGTGGTCATTTATATGTATTCCTTCCTGCGTATAATTCCCGACTACCCGGACAAATCTCCAGCTTCATCATTTCTGCTCCCAGGACAGTATCTCCAGCTTCACCATTTCTGTCTCCCAGGACAGCAAACCCCCAGCTTCACCATTACTGTCTCCCAGGACAGCACCTCCAGCTTCACCATTACTGTCTCCCAGGACAGCACCTCCAGCTTCACCATTACTGTCTCCCAGGACAGCACCTCCAGCTTCACCATTACTGCTCCCGACAGCACCTCCAGCTTTACTATTACTGTCTCCCAGGACATCACCTCCAGCCTTACAGTTTGGACTACATGGCCAGTATCAAGGCAGTACCATTCAGCCCAGACTTTTTATGTTCCCATCTTGTAAGAAAGCTTCCAGGTTTTTCTATGAAAGCAGCTTTTATGTTGTCCTCTTTTAATACCCTTGTGGGTTTTAGTCCACAGATTTCCTCATTTGGCATACCCAGAAACACCCTTTTCTGTTTTAAAAACTGCTTGTAGCTAGTTCTGGGATATCTGCACAAGGGCGGACACCAATTTCACAAAAATGGACAATTTATCCATGTGGAAGCCCGTTCATGTCTGTTGACTGACCAACAGACTACACACATCCCTTCTCCCCCCGTACCCAACAGCTTTCATAATGATTTGAACGGTTGATTTACTGCATTTCTACTAGCAATCTCTAAATATATATTAATAACCTGAAAATGAAGCTCTAGCTATTTGTATTTCTGTTTCTAACTCTTTTGTATATTGGACCCCAAGCCCCCCTTACCGTCACGTTCCTGATTTTCATAATTGGTTTGGGTTTATAAGGGCGCCTACAACCCCTTCCGTTTACAGTGCTGCTTTATGTCCAACTGAAACTGTTGAAACGCAGAGACCGAGGGTTCGGAACCAGTCAAGGGTTCGGACCAGTCAAGGTTCGGACAGTCAAGGGTTCGGGAAGCAGTCAAGGTTTGGAACCAGTCGATCTCAGCTCTGAGCAGTGGTCACTATTTAAAACATACTGTCGGTGATTGAGCGCTAACCATGAAGGATCTACTGGAAATTTAATCTACACCCGTAGTAATATGTGAATTTTTGAACTGATACAAAAGTATAATCTAGCGTGTTGAAGAGCCGGTGATATCTGGCAGCGTCCACAGATGCCGAACGGTCCACCTCCTTGTTTTATCATACGCTGTATCTGGCTTTTCTCATTTTTTTTTTTTTTCCGACTCCCCCGCATAAATGCTATATTAAACACTAAAGTTGAACTGGTGGCAAATTTTGGAGGAAGGACGCTTTTTCTGTAGTAATAGATTCTTCTCGTGTGTATATTGCGAACCGCTGGTAACTACAGGTTATATACTTCACAGAACGTCTCGTATTTCAAGAAAAAGAAACTAATGAAAGTCAGCTCCACTCCACTAAGTACCATTATAATACTGGTTAGTTGCTACTACAACACTGCATTCTGTGCCCCCTATTCATCTGGTATCACAATATATGCGAGTACACAAGCAGGCGAAGGATGTATTAAAAACAGCTGACTCTGTGGGGTAAGTTTCTGGCGACTTCTGGCACCTTGCACTCTATAGCTTATCTTCAATTACAAATTCACCGGGTTTTCAAATGACACTTTAGCCTTTATCCAACAATATACTAGGGAGCCACTGTAGTTTTTACACTATACACTATGTATACTCAATGATGATCAGGGAGACATTTCTTTCCTCTGACATGAAAATTCAATTATTATTATATTTTTTCCCACACGGGACAATAGGCCTATGATTCCCCTCTGGCATAAAACTCTGCTACGCAGTGCACACTAATTCTCCTTTTTTTGACTCAGTATATAATGTTTTCCAGCCCAAGATTGGTTCCAGTCTCTAGAAGGGATGTATCGTATAGGATTGATGACACAAATTAAAGTTCCTAGCACGTAAGGAGCGACCGATGAAACACGAGAAAAACCAGGGAGCACAACGAGGCAACGCTGACAGCTGTAGCTGTGTCCTGGTTTCTCTGTGGTGTCCTGGTGTATCTGGTTCTCCTAGTGAGTCGCTGGTGTTCTGGTTGTCCCAGATTCTCTTCACTGGTATATACTGACTCGGGTGGCCTAGGTGGTTAACGCTTCTCGCTTCACACGGTGAGGGCCTGGGGTTCGATTCCCAGCCAAGAAGAAACATTGACGTGTTTCTTTCCACATTTTCTATGTTCCCCCATCATTAAAAAATGGGTACCTGGGGTGTTAGTCACTGGAGTGGGACGCATACCTGGGACACTACCTAAGGAGGGGCCTGGTCACAGACCGGGCCGCGGGGCCATTGACCCCCGGAAACGTCTCTCCAGTAAAACTCTCCATGTATGTAAACTCACGCTTGTGTACTAGTTTAGTGGTCCAATTCTGACCAATACGTCGTTGTATATGTTTCAGTGCTGCAATGTTGCTTATTATTTGTGGTATATGTGAAGGTGTTGTGCATGATCAATATAGAGCCACTTGCTCTGTGTTGATGGCCAATGATCAACTTAGGCCGCCTTGCCTATTGTTGTGCATGATCATCTTGGGCCGCTTGCTATAAATGTTATGTCTCATATAAATAATTAATATCCAGAAGCGACGTCGGGTAACGTTATATACACCAGGAGGACGACGGTGTGTTTAACAGTTGAAGGCAACAAGGACACTAGCCCACAGAATTAAATTAGAGATATATCTGCGGCGCGTTTGTTTAATTACTTTAGAGTTGCTGCAGATTTCCCTGCCCACGACGAGCATCATACGAGTTCAAAGCAGCAGAGAGGATCTTCTGTCTCTTGAAACAGGAGTTTTTTTAGCAGTGGTATCCTACCCCTGAAGAAAAATCTATATATACTCTGTAACCAAGTTCCAAGCGAAGCACTATAAGGGTAACCATGAATTCTGTCTGGCAAGAGGCAGCCAGCTGGCCATGTGTCTGCCCAGATTGCAGCCCTGCTCCATGTGTCCTGCCAGGATGGAGCCAGGCTCCACGTGTCTGCCAGGAGAGTGGAGGCCAGGCTCCATGTGTCTGCCAGGAGTGGGAGCCATGCTCACTGTGTCTGCCAGGAGTTGGAGCCATGCATCCATTGTCCCTGCGCAGGAGATAGGAGCCATGCTCCATGTGTCTGCCAGGAGTGCAGCCATGCTCAACGTGGAAAAAACCAGGAAACGGAAAAAAAAAAAAAATAAATGCGTCCAGTAAAAACGTAGCTACAGTAAATTCTAGCAAACTGAATTACAATCTATGTAAATACGTATGCCTTGTGTATCTGCAGGCACGGTATATCTGGTAAAACAGGTGGGAACTTGCACTTTGACCATCCCATAAAATGCCGCACCACATGACAACAGGAGAGTGCACCTTCCCTCCTGAACTTATTTCACCAGAAATGTGTCTCTCATCAATCCATGCAAGAAATGCTTCAACCATATTGCACCAAACCATCACTAAAAGGGGACTAGAAGACACAGAACCACAGCCAGACTATGGGAAACAAAAGAGAGGAGCCACAACCATCTTCATGACAGAGTTTTTAGGAGGCCATGGGGAAGAAAGACTGGCAAGAAATGACAATAATCCTCCGCTACCAGAAAACTCTCTGGAGCAGAGGCCGGACATGGCCTCTGCTACCATAACAACAGATATTATAGCAGCACAATCTGCTGGTCTAAAGCGTCAAAGAACAACAAAATTCCTTACATCAGGGGCTGCTCACAGAGTCAAATGCAAGATTTAGCAGCGTTCACAGAGATCCACTTAAAGGATCATTATTAACAATGAAATATGGATCCTAGGTTATAACTATTCGATGCGACCAGACTAAACAGGGCAACAAGGGGGTTTGGCCCTGTATGTCCACAGAGTCCGCTCATTATGCAACAGAAAACGACTAACACCTCAATGATGTATTGAAGTTTTGGCGGTAAAGATATGAAAACCAAAACCTTTGTCATTGTGGTAGAAAACAAGCTACTCCAGATGCAACTTCCAAGCAATTCCAGGAAAGCAGCCTTGAGCAAATTGACAACTGTCTGGAAAAATCTCCCCCAACTCCAGCCCCAAACAACATATTACTAGGGAGATTTCAACCTTGAGACAACTAAAATGGAGGAGTATGGCAAACACTTTTTTAGCAGAGAATCACCCCGGGAGGGCCGCTTAGCTGAAAATTCACCACACACACGATACTATTAAATTCTGCACAAAATTCACCTTAAACAGCAGATAATAGAGCCTACAAGACCTAGAAAATACGCTGGACCTCATCTTCACTAACAATGACGATCGGATACATAATATAACTGGCATCAAAGACAATACACACAGATCAACAACATATAGAGGTACAGACAAGTGGTGCACAGGCTTTGGACCAGCAAAATGTGAGCAGTCATGAAAGTCTCTTCACGAAGATTAAATTTCAATAATAAAAACATATCAATCGATCAAGTGAAACCATGTCTAAATGAAACAAGCTGGGAAGATACCTAACAACATATGGATCCCAAAACATTACCTGAAAAAATGAATTCTGTTGATTACTTGAGAATCTGCTCAAGACTCATTCCAGAAAAAGAAAAGAAGATAGTAAACAAGAAAGAGGACAGACGTTCATTATACAGACGAAGGCGAAGAGTTTCAGAGCTGCTGAGTGGGACAATATATGCAGAAATACGAAGGAGGCACTAGTCCAAGAAATTCAAGTATCGTCGAAAGCTGAGGAATCATAAAGGAGACAAGAATCACAGAATTAAAGCTACAAGCCATAAAGAAATTGAAATAATCCAAAATACCTTTTCTTCCCTTATTCAAATGTAAGGCGAAACAACATCCAGTATTTTTCGGATCCAGCTTAGCAGGGATTAGACATACACAAATGCAGGCCAAGAAATGAGTGAGATACTAAAGTATCTAATTACGACTCAGTGTTTAGCGAGCTACTCCCAGACTAAAAGGGAAAATCCGACAATCCAAATGAAGTTCAATATGAATTGATACCTAAAATTTTGTCCATGCTTAAAAATCTCGGATATTGTCCTAACTCCAGAAGACTTTGAAGAGGCAATAAATACATGCCAATGTACTCTACCCCAGGCCCAGACGCGTGAGAATTTCATGTTCATTAAGAATTGCTAGAAGCTGCTATCACGTGCCTAGGAGCCTTCCATTAATAGGAGAGGGGAGCATGACACAGGGTTTCATCCACACACAACTAAAACAACAGACATAGCTCCACTCCACAAAGGTGGCAGTAAAGCAAACTGCAAAGAACTACAGACCGATAGCACTAAAATCTTTGAGATGGTTCCATGAGACGAAAGCATTCACCTAAGATACCCATCCATTACACAACCCAGGGCAAACCGGGTTTAGAGCAGGTCGCTCCGCCTGTTCCAGCAACTGGACCACATGACAAGGTCCTGGATGCAGTAAGAGGATAAACAAAATAAAGATGTAGTATACAAAGACTTTGCAAAAGCTTTGACAAGGTCGCCACATGGTGTAATCGCACACAAAATGCGTGATAAGGAAACGGGAAAGTGGTAGATTAACTACAACTCTGACAATATAAGACAAGTAAAAAGAGACAGTAATAGTAAACAGAGGGAAGTCCCTGGCAGCTAGATAGAAAAGCTCTGATCCACAAGCATAGTACTTGATCCCATTTTATTCTCTCATACCTCATTTTCTGAAATAGACAGAGAGTGAATCTATAGCTCTGTTCTTTCTTTGAGGATGACACCACGGATTACCATGGCAGTGACCGAGATCGATGACACTTGTGAGACTCCAAAGCTGAGCATTAACCAAATCTTCGAAGGGGCCACTCAAACAATAGAAGTTCAACGAGGAGAAATTTCAACTACTCAAATATGGGAAACGACGAAATTAAAAATGTGTCAGGGTATACCACAAATTCTAACCATACAGTAGAGCGGAAGTAATGTGAAGGACCTGGAGTGATAATGTCAGAGGATCTCCACCTACAAAGAGCACAACATCCTTCATCGGTATTATATACCATTCTACACATTAACTACCCATCTGCTAGGAGAGAATGGATAATGGATAACGAGACCTTCAAACTATGGAAGATGATTCTCATGATGATGCTCTTCAATCGCTTGTCTCTCTAGGCTGGAATGCGGCTGAACACTAAAGCCCCCTTACAAGGAAAGGCTGGCGACATTGCAGACCTAGAGAAGTGTAACAAAGAACATTCACTGCACAACATAAGGACTTGGTGTGGGTCACAACTTGGGTTGTTAGTGGACATGGTTTGAGTCACATCCCTGGTGTTAGTGGGCTGGGTGGGTCACTATCCTGGGTGCTAGTGAACGAGTTGTGGGTCACATCCAGGGTGTTAGGGACTGGTGGGTCTCTTCCTGGGTGTTAGAGAATTGGTGGACTGGGTCACATCCTGGTGCTGGTAGACTGGTGTGCAGTCCACATCCTGGGTGCTGGTAACCTGGTGCATGGTTCTCATCACGTATGACATGGTAGACTGTGTGGGTCGCATCCTGGACATAACGACCTAATTTGCACGAAATGTCAGCTATGGCCTGTAACCTTGTACATAGTAACTTGTAGAAAACAAAGATATGTATAATAATAATAATAATAATAAGTAATAATAGTAATAATAATAATAATAATAAAATAATAATAATTATTATTATTATTATTATTATTAGTAAAATATTATTATTATTATTAAATTTAATGGGTTATTAGTTTAGACTCGGAAGAACAGTTCCAGAATGTTACTGGGTGACACCGTGGACTGCTTGCAAAGCTCTCCTTTCAGACTCGGAGGGCCCGGTTCGATTTCCGGCAGGTAGAAACATTTCAGTGTGTTTCCTTACACCGTGTTGTCATTTGTTCGACAACTAGGCACAAATAGTACGTGGTTCGTTAGTCGTCTGGTGTGGATCGCATCCTGGGAACAAGATTGAGGACCACAATGGAAATAAGGTTAGAGAGTCCTCGAATGACGCACTGACTTTCTTGGATATCCTGGGTGCTAACCCTCCTGGGTTAACAATCCGAACGAAATCTATGTTAGTCACCGCAGTGCCATCTAGCGGGCCGCCATCCATCCCAACTCGTGGTCTGGGGTGAGTCATCTGTACGTTTTGGAGTTTTCTTTAGTTTCTACTCCAGGTAGTATTAATGTTACCTGGTGTGTGTTTAAGTCTGGAGAAGTCACTTCACCTCTTGTCCTCTAGGACAGGTGATTTACAGGAATATTGTTTCGTTAACTGTATACTTGAACCTGGTTACCAGTACTGACACTGTTTGTCCTTCAATGTTATACTTAACCTGGTTAACCATACGACAATGTTTATGTCTCAATTTATACTTAACCTGTTACCAGTACTCGACACTGTTGTACTCATTGTTATACTTAACCTGGTTACCGAGTAACTGAGAGACACTGTTTGTCTTCCATTGTTTACTTTAACCTGTTCCCAGTACTGACACTGTTTGTCTTCAATGTTATACTTGATCCTGGTTACCAGTACTGACACTGTTTGTCCTCATTGGTATACTTAATCTGGTTTCCAGTACTGACACTGTTTGTCTTACATGTTATACCTTAACCTGATAACCAGTACTTGAACTGTTTGTCATCAAATGTTATACTTAACCTGGTTACACAGTACTGACCACTGTCTGTGTCTTCAGTGTTATTACTTAACCGGGTTACGCCATACGACAACATGATTGTATCTTCAATGTATACTTAACCTGGTTACCATTACTGGACACTGTTGTCTCAGTGTTGTACTTAACCATGGTTACCAGTACTGCATTGTTTGTCTTTCAGTGTTATACTTAACCTGGTTACCAGTACTGACACTGTTTGTCTTCAATGTTATACTTAACCTGGTAACACATAGGCTGACACTGATTGTCTTCAGTGTTATACTTAACCGGTTACCAGTACGACACTGTTTTGATCTTTTCTTCAATGTTATACTTAACCTGGTTACCAGTACTGACACTGTTTTGTCTTCAGTGTTTAGACATAACCTGGTTACCAGTACAACTGCGACACTGTTTTCTCAATGTTATACTTGACCTGAGTACTGTCACCAGTACAGACACTGTTTGTTATCTTCAATTGTTTTACCTTGAAACAAGCTGGTTACGCAACAATCTGACACTGTTTGTCTTCACATGTTATATCTTAACCCGGGTTTACCAGTACTGAGCACATGTCTTTCTTCATGTTATACTTAACTGGTTACCATACTGACACTGTTGTCTTCAACAGATTTTATACTTGACCTGGTTTTTTACCAGTACTGACAACAGTTTGTCTTCAATGTTTATACTTCACCTGGTTACCATACTGACACTGTTATTTGTACTTCACTGTATACTTAACCTGGTTACCAGAACTAGACACTGGTCTTTCGTCAATGTTATACTCAAGATCTGGTCTTAAAAAAGTTCTCCTTCTTAAGATCTGGGTCTTTAAAAGTTTCTCCTATCTTTAATATCTGGTCTTAAAAAAAGTTTCCTCCTGTCTAAGATCTTGATCTTAAAAGTGTTCTCGCTGTCCTTAAGATCTAGTCTTAAAAAGTTCCTCCTGTCTTAAGATCTGGTCTTAAAATTTTCACTCCCTGCGTAAGAGCTGGTCTTAAAAGTTCCTCCTGTCTTAAGATCTGGTCTTAAAATTCCTCCTGTCTTAGATCTGGTCTTAAAAGTTCCTCCTGTACTTAAAGAATCTGGTCTTGCGAAAGTTTCCTCCTGTCCTTTAAGATCTGGCCTTAAAAGTTCCTCCTGTACTTAAGATCTGGTCTTAAAAAGTTCTCCTGTCTACGATCTGGGCCCTAAAAGTTCATCCTGTCCTTAAGATCTGGTCTTAAAAGTTTCCTCCTGTCTAAGATCTGGCTTAAAAGTTCCTCCTGTCTTAAGGTTTCTGGGTATTTTAAAGTTCCACACCCTGTCTTAAGATCTGATCTTAAAAGTTTCTCCTGTCTTATGAAACTCTGGTCTTAAAAGTTTCCATCTGTCTAAGATCGTTGGTCTTAAAAGTTTCTCCTGTCTTAAGATCTGGTCTTAAAAATTCCTCCTGTCTAAATCTGGTCCTTAAAAGTTTTCTCGCTGTCTAAAGATCTGTCTTAAAAATTCCTCGCTGTCTTAAGATCTGGTCTTAAAAGTTCCTCCTGTCTAAGATTTGGTCTAAAAATGTTACTACAACCTGTCTTTAAGATCCATGGTCTCAAAAAAAGTATCCTCCTGCTTTAAGATTGGTCTAAAAGTTTCCTCCTGTCTTAAGATCTCTCACTGAAACCAACGCTGCCAAAGTTATTATGCCTCGATGTTATTATTATTTTGTTTCATACTTGTGAGTCAGTGAGAGGTGTATCATCCTGACAACAGACACACACACAAACAGATCACTTTGAAAACAAATATGGAAACCTTGTATGCAATTGGCTTTTGATGAAACAAAAAAGAATAATCAACAAGGGAGATTGACTTGCGTTTCACACAGTCGCATTTATACTCAAAATTACTGAAACAAATCACACATGATTTGAGTTGAAGTTTTGTAGTTAAGATTGAAACATAACCATTTCATTGTGGTTTATATATAAACCACAATACAACTTCCTGTCCCGACGATTTTAGGAAGTCTTCCAACTCAGCTTCAAATCTTACTGACTTCTGGGTAATCTGACTTAAAGACATCTAAAAATGGGAAGAAATGTGGCAAATGTTGTAGCAGAGATTACCCTGGAGGCAGCTTCTCATGAAAATTCACACACACATGAGTGTTATGTAAATCCTCAACATCAATTCACATTAAGCCGAGCAAATAGTGGATACATGACTTTCAAATACACTTGATCTTTTTTTCACTAATAATGATTCTTGTACGACCTATAAACAGTATCAAAGACAATGGCCATCGCATCACAACATCGTCGAAGACGACGTGTATGTATCGGGCTCCTGACCAGCAAAATGAATCAATTATGAGGGTGTCATCACCTAATTCAACTTCAATAACAGAAACCTCCGTGGGGGAGCAAATTAACCATTCCTCAATGAAAAATGCGGTAGACGATATGCTAAGCAGCTCTGTGGCCTATGAGGTTGGTTTCAAAGCACATTCCTCCTAAAAAAAAAAGGAGAAGACGTAAACTTTAAAGGGAAATCCCTGTGGAAAATTACATTACCTAGGATGTAACTCATAAGGTACTGCAAGGAAATGGTAACAGAGATAATTTATTATTATCAAAGTTCAGAGACAAGTAGGAAATTTTAGGACACCTAGGTCGCAAAATGTCCTCCTTCGAGACCCTACCATCTATTTCTCCACAAGTTGCTCTAGACCTATATTTAACGCAAAAATGAAATGAAACATAACACACCAGGATCTGGACAAATTTTAAGTAAATTAGTGGGCTGTATATTAAAATTAATAAATGAATACATATACACATTATATAACAGAAGGAGAATTTATAATCATAACACTCACCAATTAGTCGGAGATTAGTGTGTCTCATGTACAGAACCCCCCCCCCCTCTCCCCCCCCCCCCCCCTGCGGCCTAGAATTTATGATGATAAATACTGGCCAGAGCTTATAACAAAATATCAAGAGCAGCTTATCGAGGTTCTGGAGTTGTCCTGTCCATGTCGCCTGAATTTCTCACGTTTATGCAGATTGCACATCCAACATTATTCGCTCCTATTTGATAGGTGTAAGCCCAATGTAACCTCTAAGAAGCGTACAAAAATTCTTCGCTTTTTCACCTAACGTTTTCTTGTCTTGCCTCAATACAAAAAACATGCGACTTCCCCCTGCTCGTCAGCGCAGGTGCCAGAGCTTCCCATATTTTATAATATAATTTTTATTAAATACAATATATTTTAATAATTTACTACAAAATACATTATTTTCATAAAATATACTCTGTATTTTTTCACACATCCCTATACGGACTTGGAGGGAGGTTCGTGCGAGAGAAAATAGAAAATAATCACACACTTAAGCTCAAGAATCATACAGAGCTAGGAACAGATAACAGAACTTTAAACATAAATTTGAAATGAAAAGACAGCCAAAATTGTTTCTTTACTATGCCAAATCTAGGGCAAGGAAACACATCAGTATAGAGCCCTTGCTTAACAAGATGGGACTTACACGTGACGCAAAGAACTGAGTGAGTTACTGAAGTCCCACTATGACTCAATGTTTAGTGAACCATAACCAGACAAGGGTCGACAATTTAAAATGCATTTGTGTAGGACGAACTATAAAGCCTGTTATTTCAGAATTTTTTTATAACATGTTAACACAATAGGACTATCCATATTCATAAATGGACACCACGTGCATGGAACTCCGTGTTCACATGAACGAAGAAGCCCCAATCACGTGACTTTAATATCTATAGAAAGAGAGTAGAGAGGCAGAGGGTCATCTCACAGCCACTGACAAATATTGGATAACGCCCGTACCCACAACTGTGGCAGATAAAACATTGCAAAAAATTGTCAGAACAGACAGCACCAACACCCACATCCATAAAAAATCTTTGAAGGGTTGTAAGAAGCAAGATGCCAATCACTGGACTCCTACCAATTACACAACCCAGGGCAGCGTGGATTTATATCAGGTCAATCCATTCTTTTCACAACTACTGGACCATCAATGACAAGGTCTTTGGACGCACGGAGACAAAGTGAAACCCCTTCGACAGTGCCATCATGATGTTATAGCACACAAATGCTCGACAAAAAAAAAAAGAAAAGTGGAAGATGGATCGCTAGACTTCATTACAATAGAACACGAAGTTGTAATAGTAAACAGAGTAAAGCTCCGAGGCGGCTCAGTAAAGAGAAGTTCTGTTACCACAATACACAGTACTCGCTCCCATACTGTTAACTCAACATCGTGTCCACACAGAGATATAAACCACAGCACTACAACCATGGTCTCCTTGCGATGATACTGGATAGTTTTTAAGTACAGTGTCATCCATTGAGGGTTAACGAAGTCTTCAGAACGGAGAACTATATGAAGTTCAAATGCTGACAAATTTTCAATTCATCCATTAAGGAAGACTTGAGAAATTAAAACTTTAATCACAGAAATTAAATCAAATTCTAATCACGCAATAGGAGCGAGAAACTAAAGTATATAATAACTTTAGGGTGAAAATGTCAGAAAATCTCACCGTCGAAGATCACACACACTGTTTCAGGTCATATCGCTGGAATAGGTAAGATGGATAAGTGTGAACTTCAAACTAGGGATGCCAAGCCGATATGATTCTCTTTAACTCACCTGAATCTCTCTAGGCTGAGAACTGGCTGGGCACTAAACGCCTCCTATCAAGGCAGGGGCGAAATTCAGACCTGAGGAATATACAGAGAACTTTCACTGAACTTAAGTACAATAAAAACACATCAATTACTGGGAATTTTTGAAGTCCCTTATAAACGTATATTCCTTGTGAAGAAGATACAGTCATAATCTACACCTGGAACTCCTAAGGTACTGGCGCGCAAATCTTCACACGGAAACAACTCTCAAATGATAGTAAAGACCTGGCAAGCACAGTGCAATATCCCGCGCCAATCAACTGTGGTAATGAATACACTAAAATATAACACAGAATTGTTCAACGCGTACCAGCAGTCTTCAAAGGAAGTCTATCAATAGAACTGGAGAGGCACGTAAAATCAGTACCTGACCTGCGGGGCTGTAGGCGTTGTTGGACTATATGGTTGATTCATACCCTGAATCGAATACAAGGCTTGGTCATGGACCTGGCTCTCAGTGGCGTTGACCCTCGGAAAACTCTCCAGGATATTTCGCCTGTCTTGGTTCCTAGCTATTGATATATTTAAAGACAATGCTGGAACCTAATAGGACTGGTAATAACAATGATGATTTCCACAGTCTGGTGACGGGTTATGGCACATATTGGGGCAGGATCCACTGGGAAACCCTGTAATCGTTAAAAGGTTAAGAACATCTAATCTTTGAAGAATCTTGATCTCAAAAATAATTTGTTGATGGTACGTATGGGTTTACAGAGCGGCACCAAGAGAGGACATAAGTGGGCATCAGCCCATAAAAAATTTCCCGAGCCACCCAAATAAAGTGCAATCCATGACAATAACGTTGCTTTCAAACTAAGTCCCCTGGCCCCAATCTTCCTTCTATACATTAGATACGCTCTCTGCTCTACCCCTCAGGGCAGAAATTAATGTGTTAAAAACTAACGGGCTCGGTTTACTTTCACAGGTAACTCTAAATCCGTAAGGTCATACAGAGTCAGGACAATAAGAGCACTTGTGTTTGATCTAAGTAAAACGAAACTAGCCCCATTTACTTCAGATCACGAACCCTCCTCCATCTTAAAGTCATCAAACCCGTCTCATTGATGGCTGAACATTAATAATATTCAACAAGTAAAGTTTAATACATTATGGTTGATAAGATTCAAAATAACAAAAAATCATTAAAATACAATTTATTTATTAGCATTACATTTGTTTTACATGAAATTTGTAATAACACGAATGCAACAACCCACTGAACTGTTGGGGCTTAGCGTACTCCAGGGCTTGAGTTTCACGATTTCAGCACTCGGCAGAGGGTTACTAACTCCCACCATTTCCATGCTACATAGCCCTGGATTTTACAACTCACTCGTCATGGGTTTCTAACCCCCACCAGTTCAATGGTTTAGTAACAGTTTGTCATTGAAATGTCGTTCCCGGCCCTGACAGTTCTTCCTGCACCAGAATCTGCAAGGAACTAGCGAAGGAATCAGGGGATTTTTGATTCAAGATGTGAGGTGATAGAATATGTTCCTGGGACCCCTTGTGGTGATGACACGCCGTAGGACAAGACCCAATCCTACCATCACTGCTGCTTAAGCTCTCACACTGATGTTGTTAGACCAGTGAGTTGATGATAGACATTTGTATGAACAAGACCCAAGTCTACATCACTGAAGCTTAACTCTCACAACTGATGGTTGTTCCAGATGTTGATGACACATTGAGAACAAGACCCAAGTCTAACCCATCACTGCTGCTTAACTCTCACACTGATGATGTTCCAGGTGAAGATGAACACTTTGTAGAACAAGACCAAGAGTCTACCATCCACTGCTGCTTAAATCTCTGTTGCAACCTCCCTGATGGTTAACAATGTTATATTATGATTATGAATATAATTTATATATAATTATCACCTTCTCAGACAATATTTAATTGTTATATTTGCGATAATAGCTAAATCGTAAATATAGTGCTTTATATTATTATTATTAGTATTATTATTATTATTATTATTTGACCTTAGCTAAATTTTTGTGAGGTAGGATCGTAACATGTGTTGCTCAGTTTTTCAAGTCTTGATGGTCTAACTACTGTAATTATCGCTTGTGGCTCGTTTTAGATTGCCTGGCTTCTTGATGGGCGACTGCTGCCCACGGAGCTATCACGTGATGCGAGGGGGGGGTGGTCCCTCGCCTGTCCTGAGAGTTCAGGTTCTGCTCTAGACTCTCTGGGTGGTTTTTGATAGATTGTCTGTCTCATTAGTCTTTTAGTTCTGTAGAACTCGTTCACAGAACATGTATAAGACTTAGTGATTTTCGGACGTTGTGTATTTGAGGTTGTGGTCACATAGACAGCTCGAAACATCACAGTTCCATGCCTGTAGCTTCTGACCTAATTTCTATTGGTTCTGTGTATTATCACAGTCGTGTGAATTTTACATATGCTGAACTGTAATTCAGTAAGTAATGGGATTGAGTGTAACTTGTGGAGGATCTGCTGATGGTTCCTACTTAGTGGTCGAGTTATATTATCTCCTAGTGTTCCTGATTCTGTGTCGCAGTTGCTTGTTGTATTGCTATTGGACTTAGCATTCTTTTTTTGTTCGAAAACAGACTGTTTCTGGTTTGCCAGTCGGTCAAGAAGTTAGTTTATTAAAGAGGACTTTTGTCAGTCACTTTTTAAGTCTAATCGAGTCGGTGGAGACATATAGAACTTCTTAGAGCAGCTTACACGCATCACAAAACTCGTACATATTTGTAATATCTTATTAAATTTTAATGTACCGAGACGGTACATAAGAATTATAAATGTGATATGTGTTGTTCAGCACAATAATATGAACTCGAGAGATGTGATATTATTTTGATAACTTGTGATTAATTTATTTAATTAATTTGATAATATACCTCTAACTTAATTAAAAATTATATTAAATTTAATTTCTCTAAGTTTAGTAGCCTACCACTATGTAATCCTGAAGCCCAATTGAATAATACGAGAATTTTAATGGATAATTGGACAAGGAATTACTGACTACTTGTTACAAAACCCAGTAACAGCTGGATGCTAAAGGCAGTCCTTTGCTAGTGATTCACTAGGAAGATCACTAAGCATATTAGAATCCGTTTTTTGTAACAAATGGGGAGGACCTGTCCGGGATGCTCTTGAATCCAAGGTTTGGAGAAATTGCCCATTTGACAATACTAGTAACTCTATGATCAAACACTTTGAGTACTTTCCTAATCTGAAGACTTTGAGTTTAGTCTTGTACAACATACCAGGTGGATGTATGTACTTGACTGAGTCTCTTGATCCAAGGAGATGGAAATACTATTTATGAGTCCTAACTCTAAGATATCCAACACTAAAATTCCTATTACGATTATAGTTTCCCATAATCACTCTCTCGTAGTACAATTATTTTCGTGATGTATGCCAAAGTGAAACAGTTAATTGATACTCTGACTTTGTCTGAGTTAAGTACATTAAAACTTCAGACGTGTTGGCGAGTAGCCAAATATCTCAGTGTGACGTATAACAAGAATTACACCGCAGAAACTATCAGAGCGTTAATTAAAGATATATTGTTTCCTGCTCATACAGAGATGTCTGATTATGATTCAGATTCAGAAAGCCTAGTGTCACAATTAGGAAGTATGATTGTACTTGATGATGTAGAAGAAAGAGCAACTAAGGCAGAAGTGAGCCTAGTGTCTGAGCCTAGTGTAGCTTAGTTCTCGCTCACGCCTTCCCTCCTAACTGTTAGCATGACACAGCCTAATACTAGTACAGAGTATGCTACACCTGTATCAAATTATCCTAGACCAAATCTAGACTCTCTAGAGACGGCTGGACGAAGTGTCCGACCTAAGGACCGTCCAGACCACGTTAATTTCCCTACTCCTCCATTACCAACTGGTCCTATCTCTCAGGAACAGTTTGAGAGGTTTGAACGCCTCATTATATTGCAGACTGCACAAATAGAGGCACAGAGGAAATTGAATGAAGAAGATTTCCAAAGAGAAAATGTTCATCTGGGAAGACAACAGACTGATAGATCACAGGACCCATTTAATGTGTAGAAAGCTGCATCAATGGTTCCTAAGTTTTTTGAGAGTGACTTAGACACCTATTTTGATGTGTTTGAGAACCAGGCACGTGCTATGAACTGGCCACGTAAGCACTGGGCTACCTTGTTGCACACAGCTTTGACAGGAAGAGCTCAAACTTGTACTGCTGCTTTACCATTTGCCAAGTACATTAGTTATGACGCTGTCAAGCAAACTATTCTAGAGACATATAACTTGTTACCTGTAAGTTATCAAAGAGCATTTCGTACGTTACAACGACAACAAGATCAAACTTGTGTACAATTTGCTCGTGAGAAAAAAGTTGCTTTTGAGAGATGGTCTAGAGCTGCCAAGTGTAACAACTACAACAGCCTTGTTCAGTTGTTACTACATGAAGAGTTTAACAACTGTATGCCTGCTGACATACAAGAATATCTGATCGATCATACTACCTCGGATATTCTGGAAACTGCAGCATTAGCAGACAATTATGAGATTTCTCACAAACTTGTACGTACTAAAACACAGAAAAACAAGTTAACTAAAAATTGTCCTAGAAGTTGGCAACCTAAATCAGCTGCTCATTGCCGGCCTGATGTACCTGCTACTGTAACTTCTCGTACCTTTACCAGGAAAACTCACAATCCTGAATTTGTCTCTGTGGCTAGACAGAAATCTGATATCGAGAAAAAGAAATTAAAATGTACATATTGTAACAGAAAAGGACATGTAGAGAGTATTGCTATAAGTTAGAAAGAGATGCGAGGGGGACAGTCGTGCGGCTGGCACCCCCACTCAAGTCGTATCTTCTTCTGAGCAACAAAGGCACCAAAATCCTAGTAATACCTCTGATCCTACTGTTTTAGATAATGTTACTCAGGATAGATGACTAGCGTCAGAAAGTGTATCTGATAAAAAGATTCTTTTCAGCGATGAGTCCTTACTTTTCACGAGGTAGAATGGGAAATTTGGGACGAATCCATCTAACTGAGAAAATTTTATTTTCAGAGACACTGGCAGTTACTCACGTTTTTAAAGAGAAGATGAAATGCCATAACTGATGATACCTATGCAAGATAGATGTATTATTAGAAGCCTATTGGGGGGCTGTTATAAAAAGTCCCTCTGCACAAAGTTTTATATTCAAACAAGCTATTATACTGGTTTTTATTTCAGTGGGTATATCCAGTGGTGTATTTTCCCCATCAGGTCAGTGACTTGTTGATAGGGAACGATATCTTCATGCTGGTATATGCAAAGAACCACTTGTGATTGATAAATAACACTGATGATAATTATGCCATTGAAGCTTGTAGAGAGAAACCTATTTTATTTCCTCTCAGCGCAATTACTAGAGCTATGTCAAAGATTCAACAACCATCCCCTTTTCTCCCGTTGATTAGTAGATGACAATGATTTGGGGTTGAATATGTTGTTTAGTTTATGCTCTGGCCCCAGGGGCCCTTAACACTGACTCCCCCGGTCATCAACCTAGTCCCGGACACAATGATGTTAAATTTCTAAAATCATGATGGATTAATCAAGATTAGTTTGTTGATCAGTCACTGGAAAGACTGAGAATATAGCAGTTACTGAGAGTGAAGCAAAGGATCTCGATTTAAATTTTTACTATTAAAGTAACGGTGTACTGATGGAGAAAAATACATGCAAGTTGTCAGCTGATAGTGTTTCCACCACAGTCAAGCATCTCGTAGTGTTACCAGTTACATTTCGTGAACAAGCCATTGATTTTTGCTCACAAAAGTCCTATAGGAGGACACTTGGGTGTCAAGAAGACACTCGGTAAACTGGCAAAACATTTTACTTGGCCAAAGATGAAGGAAACAGTTGCTGATCATGTGCGACGTTGCCACGTGTGTCAAGTGACAGGCAAGCCAGCGCACACACCTCCACCTGCGCCTCTCATTCCTATCACCGTGCATGGTGAACCATTCTCACGTCTTATTATTGATTGTGTTGGTCCCCTTTTCCTAGAACCAAAATAGGAAACCAATACTTATTTTTCTATTATGGACGCTGCAACACGCTATCCCAAGCTATTCCTATGAGAAAAATTAAAGCTCGTGCTATTGTGAGAGTGCTGATGAAATTTTTCTCCCAGGTTGGGTTGCCACGAGAGAAACAATCAGATCAGGGATCTAATTTCACTTCAAGATCTTTTCGAGAAGCATTATCCCACCTAGGAATAAGTCTGTAAATTTCAACCAGTTATCATCCACATTTACAAGGTGCTCTAGAGAGATTTCATCAACACTGAAGTCCATGATGAGACCTTATTGTGAACATTTTTTTTAGAGACTGGGATGAGGATATACCTTTTCTTCTGTTCGCTATGAAGAAAGTGAGCAAGAAAGTCTCGGGTTTAGTCCTTTTGAAATTTAAAATTCGGACACCAAGTGCGTGGTCCTCTCGCAGTGGTTAAAAGACGTGTGGACAGGAAAATCAAATCCATCATTGAGTACTTCCCCCTTCATTAATGCAGCGACATTTGACAGCCGCTAGAGAGCTAGCTTCGAAAAACCTAGTTTCAGCCCAAGCTGAATGAAGCAACATTATGACAAGCGTGCTGTCTCTCGCTCTTTTAAAGCAAGA
The DNA here is from genome assembly GCF_026875155.1 of Cherax quadricarinatus. Classification (NCBI taxonomy): domain Eukaryota; kingdom Metazoa; phylum Arthropoda; class Malacostraca; order Decapoda; family Parastacidae; genus Cherax; species Cherax quadricarinatus. Next base: position 22,912,388 of record NC_069452.1, on the reverse strand, counting down.
GATAGGTGATGGCTCGGAAATTTGTACCAGGTCATGCTCTACAAGCCAGGTATGATGGTCCCCTGGAAGTAGTGGGAAAAGGCTTTTGCGACGTAAATTATTTGGTATGTACGCCTGGGAAAAAGAAAATCTAATCATGTGTACCATGTTAACCCGCTTAAGGCATACTAAGCTTTGTCCTCTACCTACACTTCTATTTTTCCCAGGACAGAGGGAAGAAAACGTCAGTCTACCCCGACATCTCTAGAGGTATAGAGGTGCGTTTAGAAAATTCAGTGACTCTACAGTCACTAGACGATTTTTTTAGTAACCTTGGGAAATTGATAAAGCTGGTGATATTTAAAAACATGATTTTGCATTTCCCTGAATTGTTCAGTGATGTTCCTAAACATTGTACTCTAGGGTGTACATGACGTTTATGTACAGGGAGCATCACCCATTAAGCCAATCACCATATAGGATGAGTCCAACAAAGCATAAAGCATTGAGAGAAGAGGTTGATTTTCTGTTATCTCACGGACTTATTGAGCGCAGTAAAAGTCCAAGGGCATCTCCCTGTATTTTAGTGCCTAAACCTGACGGTAGTTTTTAGGATGTGTACTGATTACAAAGGAAGTGAAACTCTGTCACCTTGCTTGATGGTTATCCTCTACCTCGCATTGACGACCTTATTGACCGTGTTCAGGAGCCCAGTTTTGTCAGCCGTTTAGTCTCTTACGAGGCTATTATCAAGTTCCCGCTTACTGAACGGCTCAGGAAATTCTGTTTTACTGTTCAAGATGGATGTTTAATACCTCGTCACCCCCTTCGGCCCATGTAACACGGCTTCTTCATTCCAACGTATAATGAACGAGTTGACCCCCAATTTAGAAGGAGTTAGAAGCCTACCTTTACGACTTAGTGGTGTACAGTGACGAGTGGGAACAGCACTTGACGCGTCTCAGAGCAATTGTTTGAGAAACTGGCACACTACAACTTCACTGTGTTAACTTAGCTAAATGTAGTTTTGGTCAAGCCAAGATTACCTATCTAGGCTTTTGTATCGGGCCAAGGTGAGGTTGCTCCTAATTGAGGCTAAGGTTCGAGCAATTTCTGAATTTCCAGTGCCACAGGATAGGAAGGGAGTACAGAGATTCCTGGGTATGGCAGGATATTATCGCAGGTTCTGTCCCCAAAATTTTCTCAGATTGCAGCTCCTCTCACTGAGCTTACTAGTAGCCCAAAATTCAGTTCACCTGGACTAGAGATTGTTCAGACTCGTTCAAAAGGTTGAAGTGCTTGCTATCCTCTGCTCCTGTGTTGAAGAGTCCTAATTTTAATCTTCCCTTCTTTTTACATATAGATGCGAGTGGCTATGCAGTGGGTGCTGTGGCTGCTCCAACAGTCAACATCCACTGACATTCTCCATCCTATATGTTACTATTCATCTAAACTTAAACGACACCAGAAAAATTATGCCACTATTGAGAAAGAGGCTCTAGCTCTTGTGGTGTCCTTGGAACATTTTGACGTGTATTTGGGCACTTCCCCATTTAAAATTAACGTTTTTTCTGACCACAATCCACTCACTTATATAAATACTATGAAGAGTAAAAATGCTAGGATCATGAGGTGGGCCCTCAGAATCCAACCTTATTCTATTAGTATAAAACACATAAGTGGTCATTGTAATGTAATTGCTGACGCTCTGTCACGTCCTTAATAATTATCAGTTTCATTAAATTAACGTAATTTTATGCCCAAATACCTTTTGTTACTTGCTATGTCAAATTCAGTAAAGTAACTTAATCCCTCCAGCCCATATTAACTATGTATACTCATGTCATGTCTAATTATTATATTTATATATTCACAGTATTGTTGTGTGAGGAGACATAAGCTGAGTGTTGAGTGGGTAGTGTGGTGTGGGTGATGTACTGCGTGACGCAACACTGTCCTGCCGCAGACCCCCCCCTCACTACACACCTTAAGCTGTTTCATACACAGATGTCACTACTGCATAGCATTCCACAACCACTACTTAAGAGTGGAATGCAGTCTCCTCTACTATGATCGAGCCTCATTGTGCCCTACTAGTCTGCGCTATCCTATCGCTACACTGATGTACATAACCTCGAGTATGCAGAGATACGATACTGTGTACTGCCCTAATACTAGGGGCATATCCTAGTGACGGACGCTGTGAAATTGTAGAGGTGCTTGGCACGAGAGTGACTCTGATTAATTTTTATATTATATTGTTAGTAATGTAACCTGAGTAATCAGTAATAATGTGAAAGACATCAATGCAACTCCTAGTGTGACCGCTTGTCGTGTTGGGGGGGTGTTGCAACCCCTGAATGGGTTACAATGTATATTATGATTATGAATATAATGTATATATATAATTATCACCTTTTCATATAATTTTATATTGCTTATATTTGCGATAATAGCTAAATCGTAAATATATTGCTTTATATTATTATTATCATTAGTATTATTTGACTTAGCTAAATTTTGTGAGGTAGGATGTAACATGTGTGCTCAGTTCAAGTCTTGATTGTCTAACTACTATAATTATCGCTTATGGCTCGTTAGATTGCCGGTTTCTTGTTGGGCGACTGCTGCCCATGGAGCTATCACGTGATCGAGGGGGGGGTGTCCTTGCCTCGCCTGAAGTATTCAGTCTGCTCTAGACTCTCTTGGTGGTTGGATAGATTGTCTGTCTCATTATTCTTGTTAGTTCTGTAGAACTCTGTTAACATAACATTGTATAGACTTAGTGATTTTCGACGTTGTATTGAGGTTGTGTGTCACATAGACACTCGAAACATCTCAGGTCCTGCCCTGTAGCTTCTGACCTAATTTCTATTGGTTTCTGTGTATTATCACAGTCGGGGATTTTCTTATGATGAACTTAGATTCAGTAGTATGGGAGTTTTGTAACTTTTGTGGAGGATCTGCTGATGGTTCATACTTAGTGTCGTTATATTATCTCCTTGTTCCTGATTCTGTGTCACAGTTGCTTGTTGTATTGCTATTGAGTTTTAGCATTCTTTTTGTTGTTCAAGCAGACTGTTCTGGTTGCCAGTCGGTCAAGAAGTTAGTTTATTAGAGGACTTTGTCAGTCACTTGTTTAAGTCTAATCGAGTCGTGAGACATATAGAACTACTTAGAGCACTTACACGCATACACAAACTTGTACATATTTGTAATATCTTATTAAATGTTAATGTACCAGACGGTACTTAAGAATTATAAATGTGATATGTGTTTTCAGCACAATAATATTGAACTCGAGAGATGTGATATTATTTTGATTACTGTGATTAATTTAATTTAATTTAATTTGATAATATACCTCTAGACTTAATAAATTTATTAAATTTTAATTTCTCTAGTTAGTAGCCTACCAGTTGTAATCCTGAAGCACTATTGAATAATACTGAATTTTAATGGATAATTGGACAAGGATACTGACTACTTGTTACGAAAACCCAGTAACAGGCTGGATGCTAGAAGGGCAGTCCTTTCTAGTGTTCACTGGAGATCTCTAAGCTTTTAGAATCGCGTTTTTTGTAACACTCTCACACTGATGTTGTTCCAGTGTTGATGACACTTGTAGAACAAGACCCAAGTCTACCATCACTGCTGCTTAACTCTCACACTGATGTTGTTCCAGTGTTGATGACACTTGTAGGACAAGACCCAAGTCTACCATCACTGCTGCTCAACTCTCACACTGATGTTGTTCCAATGTTTCCTGTGAGTCAAATTATCCATTTTTGGCTTCTGGAGGCACAAATGTGCTTGGCATGTTTCATCTTCTGTTATTATATCTCGTTATACTCATAATTATAACATTTAAGCGGGTGGAGTGGTAAGCCAGCGGAATGCCTCGATCAGATGACCATAAATTCCAGCTGTGGGTCATCATATGACTAAAACCAGCGCCAGGAAACACTTGTCCTTTTCCTGACAAACCTTAACTAACTTAACCTAAATTAACCAATCGTCGATTATTATTTCATCAGACTTTTTTTTCTTCTTAGATTTCAGAGTTTTTTTTTTATGACTTACTACCAGTTTAAATTACTTAAACATATTACTTCAATTTGGTCCTGTTTTTTTCTTAAATTTACAACGAGAATTTTGATACCCAAAAGATAAGATACTAAAAAACACCCCCCTTTTTTTCAAGTTTTTTTTTAAAGGGGGTTTTTTCCCTTAAAATTGGGTTTTTATATCTCTCCCAAGTCAAAAAAAGTCTGGAAAATTTCGGGGTTTTTTCCATTTTTTCATTGCAACAATGATGAAAAATAATTCAAACATTGTAGTACTTAATTCGGTTGTGTATTTTAAATAATTTTAATTGTTGTAACTTTTTTCCCTTTTTGGTTGTCCAAAATTTTCTTTTAGGGAAATGTAAATAATTCTGTGTTATTTTCATAATTCTGTAGTGTATGAAAAATTTCTGTTGTGTATGTACTTTAATTCTGTAGTGAAAGTAAAAATTTTTCGAAAGGTATGTAAAATTTTCGTAGTGTTTGGGTACAAAATTCTGTATTTGTATGTACTTTTTTCTGTTTTTGTATGAAACAAATTGGTTGTGTATTTAAAAAATTTTTCTGTATGTATGAAACATTTTCTACATTGTTTTCTTAATTCTGTGTGAATATACAAAATTTCTTTAGCGTATAAAACTAAATTTTAAGTGTATGTACAAAATTTCTGTAGTTTATTAAAATAATTCTGTAGTTATGTACTTTAATTCTGTTTGTATGTTCAAAATTTCTGTGGTATGTACATAATTCTGTAGTTTTATGAACATTTTTTCGTAGTGTATGTACATAATTCTGTATTGTATGTCAAAATTTCGTAGTTTTTTGTACTTAATTTTGTTGTTTATGTACTTAATTCTTTTTGTGAATGTCAAAATTCTGTAGTGTATGTACAAAAATTCTACTTTGTTGGAAAATTTTAATTCGGTAGTTTTAATACACAATTCTGTAGTTTTATGTAATAATTCGTAGTGTATGTACATAATTCGGTGTTTTAGTACAAAATCTTTTGTGTATGTCCAAATTCCCTATAGTGTATGTACTTTTTTTCCCTGAAATTTTGTATGTACTTTAACCCCTGTGTGTAGGGGTTTACAAAATTTTCTGTAGGTTTTTACATAATTCTCTAGTGTATGTCCAAAATTTCTTTTGCTCGGTAACATTTTTGGTAAAAATGATTAATTATTTTATTTTTTATTATCAAAACGGGCCCGTTTTCCCCCAAAAAGGGGCAGGGGGGGCCCCCGAAAAAAAAAAACTTTCACCATCATTCCCCTCCATCACGTTTGCCGGGAAGGGGTTTGCTTTACATTTAACATTTTTAAAAACCCTGCAAATTAAAAACCCCCCTTTTCAGGTGCGGGGAAACCGGGTATTTCCCCAAACTCCGGGAAAAAACTAAAGCCCGGCCTCCCGGTTTCCCCTTTGAACCCCTTCAATTGTTACTTTTCCCTCACACAAAACAGCACTTCAAGAAATTAAAAAACCCAATTTGCTCCATTCATTCCTATAAAACCCAACGCTCACGCTTGCCTGCTGGAAGTCCAAGCCCCGCACACAAAACCTTTTTTACCCCCCTCCCCCCAACCCTTTTCCGGGGGCAACGCCTACCCCCCCCCTTTTCCTTTCCCAATACAGACTGATAAAACCTTAAAGGGTCATTCTTTTCCCCTTTTCCTTTCTCTCTACTTGTCCAAAACCCCCCCTCAAAAAACCCCCTTCCCCCTAAACCCCTCTGGACAACATTTTTGGAAATCTCGCATTTCCCCCTAACTTAAAAACTACAAATTCTCTCCCATTAAAATTCACCCACACTTTGGGGCCCCCCAACATGACATCCCCCATTTCCCTTTCCACCCTTTTCTCCTCGTTTGCAACATTTCATCCCCCAAATGCTTTAAAACCCTTAAAGAGCGTTGGAAAAAACCAAAATTTTCTATACATTCCCCTTTTTGGGCCTCCAGGACAAAGTTCTTTGTCTCCCAAATCCTCCAAAGTCCCCCCCTCCCCCTTTTTTCCCCCCTCATAAACCCCCTATGTTTTTTCCACCCATCTTTGGGAAAACCCACCGCGACTTTTTCCATTTCCCAAATTCTAAATACTTTCCCCAACCCCCTTTCCATACTCTTCCCCCAATCTGATATCCAATCTTTCATCCCCTAATCTTTTTGTTACCCTAAAACCCTTTCCCTTTTTCCCTGTTTTCCCCTTTTTAATTTTTTTTTTGCAAAACCTCCCAAAATTCCCCCACCTTTCTTTTGCAACTTCTCTTCGGGAATCTTCCCCAAGACACGTTTTTCATCAGCAAAGAGAAAAAAACTGTGAAAACCCTCCCACTTTATTGGATTCTTTATCTTTTAATTTCCACGCCTTTTTTAAAGGGGGGGACCCCCCCCCCCCCTTTTAACTTCTCTTAAAAACCCCTTTCTATAAAGTTTAAGGGAGATTATATATTTTTTTGAAACGTGTCAGGAAAATTGAAATATAAAACATTCAGTTGTTTTTAGTTTAATTGTTTTTTATCCCACCCCATACCCACCCCGGGGCGGAAAGTCACCCCATCCCTCCTGGGGGGGCGGAAGTCAAAAGATTACAAGGGGTTTCATAATTGGTCCAGGGACTGGACCCCAAAAGTTTTTTTGGGCTGACCCCAAAGTTACGGAGGTAATAAATTCACAATTTACAAAGGAAAAGAACTCAAAATTTACAAAATGAAATAAAAATTTCCGGGTAGGCCCTGGTCAAAAAAGGGACAAGAAAACAAAGGTTTTTACAGATTAAGGGGACGTAATGGGCCCAAAGGGCCCTGGGGCCCCCAAAGTTTTGATAGCAAAAACGGGTTACAAAGGTAATGAACCCCAAATTTTAAAAAAGGTAATGAATTCTGTAAAAAAGGGGTTTTTTTGGGTTTAACATGGCTACAATAAAGGAACAAATTTGGGTGTAAATGAGGCAATTCACATTTTCCAAACCCGGGGGGGTACAACTTTAGTGAGTTTTTTGGGTTGCAAAATTTTGATTGTTGATTTTCACACAAAAACACACACCCCTCACACACACACAAACACCACACACCAACACCACACACCCCCCACACTCAAACACACACACAAAACCCCCGGAGCTAAGACTCGCCCCCCGGCAAACCAAAATAGGTGAGTACACGACGCAACCACAAATACTGGAGGTTCCCACCCGGAGGTTACCTGGAGGTTTTTCCCGGGGATCAACCCCCCAGGGGGCCCGGCCCAGGGCCCAGGCCCCCCGTTGGAACCCGGGGGCCTGATCAACTACTTTTAACTGCGGGGCCCGACGCAGCCCCGACAAACAAAACCCCACAGCCCGGTAAATTCCGGGGGCACTCTTTAGGTATCTGTCCACTCTCTCTTAAAGGCGCCGGGGGTTTTTATTGGCTTTTTCCCCTAATGCTTTATGGGAGGCTTTTGAACATTTTTTGGGCCCCCGGACACTTATGGGTTTTCTTTTGTGTACCAATGGCTCCCCTACTTTTTTTTGGGGGGAAATTTTGCATCGCCCCCCCATTTTTTACTTTCGAAGGGAGTGATTTTTTGTGTGCAGTTTTGGGCCCTTTCCTTCCAAGATTTTCCAAGTGAAGATTTTTAAATATCTCTCCCTCCGCTTCCCAAACGAGTCCCAAGTCAAGTGTTCCCAAAGCTTTCCCCAGTAGTTAAGGTGCTTGACAGAACTTTTTCGTGAAAAAAAAAAGGGGACTCTGTCCCTCCTAAACTGCGATTTCCCCTGCTTTGTATGGAAAAGTTAAGGGAACAGCAGTTTTCCCAAGCCTAGAGAGAAACAATGTTTTTGGGGAAAAGGATCATCAGGGGCTTGGGATTCTCTTTTTTAAAGTTCTCATTTCCCATCCTACATTTTTTTTTGCACGACGATCGGGGGAAATGTTTTTGTTTCCTTTGGGAAAGTGAGATCCTCAGAAAAAACCACTCCCGGGTTCCCTTACATTTTTTTTTCCCGCTCAATTTTTGGGGGCCCCGGGGGTCAGTAGTATATCTTTTTCTATTTTTTATCTCCCCCATTTTTTCCAAAAAACGGAGTAGTTGGTAATTTGTCCTCATTGAGAATCATATTGTTTAAACCTTTGCCCAGGGGAAAACTTTGTTTATATTTTCTTGGGGTTACCGCGCCCTAAAGCGGGATGACAGCCCATGCAGGGGCTAGTATCATCCGCAAAGGATGATACCCACACAAAAACACGCCCCAAAACCAAAAATTTGGGTTTGAGTACACACAAAAAGGACCAGACCACACACACAGAAAACCCACACACACCCACATACACCACACACACACAACAAAACACCACCACAAAACACACACACACACCAAAACACACAAACACACACACACACACACACACAACAAAACAAAACACACAGGGCCCCGAAAGGGAAAACCAAAAAATGGGTGGTACACAAAACAACACACTACACACACACACAACCACACACACACAAACCACCCCAAAACCACACCCCCACACACGGCTGCAGCATAGGGGCCCTAGCAAACCTCAAAAACGGGCTTTCCGACTTCTTAAAAGGAATCGTTCAGGCCCCTTGTACCCCCGTGTAGGGTTGGCCCCAAATTTTGGGAGTATCCCGGAACCTTTTGGAACCCACACCTACCCAAAAGCAGTAAAAAAAAACTAAAAAAAATGCAAAGGTTTGCAAAAAGGGGATATTTCCCAGAGCAAAAGGGGTATTTTCCAAAAAACGATTAGGGGTTTTAAGGGGAAAATAAACCTGACGAAAATGGAGGACGGGAGATAGGGGGGACATGATAACGACATAAAAAATACTAAAGGGGAAATTTGACAAGGTGGAAAAAGACGGTGTTCCGAATTTGGACACGGGTAAAAAGGGGAAAAAAGTTGTAAGTTGAAGCACAGATAAATTTCCAGGGATTTTAAAATTTATTTCTTCGGGCCACAAGTATCAGTAATGGAAAAATTTTGGGAAAAGCAAATTTAAGGGAGGCAGGATCCATACATAGCTTTAAGAGAGGATGTAAAGCCCCGGGCTCGGGTGAGAGTAAACCTAGTAGCAAACAGTGAAGGGCGGGGCCAAAGGACTCGGCTCGCCCCCCGCAACCTCAACTAGGTGAGTAAAAACTAGGGGGTTTTAAAAACGCAGGGCAACCAAAAAATAGGTAAAGAAACCCCACACAGAAAACACACCACCCCACCACCAACACCCCAACAACACACCAAAACCCCCAAAACACACACACACACACACACCACACACACACACACTTTTTTTATTTTAAAATATGTTTATTATGCCCCCATCCCCCATCCTGTGGGCGGTAGTCCCCCCCAAAAAACACCCTTTTGGGCGGTAGTACCCCAAAACCCAAATCCGGTGGGGGGTTAGTCCCCCAAAACCCATCCTGTGGGGGGTAGTCAAAAAAATTAAAAAGGGTTACAAAATTGGATCCAGTGACGGGCCCCCAAAAGTTATGAGAGCTGAATAGTTACAAAGGAAATTTGAAATCCAGGTAGTCGGTTTCCAATCAGGGAAAGGGAAACGGGAAATAAATTAGCCTCCTCCTAAACCCGGGTTTTCAGTCATGAAAAAATTTAACAAAGTAATGAACCACTGATACTTCCACCCCGGTCACAATTGTAATGAGTTTTTAAATAAAAAAATAAAGGGGGTCATACACCCACCTAGCGCGCGCCGCACACATACCACAGGGGGGGGCGAAACCAGGGAAACATTTTGCACACAAGCGAAACAAAAATTTCCCAGGCAAAAAAAGGACGAAACACCCCACCACACAAAACCAACACCCACACACACACCCCCTCACACAAACCCTCAACACACACACCACAACACCCACAACAACACACCCCCAACACCCCACACACACCCCACACACACCCAAAAACCCACACACCCACCCCAACACACCACCCACACACACCACACTAACCACACACACACACACACACAAAACCCCCCAACACAAAACCAACCCTCACACAAAACCCTCCCACCACACACAAAAAACACACACCACACCACACCCACACACACACCCCAACCCCCCAAACCCCTCCACAAACCCCCTCACACACACCCAAAAACACACCCCCACACACCCCCACCCCACCCACACACGTTTTAAAGGGGTGATAAAGACGACAATGGTTTTTTTTAGGGTCGGGTACAAAAAGATATGAAGTTTGTTTGGAATACAGTATTTGGAAGCTTTAAAAGTTTAGCAAAGATGGACATGAGTTTCTCAGGGCAATTTATATTTAATTTTTTGCCAGGTTTTAAAACCTATCAATAATGTTATAAATCATAGCTATATTTTTTTATTTCGGTTGGGCTGGGAAGGCCCCCGGTAAAAAAACCAAAAGCTTCAGCTTTTGGATCTTCATAGAATTTAAAACCCCGCTTTAAAGGGAAAAACTTTTTTCCTTTTTTCCTGGACGAACCCTTTCCTTTAAAAATTTAACCCAAGGGAACCCGGGAAGGGGGGTTTTAAACCCTGGGAAATGAAAAACTAAAACTCACAATGTGTTAACCACCCGGACAGCTGCCTCTAAGATTTTTCGAATTTTGAAGATTTTTTAAAGAACCCTTCATGATTTGTTTCCAAACTTGAATTAATAAACATGGAAAATAAAAATGGATCCCAATTGGAAAAATTATTTTGCTAACCAAGATGTTTAAAGGGAAAAGAAAGACCCAATTTTTTGATGCTTTGTAATTAAAAAACTCCACTCTTTCCCAGGGGGAATTTTTTTTTTTTATATTTTTATTTGAAAGGACACAGTAAAGAAATAAAAAAATAAAAAACCCAATTAAATTTAAACCCTTTGGAAAAAAACAATGACCTACCCCTCAACCCCCAAACATACCAAAAGTGTTTCTTCATATTGGGATTTTAAAAAATATACCATCAAACCCAATAATGAAAGAAAAAGGATAAACCTTCTCAAAAAAACATCAACCCAAAAATTTTAAAACCCACAAATCATGCCTTTTTAACAGAAAAGTAAAACCTCCTTTCAAAAAAGTAAAACAATATATGAAGCAGCTTTCGAAGGATAAAATTTTACATTAAAAATAATTAAAAAAAGGCTAACCCAACCCACAAAAAAAAATTTTCCCAAAAAATACCCAAAAAATAAATTCCCCAAATAGCAGGAAAACTCTTTTTCATTAAAAAAGAGCGAGAGAGCTCCAGCCCCCGAACAAAAAAAAATTTGCCCAAAAAACCAAAAAAACTCAAAAAATTTTAAAGTCTTTTCCCAAAAAATCCCCCAAACTTGTTTCAATTAGCCCCCCTTTCACAAAGTGCACAATTTAAAAATTTTTTAAAATACAAAAATTAAAATTAAAAAGAACATTAATTTTTAAACATTAGGCAAAAACCAAAACCGACAATAAACATTTCTTGGTAAAAAACCCCAATGAAAAATCCCCCCAAAAAAAACACTGGGAGGGAAACAACCCCCAAGGGAAAAGATAACATTTTTATACGCAAGTAAACAACCCATTTCAAAAAAACAAAAAACCTAACATAAAAGGAAACAAACCTGTCTATTACAGGGGCAAAAAAAACCTTTTTCCCTATTTGAAAACACTAGTACCTCATTGTGATTTTTTTTTTTTTTTTTTTTTTTTTTTTTTTTTTTTTTTTTTTTTTTTTTTTTTTTTTTTTTATATAAACAGTCTAAAAGATAATATATAAACAAATAATTAGCATATAATTATAATTCTCATTGCCTAAAGACTCGCCGCACTTACTTCGTGCCGGCACATACTACCCCCCCCCTTTTCCCTATTATCAATGTTATTATACTGAGCGTTATCATGGGAATAAAAATTCCTCATGCACATACAGTAGGCATAATTAAAAATATTGACATACAAGTTCGTACATGTTCCATCCTTATTTTTTTCCCAATAACACCATTGAACAAAACCAGTTTACAATCTCACAGAAACCCCATTAAGGGCATCGCACAATAAAATTGTCCACTCCTAACCTAATACCTCACTATTCATTATAATTCATATATCATTACATAACATGATTAGGTACATAGAAAAAGGTGTCATTATATGTGATTATAAAATTGACTAAGCCAAAGATCATGATTTCATATATAAAACATAGCAGAAAATTTTTCCCACAAAGCAACTGTGCAGTTCACAGCACTTCGCAAACATAAGTTATACAACGATCAAGTTTTAACTTGTGTGCTAATCTTAACATCATTCTGCTCTAAACCCGAGATCCCAAGGTTTAGTCATCATGGTTTTTAAGGTTATCCTGTATGCAGTGAACATAACCATAGATTCCAAATCCTCATTCATCTCCCTTCCACTCTATTCATAACCCTCTCACCATCCACACTACAAAGAAGCCTAAACCAACCCACCCTCATGTGTCCCCCGGTAGGAGACCAACCCTTTGCCCGCCCCCTGGGTTCATGAGGAGAAGGCCCCCCACAGTGAGATTCCGGTAACCCTCCGAAAAACTAACTACCCACCTCCCACCATAGACTTGCCTATTCCTACACATAGTTCTATAAAATCTCGCTGCTAACGCTTTTATCCTCAACTCTCCCCTAACCTCCCTCATCCCCCAAGATACATGTAAATAATCCGTCATAACATACATTAAGGCTCTACCCACATCACCCGGCACCCCGTGTACATCAACATTAAGGCCCGTAAGAATGGCCATTGCCCCCCCCCCAAAAAAAATCTGATAACTCTCACCATCCATAACCTCCCCCTCCAAAGAGGGACAAAAATATACCGCATGAAAGGCCGTTTTCGATGTCCCCACAATGCAAGCATGAGTCCTCTCTCACAAGACCCATTTTATATTAACACATCCTAGAGGCCAATATTCCCATCAGAAAACGATATACTAACTCTCGTACCCTCGCTGTTATTCTAAGCAAGCCAAACTTCCTCCATATGCTTATCCAGTCATATGTTGGATATATAGCAAGTCCTGTAAAGGACACCTTGGCCTACCCACGGCACCACCATTCGTTTGACCTTTATCGTGGACACCTGTTTAACATGTATTAAACCTCAAATATCCTCACAATACGCAAATCCCTTCCAACACCACAATCTTCGTGCATCCTACATTACCCTACCAACCTGACTCCCTGTTCCCCAGTCCGGTTATATCTTTGTTTTAATATATAATGCAATTACCTCTATGACCAATGATCATCAGGCCAAGACCCCACCGGTCTCCCCTCGTCTTCACAGTCCTTGCTCAAACCATTGCCCTCCCTAACCCCCACACATACCTTAGAACCTTCCTCTGGATTCGGCAATATCTCTGCTCTTTTCTTAAAGGGAACACCTCAGCCACTCCCCACACCTACTGTAAAATCAGAGAGTTGACCATAAAAACTCTCTGCTGTAATGTCTACGTCCGTAGCCTTTAACTTAAGACACCTAGCATCCAAAACCCTGCTCGTAAATAATTCCCGAATTTATCTTCCTACTCTCTGCACTTCCTCCATGTACCATATTCCACAAACCTTAATTCTGTTCCCATATGACCATCCCAATCCCTACCCAGCCCCTCCCACCCAATCCCCACCTCTAATAGTCTCGACTTCTTTAAAATTAACTCTCCATAACGTGGCATCCAAAACTGAATGATTACTCCAACTTTCCTTAGATCTTCCTCAAGCCTACCAACACAGTAGTATCATCTAGTTACCCACATCCCCCCGCACACCCCCCTAATCCATGTTCATTTCATCACCTCCTCACCAGCCATAAAAATGGAATCTGTACGCAGGCAAACAATAATGACGAGAGTGGGACGGCCCTGCCTCAAACCTCTCTCCATCAGTACTGGGTCCCCCAACTTACCATTAACCTGTTACCCTAATAACTGCTCCTTACAAGGTTTGCACCCATCTCACCACCTTCTCCCCCAATTACTGTACAAACAAAATCTTTTTAAGAAATCACTATTCCACACAATCATACGCATTAGCCCATCCAATAGAGTATTCCCCCTCGGTGCAGTCCTCAATAAAATCCATTATGTGACTATGCCGTCCCCTCTACTTCTTCCGGAATGCCAAAACTGTCCCCCATGTACCAACTGAATCCTAAAACCTTCTTCAGTCTATTGACCAGAATTTTAGCGTAATTTTATAGTCTGCCACACTTTAAGGATATTGCTTAGATCATTCAATACTTTTCCCATCGTCTTCTTCGGCACCAACACAACGATCCCTGTTTTCTGGGTCTTTCATCCTCCACTGCTCCACATATGATTCAAGACTTCACTAACCCATACCTAATGCATTCCCAATAACTCTATAAAAATCATTCGGTATTCATTCAATGCCCGGGTTCCTTCCCCTGACTCATCCCGTTAAACCGCTCCCTCCAACTCCTCCTCACTAATCTACCCTCAGCATTTCCGTTCCCTCTTGTCCCAATTAATAGTATTCTGAGAACCCAATTACCTCCTCACTGAAATTCCTTGTTCTCTCCATTTCTCCTAAACCAGTAATCAGATAACCACTAAATATCATCTGTATCAGTTAAGACTTGACCCACCACACACATATCCTCCCCCCCCCATCAGGACACTAGATGCGCTATGGTGTCACAGTGCCTTTCCCTAAATTTTCTCAGGAGTAACATGTTGGTCGATCACCCTTTAACACCTCCTCTAAAATGCGCTAAACTCTAATCGCATTTAAACCTTTCATTAGCAATCTTCATCATACTCCTTAAACCATCACCTCACACCTCGCCACATCTTCCTTCCCCACGTCGTACAAAGCATTTAGCTGTCCCTCCAGGTAGGTTTGCAAACACCTTAGCTCACCTTGCCTGTTCCTTTCCACGTATCTAAAAACTCTGCTATTGCTGTCTTGCCCGCATCTCCCACCCAGTCAAGCAAATCATCCCACCATCCCTACCCTCCCGCAATGTCTCCACCATTCCTCAATAGGATGAGCCTTCACCCTCTCCTGCAGAAGCTCTATTCAATTTCCAATACCCTACGTTATATGCGTTATATACCATCCACCCGCAGATCCAGCGTATCTCGCCCTGTGATCCGAAAAACGACATCAAATGCCCTCACTCCTCTCCACACAATCCCTGCATCCCATTTATCCTATCTAAACTCGCCCATATTCCCACGAATGACGTGTGCTCCACCCCCATACTCCCCCCTACCCACCACATCTACAACTCCCACATCCTTAACACTCCCTTAGCGCACCTAAAACACATCCTGCCCCCCTCGGCGTCACATCACCATACCTAATCACACAGTTCAGTCACCTCCAAGTACAGTTTATAGAGGTAAAAACTCGCAAATAAGACCATCAAAACATCAGTACAAAATCAACTTTGACTCTAACATTGTTACATGCGGCCATATATACACCTATGAAACATTACTCTCCCCACCCCCCGTGTGCCCATCTACCCTTACAACCCTCCCCCCTCCCCCTCCTCCACAAAACCACTTGACACGCATGGGCTGGTTCCTGTAACAGCTACTGCGACCCCTCCTTTTATTGCCAAAAGCATTATGACAAAACATTTTATAACCCCCTCAAAACTCAATTCACTCCTAACCTATGGTTTATTGTCCTGCAAAAAACATACTCCACATCAAACATTCGTAAAAAACACTCTAACAAAACCCTTTTTACCTCAGATTTAAGCCCATTGTTTTTAAATTTATTTGACAACTTGAATGTGCCAAGAAGAGGGGGTTTACCCTATGGCCGCTGTATCAGTACTCACTTCACCTTTCTAGTTCCTGTACCATTTTTATCTTTTTTCTAACCTGTCACCAGCCCTCCTTGCCCACCCACTGATCTTCCCCGGTACACCCCCTCCCTCTGCCTTTTCCCCTACATACCCATGAACTTATTCCCGGGGCTCTCTGCCCAGGTGTTTTAAAACATCATCTAGGTCAAAAGCACCCGCAGTTTCTTTTTCGTGAGCTCTCACTCACACAACTAATCTTCGTCCTGCACGTCCTCCTGATGGGCTTTCCACACCACTTCCATGTCCTCTCTGTCATTCCTCGGACCCTTCAACCGGTCCAGGCTGCTCAACCATCTGTAGTATCTCACTTGACGTCTCAGGACCATCCTCCCCGTCACCTTCTTTCGAAAAACTCCTGCAGAACCGCTTCTGCAGCTTCTCTGGGTAGACTCTTCCACGTTCCACCCGTCCCTCAGGCGATGGTGGGCCCTCCCTGTCACCTCCGGGATGGGTAACCACCAGGTTTAATGAACCGTCGATTCTTATTCCCGTTCTACCTTTCTTCGCGCAATCTACACTCGTCACTGCTTCCTCCTCTCGGCAAACTAGGCATCAACTCAACATGGTCTCTGCCTCACTGCCAACGTACCAGGTGCCCGGGTAGGCTGCTTTCTAGGTCACTGTGCTGCATTATGTTCATATGAGGCTACAGAGTCGACAGTCTTTCATCTGGCCGGCCTTAGTGTACAAAGACTTGCAGTCCTGGACACCGCCAGTATGACATAGGGACGGTATAGGAGCCTAGCAACGTCATTTTGATGGGTATAAGAACACTCAGGTTTCCTGTTTATGGCCTCGGTCCATACTCCCATCGTTGCCGAATGATTTTCGTAGTTATGGAATACCTCCTGTATACTATTCGCCGTCAACTCGAAATGGGACATTTCTCACTCCTTCACCCATGTGTAGTAACCTGGAAACGTCATGCAGAACAACTCCACTGCCAGATTCACTGTCACCTACCTCTCCTGGGTAACTCATCAACAAGTCTGTCGTAGACGCCGGTATGATTCAGGTTTCAGTGAAACTCTGTTCATACCATTTATGGCACACCATAAACTTCCTCGTTGGGGACACCTAGGCGTCCCTGTTGATAGCAGGCAGCAATGTATGCACGTAGTTCCAGTAAGTGTGCCCGTATCAGTGTATACAAACAGTGTTAATCTCTGTCCCACTCGGTACGCCATGTTGTCTCTAGTTGCTAAGGTAACCACCAGGAGGGCAGGTGTAGCTACTAGGCATGCGTTCCTCTCTCCCGGAGGTCGAGAGACGAAAATCCCATCCCAGCGGAATTATTAAAACCATTCCAACTGCTAAGATACACTCTCCAGATTCATACGTGATGTGCGGACCCCTGAATGTGTCACAATGTATTTTATGTATATTACCTGTCTTATACTTTTTATATTCTTTATATTTGCGATATTAGCTAAATTGTAAATATTTGCTTTTTATTATTAGTTTGACTTTGTTATATTTATTTGTAGGATGTAACCGTTTATATATAATATTATATATATAGATATTATATATATATATATATATATATAGTATAGTATATTTTTTTTTTTTATATATATATTATATATATATATATATATAATTAATATTTATGTATGTATGTCGTGCAAGAACTCATTTTAAATTAAGTCCTTTCTAAAATTTTTTCTTATACGTGTTTTAAAGATATTATTTTTTCATTAATGTACATGTAAAAAATTTAATTTTTTTTTTTTTTTTTATATTTTATTTAAAAATTTACAGCTTGAAATTAATTAAAGATAAAAATGGTTACGTAGGATCCTCAATCCTACAAAAACAAACATACCCAATTATTAACAACACATTGTAATTGACTAAAAGGGTTTTTCCCATTTACACACAAACTTTTCCATAAAAACATCTATGATAAACAAAAAAACTATAATATATAAATTTTAAAAAATATAAAATAATACAACTTTCGATTTGTATAGTTAACTATATGAGGAACTTTGAAAAAAGGTTTAAACCTTTCACAGGAGTAAACAGAGTAAAACCCTTTTTATCCCAATCTCGTTAAAAATCCTCTTTTCCCCCAAAAATTAACCCCTATACAAAAAAGAGTCCCTAAAGCAATACATAGTGCCTCACTCAACCTTTTTAAGCTTTTAAAAAAAAAAAATCAAATCAAATCCTAAATAAAAAATAAATCCCAAAGCTCACACTTTTTTAAATAAATTTAACAAATATTACAAAATTATTAATACAGCCTCTTCCCCACGGCTGGCACATTATTAAAGTCAGAGACTAAACCATCTGTCCCATTACAAAAATTTTAACGAGGCTTACAAAAATTTTGGAAGTCTTATCGTTCCATTTTTCAACTGGATGGACATTATTTAATGCTAAAATAAAGAATACACTCCTAAAAAACCCCCCAACATCACACAAAATAATTTAATAACCTTTTTGCGATACAATTATCGCACATGATTTATGCCCAATAAGGCTATAACGCCCCACTCTAAAAAGCCTAAAGCTCTTCCGGTTTAAAACTATAATTTTTGCCCATTCACACTTAATTCATGAAGAAGGTCATGCGACCTGGGGAAAATAAAAACCACAGAATTCTCCATTCAGGTATACGTAATTACTTTTTATCTTTTGGTTTTTGTGCCCTTGCTGCATTTATGTTGCCCTCTTAACCTTATATCCCACTACCCACACTCACACCCCCCCCGGAGGGACCCCCCCCCTGGTCCCCTGGAAAAAAACCCCTTTCCCCCATGTAATCCCCCCCCCCCCCCCCTTATCCTCCCAAAACTTTATTTTTCCCCCCCCACTTTAAAACATCCCTTCCAAAATCCCTCCCACCCCCCTTTCCTACAGTTCTTATTGAAAGGAGAAAAAACCCCTTACCTATACCCTTTCCCCATATTCCCCTCCCCCATCCCCCCATAAAATTTTCCCTATTAAAAAAAGGTCGATAAAATTCCGAACCTCCCCCTTTTGGCTTGGGGCACGCCCAGAAAACACCCCCTCCCCCCCCCCCGTAATACCCTATTAACCAATTCCTAAACCCTCCAGTTCCCCCCCAAAGTATAGCAGGAACGCGTCCCCTC
>NC_069452.1:22873960-22892889 GCF_026875155.1 Cherax quadricarinatus | reverse complement strand
AAAAGGCTCTTTTTTTAAGAATATTGGGCAATAACTTTATTCATAATTTTAAATGTTTACAGTCATTTGGGTGTGTAAGTGTAAATTGGGGGGAATCACAGATATCAAGAGTAGGTCTACTTTGATTTTTTGTGTTCATGTAGTTAGCTGAGGGTGGGGTGCCAGGGAGATAAGATTTTCTTAAGGGTTGTGTCTGCATTTCTGGAGTTTTCAGGCAGGGAGTTCCAGATTTTAGGCTCTTTAATGTTCATTGATTTTTTGTATAGGTTTAGCCGGACATGGGGAATGTCAGAAAATTTTTGTGCCTGGTGTTGTGCCTGTGGGTCCTGTCACAACTATCAAGAAAGTGTTTTAGCTCAGGGTTAATATTGGAATTTAGGGTTCTGTAAATGTAGGTTGCACTGTAGTAAGTGTGGATGTTCTGTACAATGATAAGTTCAGATTTTTGAAGAGTGGGGATGGGGTGTTGCCTAGTGTTGGTTTGGCTTTAGATGTGTTGCTGCTGTTGTTTCCCCCAAGCCCAAATGCATAGGTGAGGTAGGAATAGACGAGTGAATAGTACAGTGTGAAAAGGGCTGATTGGGCACTTTATAACATATCTTGGAGAGGATCCCAACCGTTTTGGATACTTTTTTTAAGGTGTTAGATATGGGTGCTAAATTTCAGGTTGCTGTCGAGGTGTGGGCCCCAGGAATTTGCCCTCACTAGGGACAAGAGTGTTGTCGATTTTAATGTTCAGTTGTGCAACACCTGCTCTGTTACCAAAGATAATGTAGAAGGTTTTGTCAGTGTTAAGTGTAAGTTTACTGGCTCTGATCCAAGTAGATATTTTTAGCTCCTCGTTAACAATGATGTCGAGTGTGGCAAGATTTGGGTGGGAGAAGACGTAAGTCATGTCGTCAGCTAAGAGAATTGGTTTCAGGTGTTGTGATACGTTGGGAAGATCATTGTTGAATAAGAGGAAGAAACGGGGGACCAAGGACACTTTCCTGTGGCACTCCAGTATCAAGGGGTCGTGTTCTTCTTGATTTGCCGGTATCCCCGGCCCGGGCCTTTTTCAAGTGTTGGCCTGGCTTTGGCTCCCTTTCTCGGAAGATCTTGGATTAATGTCTGCCATGGGAGGATAAAACAAGTCCCTTTCTCATCATTGGGACCAACTGTCCCCAGGCCTAGCCACATTCCCCCCCCTCACGGGGTCGTAGGGAGAAGCTAGGCCCCTCTGGTCTAACCATCCCGCCCAAAGGGGGCTACTGGGCATGGCAGTCTTGTGAGCTGCAAGCTCTGGTCAGGCACCTACCCTGCCCTGGAAGAGCTGGGATGGTGTCGAACCGGTCGTGTTGTTGGGGTTTTGTCTTTAATGGTGATGCTGATGCCTATTAGTAAGGTAGGATTTGAATATGCAAGTGCATGGCCTCTTATACAATAATGGTCAAGTTCGTGGTGTAGGATGCCGTGGTCTACTGTGTCAAAGCTGTCCCTTTGGTCAGTAATAAGTCCTAAAAGGATATCCTTTTTTTCCAGTGCTGAATCTCACGTTTTGGCCCAGCCTTGTCGGGTACAGTATTTAGATGCTTTTTTAAACAGTCTAAGACCCTGCAATCCATCCATCACTCTCTCCTCCGTCATGCTTCCATAACTTTGTCACAGAACTCCAACGAGTTAAGACAACATATTTGAAATCTCTAAACCCATGTTTATTGTTCGTGAACCATCCCCCCTTCCCTTCTAAGTGCTCTATAAATCTCCCTGATAGTTTTCTCCATTACATTGTATTGTATGAATTTCAGAGATACTGGTATGTAGTGCAACGCCTCCTGACTGGGCTCCTCCAGATATTTGGCAACTGTTGCATCTCCATTGACTTCTTATAGATCATAGTGATTCAAACAATGCTGCTGCTCCCTCACAGAATCTATGGGATCCATTGCCTTTGATGTATCCAAAACCATCAAAAAAAATCTTTACCTCTTCCCATGTAGAATGGATGGTATACAGTACTTGTTCCCTCTCCTCTGGTTTTTTTGGGAATACTCTGATTCCAATGAAGTCCTTTTCAAATCGTTTCAGCAGCACTTCACAAATTTGTCATGTTCGTAAATTTTTTGCTTGAAGTCCCGGCCCTTTTTCTTCATATTCTTTGAACCAATGTGAAGCTGGTTTTGATTCAACTGCATTTTTCCAGGGCATTTCAAATTGTCGCTCACCTCTCCCCCCCCCCGGGCATATTAGTTTCTGGTCATTGCTCACTTTTTCTGTTTCCTTCACTTCTATAGTTGTTCCAGTCGTTTTTTTTTTTTTCTATGTTCATCCTGCAAACCCAGGGCTCTTTTTGTTTTGTGTCCTACTTCTTAAAAATAAAGGTCTGGGTTTCCCTGCATTTTCAAGGTTATCGCTATACCGTCCACTGACTTTTTTTATTTGTTTTACAATTCACCCCCTTCGGGACTTTCTCTCAACCCCTTGGTATGGTGGCACCCCCTCCAACCCCGTATCCCCCCACTTCTTTCCCCAAAGTTTTAAAATTTTTAGGACTGTGTTTCACTGGGCCCCAAAAGGGGGTTTTATACATTTTTTGTCAGATTACCTGAGTAAATACGAGGTCCAGCCCCTCTGGCCCCTTACCTCCTCTCTCTTTCATACCCCAAACATGTTGGCTACAAAATTTCCTCAACCCCTCCTCAACTTAACCCAAAAATTTTTTCCGGTCCCTCGGGTGTTCCAGATGCACCCCTGGACTTTCTTTTATGATGTTAAACACCCCTCGGTTTCCCCCTAATGTGAAAATTTTAAAACGGGAAAGGGCGGAGTTGCGTATTATACGAGAAAATGTAAATTGTTGCATAAAAACGGGTTTAAAAAAATAGATGGAAGTAAAAATTTGTTTGGGTAGATTTGTAGAAGGTCAAAAAAACTAATTCTGGGGTAATATACCGACCCCCCGATTTGGGATATATAGAGGGAGACTTCTTTGGGACAAAATTTGTTGGGTTCTAGGCAAAATAACGTAATGATAGGGGGGTTTTTTAATTTAGTAAAATTGACTGGCTTCTTTGCCGGAAAATCGGGAGCCCAGTGCTTTATGGAAGTATTCAAGAAATTTTCTGAGCAGTTGTAAAAGAACCTCCAAGGGGTAATAATTTCTGACCTAGTCGGTCAAATAAAGAAACCTGATCCAAATCCATTATTTTTATGGGAATACCAGAATAATAGGTAATAAATAATACAGAAAAAGCCCCCGATTTTCGTTCTGCCGAAACTTGGACTTGGGGGAAAACCCGTTAAACTCGATTGGGGGTTTTTACTAATGATTTTATTGACGATGTATATTATATTACGAAGGGATTGCATTTGATTTTTTTAAAAATTAAAACGTGCTCAAGTTTAAATTTTCCCCAGAAATAAATTAGGTCAAATAAAGATCCCAAAAAGGGGTTAACAGGGGGCTAAAACACTATTAGGGGGGGAAAAGAGGAAAATTTTTAGACGCATAAAAGAGGAGAAAATTAACCCTTTTGAAAAATTTGAGTTTCAAAGAATCGACTAATCCCAAGGGTTCTTTAAAGTGTACAGGACGAAGGGGAAAGGAAAAATAGGACCTCTGAAAAAAAGGAATGGACAGCTGCGGATAACGAACGAAATGTGTTCTCTATTTAAATTATTATTTTTGTCAGTCTTTAAAACAAGGGGACGTAAATGAGATTCCAAAATTAACAATTATTCTTCCTGAAAATTTAAATTAACGAACTCACAAAAAACGTAAGAACACGATTGCAAATAAACCGTACCAGGGTGGGGTTGAACCCCGGTCATTACGATTTTGCGAGTCATGTTGACGGTTTTAGGGGACTTTTAGCTAAATTCGTACGGCCATGCTAGCGGGGGATAGCTGTAAAAAAAAAAGCATTTGGGTCAGTGGTGCCTTTGCTAACCTTCCCCGTGGGGCAGAAATAACCCAGTTGGATGAATTGTTGCAACCCTGAAGGGGTTTCAATGATTATTTGTATAATTAAAAATTTTTTTAATGTTATATTGTTATATTGTTATTTTACATAGTTTCCTTGTTAGGTAGGATGTAACCATTTTATGTGCTCAGTTAAGTCTTGATTTTTAACTACGTAATTATTGCTCTTTCTCGTTATTCTGCCCCCGGGTTCTGAGTGCATTGTACCGGGCTACCTGCGGGGGGGTGTTACCCCCCCTGAAAATATTCAGTCGGTCAACTCTTTTGGTGGTTGGACAGATTGTCTGTCCATTATTTTTTTTATTCTGTAGAACTCTGGGTTTCCCGAAAAAATTGTATAGACTGTGATTTTCGATTGTATAGGTTGTGTCACATAGACACTCAAACAAATCAGGGGCCCGGGTAACTTCTGATTAAATTTTATGGTTTTGTGTATTATCACAGTCGGGATTTTCTTTGTGAACTTAGATTAGTTTGGGAGTTTTTTTAACTTTTGTGGGGGATCTGCTGATGGGCCCACTTTGTGTCGTTATATTACTCCCTTTTTCGATTCTGTGTCGCAGTTTCTTGTTGTATTTTTTTGGGGTTTGCATTTTTTTTTTTTGCTCAAAACAGATGTTCGGTTTCCAGTCGGTCAAGTTAGTTTATTTTTAGGACTTTGTCAGTCCTTTTTAAGTCTAGTCGATCAGAACAAGCGAACTAAGACATTACACGTTACACACAAACTTTTACATATTTTTAAAATCTTATTAAATGTTAAAGTACCAGACGGTACTTAAGAATTATAAATGTGATATGTGCTTTCAGCACAATACTATTGTATACGAGAGAGATTAATATTATTTTGATTACTGTGATTAATTTAATTTAGTTTGATAATATACCTCTAGACTTAATAAATTTATTAAATTTTAATTTCTCTAGTTAGTAGCCTACCAGTTGTAATCCTGAAGCACTATTGAATAATACTGAATTCTAATGGATAATTGGACAAGGATACTGACTACTTGTTACGAAAACCCAGTAACAGGCTGGATGCTAGAAGGGCAGTCCTTTCTAGTATTCACTGGAGATCTCTAAAGCTTTTAGAATCGCGTTTTTTGTAACAAATGGGGGCCTGTCCGGGAGGCTCTTGATCCAAGGTGTTGGAGAAATTTCCAGTTTGACATACTAGTAACTTGATGGTCAAACACTTTGAGTACTTTCCTAATCTGAAGACTTTGAGTTTAGTCTTGTACAACATACCAGGTGGATGTATGTACCTGACTGAGTCTCTTGATCCAAGGAGATGGAAATACTTTTATGAGTTCTAGCTCTAAGACAACTATCACTAAAGTTCCTATCAGGATTATAGTTTCCCATAATCACTCTCTCGTAGTACATTTATTTCCGTGATGTATGCCAAAGTGAAACAGTTAATTGATACTCTGACTTTGAGTTAAGTACATTAAAACTTCAGACGTGTTGGCAAGTAGCCAAATATCTCGGTGTGAAGTATAACAGGAATTACACCGCAGAAACTGTCAGAGCGTTAATTAAAGATATATTGTTTCCTGCTCTTACAGAGATGTCTAGTTATGATTCAGATTCAGAAAGCCTAGTGTCACAATTAGGAAGTATGACTATTTGATGAAGATGAAAGAGCAACTGAGGCAGAAGTGAGCCTAGTGTCTGAGCCTAGTGTAGCTCAGTTCTCGCTCACGCTTTCCCTCCTAACTGTTAGCATGACACAGCCGAATACTAGTACAGTGTATGCTACACCTGTATCTACTTATCCTAGACCAGATCTAGACTCTCTAGAGACGGCTGGACGAAGTGTCCGACCTAAGGACCGTCCAGACCACGTTAGATTCCTTACTCCTCCATTACCTACTTGTCCTATCTCTCAGGAACAGTTTGAGAGGTTTGAACGCCTCATTATGTTGCAGACTGCACAAATAGAGGCACAGAGGAAATTGAATGAAGAAGATTTCCAGAGAGAAAATGTTCGTCTTGGAAGACAACAAACTGATAGATCACAAGACACATTTAATGTGCAGAAAGCTGCATCCATGGTTCCTAAGTTTTTTGAAAGTGACTTAGACACCTATTTTGATGTGTTTCAGAACCAGGCACGTGCTATGAACTGGCCACGTAAGCACTGGGCAACATTGTTGCATACAGCTTTGACAGGAAGAGCTCAAACTTGTACTGCTGCTTTACCATTTGCCAAGTACATTAGTTATGACGCTGTCAAGCAAACTATTCTAGAGACATATAACTTGTTACCTGTAAGTTATCAAAGCGCATTTCGTACGTTACAACGACGACAAGATCAAACTTGTGTAGAGTTTGCTCGTGAGAAAAAAGTTGCATTTGAGAGATGGTCTAGAGCTGCCAAGTGTAACAACTACGACAGCCTTGTTCAGTTGTTACTACACGAGAGTTTAACAACTGTATGTCTGCTGACATACAAGAATATCTGATCGATCATACTACCTCGGATATTCTGGAAACTGCAGCATTAGCAGACAATTATGAGATTTCTCACAAACTTGTATGTACTAAACCCCTCAAGGAAGGTTCCTTGATGTTGGTGAGGGGCTCTTGATTTAGGGAATTGGATCTGTCTCCAGTTCCCCGAATTAAGCCTGAATGCCTTCCACAATCCCCCCAGGTGCTGTATAATCCTCCGGGTTTAGCGCTTCCCCTTGATTATAATAATAATAATGTACGTACTAAAACACAGAGAAACAAGTTAACTAAAAATTGTCCTAGAAGTTGGCAACTTAAATCAGCTGCTCATTGCCGGCCTGATGTACCTGCTACTGTAACTTCTTGTACCTTTACCAGGAAAACTCACAATCCTGAATCTGTCTCTGTGGCTAGACAGAAATCTGATATCGAGAAGAAGAAAGTTAAATGTACCTATTGTAACAGAAAAGGACATGCTAGAGAGTATTGCTATAAGTTAGAA
Organism: Cherax quadricarinatus; assembly: GCF_026875155.1. Taxonomy (NCBI): domain Eukaryota; kingdom Metazoa; phylum Arthropoda; class Malacostraca; order Decapoda; family Parastacidae; genus Cherax; species Cherax quadricarinatus. Next base: position 22,885,972 of record NC_069452.1, on the reverse strand, counting down.
AGAGATACGAGAGACAGTCGTGCGGCTGGCGCCCCCACTCAAGTCATATCCTCTTCCGAGCAACAAAGGCACCAAAATCCTAGTAATACCTCTGATCCTACTGTTTTAGATAATGTTACTCAGGATAGATGACTAGCGTCAGAAAGTGTATCTGACGAAAAGATTCGTTCAGCGATGAGTCCTTACTTTTCAAGAGGTAGAATAGAATTTGACGAATCACATCTAACTGAGATAATTGATAATTACTTTCAGAGACACTGGCAGTTATCTCACCTTATTAAGAGAAGATGTACTGCCCATAACTGACGATACCTATACCAAGATAGATGTATTGTTAGAAGCCTATGGAGGGGCTGTTATAAAAGTGCCTCTGCACAAAGTTTATATTGAAACAAGCTATTATACTGGTTATATTTCAGTGGGTATATCCAGTGGTGTATTTCCCATCAGGTCAGTGGACTTGTTGATAGGGAACGATATCCTTCATGCTGGTATATGTAAAGAACCACTTGTGATTGATAATAACACTGATGATAATTATGCCGTTGAAGCTTGTAAAGAGAAGCCTATTTTATTTCCTCTCAGTGCAATTACTAGAGCCATGTCAAAGATTCAACAACCATCCTTGTCTCCTGTTGAGTTAGTGGATGACAATGATTTGGGGTTGAATATGTTGTTTAGTGACGCTCTGCGCCCAGGATCATTAACACCAACTCCCCCTGGTCATCAACCTAGTCAGGACACACCTGACGTTAAAATTCTAACTCATGATGATTTAATCAAGGATCAGTTTGTTGATCAGTCACTGGAAAGACTGAGAGATATAGCAGTTACTGAGAGTGAAGCAAAGGATCTCGATAATTGTTACTATTATAGTAACGGTGTACTGATTGAGAAAAATACATGCAAGTTGTCAGCTGATAGTGTTTCCACCACAGTCAAGCATCTCGTAGTGTTACCAGATACATTCGTGAACAAGCCATTGATTTGCTCACAATAGTCCCATAGGAGGACATTTGGGTGTCAAGAAGACACTCGGTAAACTGGCAAAACATTTTACTTGGCCAAAGATGAAGGAAACAGTAGCTGATCATGTGCGACGTTGCTACATGTGTCAAGTGAACAAGCCAGCGCACCCCTCCCCTACACCTCTCACTAGCTCAGTACAAAGTTCAGTCATCTGGACTAGACATTGTTCAGATTTGTTCGAAAGGTTGAAGCGCTTGCTATCCTCTGCTCCTGTGTTGAAAAGTCCTAATTTCAATCTTCCCTTCTTTTTACATATAGATGCGAGTGGCTATGCAGTGGGTGCTGTGCTGCTCCAGCAGTCAACATCCACTGATATTCTCCATCCTATATGTTACTATTCATCTAAGCTTAAACGACACCAGAAAAATTATGCCACTATTGAGAAAGAGGCTCTAGCTCTTGTGGTGTCCTTGGAACATATTTGACGTGTATTTGGCACTTCCCCATTTAAAATTAACGTTTTTTCAGACCACAATCCACTCACTTATATTAACACTATGAAAAGTAAAAACGCTAGGATCATGAGGTGGGCCCTCAGAATCCAACCTTATTCTATTAGTATAAAACACATAAGTGGTCGTTGTAATGTAATTGCTGATGCTCTGTCACGTCCTTAATAATTATCAGTTACTTTAAATTAACGTAATTTTATGCCCAAATATCTTTTGTTACTTGCTATGTCAAATTCAGTAAAGTAACTTAATTCCTCCAGCCCATATTAACTATATATACTCATGTCTAATTATTATATTTATATATATTCACAGTATTGTTGTGTGTAAGGAGACATAAGTGCTGAGTGTTGAGTGGGTAGTGTGGTGTGGGCGATGGTACTGCGTGACGCAACACTGTCCTGCCGCAGACCCCCCCCCCCTCACTACACACCTTAAGCTGTTTCATACTCAGATGTCCATACTACATAGCATTCCACAACTACTACTTAAGAGTGGAATGCAGTCTCCTCTACTATGTTCGAGCCTCAAAGTGCCCTACTTGTCTGCGCTATCCTGTCTCTACACTGATGTACATAACCACGAGTATGCAGAGATACGATACTGTGTACTGCCCTAGTACTAGGGGCATATCCTAGTGATGGACGCTGTGAAATTGTAGAGGTGCTTGGCACGAGAGTGACTCTGATTAATTTTTATATTATATTGTTAGTAATGTAACCTGAGTAATCAGTAATAATGTGAGACATTAATGCAACTCCTAGTGTGACCGTCTGTCGTGTTGGGGGGGTGTTGCAACCCCTGAATGGGTTGCAATGATTATTATGTATATATATAATTATTACTTTTTCATTTAATTTTATATTGCTTACATTTGCGATAATAGCTAAATCGTAAATGTATTGCTTTATATTGTTATTTGACGTAGTTTCCTTTGTTAGGTAGGATGTAACATATTATGTGCTCAGTTCAAGTCTTGATTGTCTAACTACTGTAATTATCGCTCTTTGCTCGTTATTCTGCCGGCTTCTGAGCTGCAGTTGTCCACAGAGCTATCACGTGATCGAGGGGGGGGTGTCCTCACCTCGCCTGAAGTATTCAGTCGGCTCGAGACTCTCTTGGTGGTTGGACAGATTGTCTGTCTCATTATTCTTGTTAGTTCTGTAGAACTCTGTTCACAGAACATTGTATAGACTTAGTGATTTTCGACGTTGTACTGAGGTTGTGTGTCACATAGACACTCGAAACAACTCAGGTCCTGAGTTATAGCTTCTGACTTAATTTATACTGGTTTCTGTGTATTATCACAGTCGGGGATTTTCTTATGCTGAACTTAGATTCAGTAGTATGGGAGTTTTGTAACTTTTGTGGAGGATCTGCTGATGGTCCCTACTTAGTGTCGTTATATTATCTCCTTGTTCCTGATTCTGTGTCGCAGTTGCTTGTTGTATTGCTATTGGGCTTTAGCATTCTTTTGTTGTTCAAGCAGACTGTTCTGGTTGCCAGTCGGTCAAGAAGTTAGTTTATTTGAGGACTTTGTCAGTCACTTGTTTAGTCTAGTCGAGTCGTGAGACATAGCTAACTACTTAGAGCACTTACACGTATACACACAAACTTGTACCATATTTGTAATATCTTATTAAATGTTAATGTACCAGACGGAAACTTAAGAATTATAAATGTGATATGTGCTTTCAGCACAATACTATTGTATACGAGAGAGATTGATATTATTTTGATTACTGTGATTAATTTAATTTAGTTTGATAATATACCTCTAGACTTAATAAATTTTTTAAATTTTAATTTCTCTAGTTAGTAGCCTACCAGTTGTAATCTTGAAGCACTATTGAAAAATACTGAATTCTATTGGATAATTGGACAAGGATACTGACTATTGTTACGAAAACCCAGTAACAGGCTGGATGCTAGAAGGGCAGTCCTTTTCTAGTATTCACTGGAGATCCCTAAGCTTTTAGAATCGCGTTTTTTGTAACATGAATCTTATTGAAGCAGCTGGCCCAGTGGCTAACGCGACGGTCTGGAGTTTTGAGACTCTAACTGCGGGTTCAAACCCCACCCGTGGTATGGTTTTTCAAATTAACGAATATTACTGTCACGAGGGACACAGTTATCAAACAGAACATAAACTGATTCAAAGTAATTCCCCATTAGCCGACGAGTTGTTTCCAGGGTACTTAAATAATGCAAGATGGAACTTAGTCAGCCATTAACGAGCGTGTTTAATGCGTCCATCCTAACTGGTATTGTGCCAGAGTTGTGGAAGACAGCTAATGTAGTTCCTACATTCAAATCAGGGGATAAGTCCATTCCATCAAATTACCGTCCAATAAGCCTGGCGTCTATAGTAGGCAAATTATTAGAATCAATTATAGCTGATATTATTAGAAGTCACCTTTAAGAGCAAAATTTTGATTAATGATCTTAGCATGGGTTCACGAGAGGTCGTTCCTGCCTGACAAATTTGCTGATGTTCTTCAGTAAAACATTTGAGGCACTCGACAGTGATAAAAAATATGATATTGTTTATTTGGATTTCAGTAAAGCATTCAATTGGATCACAGGTATAAGAATTACGAGCCCACTGGCACAAAAATTCAATGATCTAGTTGCCACAAATTGAGACTGTACTTACAGATCAAGGGGGCAGGAAAAGAAAATATAAATCTTCCACTATAAATGACAATAAAAGCCAATGTAATTGCTATAATAATCCATAGCTAGGCAATTTAACACGTGCAGCTAGGAGGACTGGTAAAGCATACCATGAATGTAGAACCCCAGACCACTTCAGAACGTTCCAAGCTGCACTAACAAATACAATTAATAAAAAGCAAGAACTTAGGCAACAGTAATGGGAACAATTTGTTAGTGGGTTAAATAGGTCCACCCCTTTAAGTTTGGCTTGGAAAAGTATAAATAAAATAACCAGGAAACACACTGGTAATGTTGCTCTTCCCTTTCCTTTTGAAAAAGCTAATGACCTCATAAATGACTGTCCCAAAACATCCAGGTATGAAAATCTTCAACCCCATATTAGAAAAAATTTAGCGAGGTGCTTCTGAAGAAATGTTAAAATGATTAATTTTATGAGCCAAAATATTGATGAGAGTGATGCCTCTCACCGAATATGAATTAGATAATGCATTAACTGAAGATTGATCAACAGCTCCTTGAGAGGATGGTATAACCTATGATATTCTCAGAACTCTAAGGCACGTGCTTGAAAAAACCCTTTCTTAGCATGTGTTACAAAAAACGCGATTCTAAAAGCTTAGAGATCTCCAGTGAATACTAGAAGGACTGCCCTTCTAGCATCCAGCCTGTTACTGGGTTTTCGTAACAATTAGTCCCGTATCCTTGTCCAATTATCCATTAGAATTCAATATGATTCAATAGTGCTTCAGGATAACAACTGGTAGGCTACTAACTAGAGAAAATAAAATTTAATAAAATTTATTAAGTATCGTCTAGACTCTAGAGGTACATTAAATTAAATTAATCAATTCAAACAAATTAATAATAATCACTTCTCTTGTGTACAGTATTATTGCGCTGAAAGCACATATCACATTTATAATTCTTAAGTACTGTCTGGTACATTAACATTTAATAAGACATTACAAATATGTACAAGTAAGTTTGTGTGTACGTGTGTAAGTGCTCTAAGTAGTTCGCTATGTCTCACGACTCGACTAGACTTAAACAAGTGACTGACAAAGTCCACAAATAAACTAACTTCTTGACCGACTGGCAATCAGAACAGTCTGCTTGAACAATAAAAAGAATGCTAAGCCAATAGCAATATAACAAGCAACTGCGACACAGAATCAGGAACAAGGAGATAATATAACGACAGCTAGTAGGGACCATCAGCAGATCCTCCACGAAAGTCGCAAAACTCCCATACTACTGAATCTAAGTTCAGCATAAGAAATTCCCGACTGCGACAATACACAGATACCAGTACAAATTAGCTCAGAAGCTACAGCTTAGGACCCGAGTTGCTCAGTGTCTATTCGACACACAACCTCAATACAACGTCGAAAATCACTAAGTCTATACAATGTTCTGTGAACAGTCTCCAGAACTAACAATAATGAGACAAGAGACGATTTCCAACAAGGGCCTAAAAGGAAGAGTTAGGCACTTCTTGTCTAGAATACGTCCAACCCCCAAAAGCGAGTTTTAGACCAGACTGAATACTTCAGGTGAGGTGAGAACACCCCCTCGATCACGTGATAGCTCCGTGGACAGTGCAGCTCAGCACCAAGCCGGCAGGTATACGAGCCACAAGCGATAATTACAGTAGTTAGACAATCAAGACTTGAACTTTGAGCACATAATATATGTTACTTTCCTAACACATAACTAAGTCAAATAATAATATAAAGCAATATATTTACAATTTAGCTATTATCGCAAATATAAGCAATATAAATTATATAAAAAGGTATTTTTACATGTAATATATATATACTACATTGCAACCCATTCAGGGGTTGAAACAGCACTGTATAATCTCAGTTACATTAAGGGTGTTATTCCTACTTCCTGGACCAATAGTCTCGTTGTGCCTATCCCTAAGCCCCAAAAAGCTGATTATATTGACCCATCTCCTTAACTAATTGTCTTTAAAACTTTGAAAGAATGATAAAAAGACTGTACTTTCAGAATCAGACACCAACTTTCCCCCTACCTCTATGGGTTCATGAAAGGTAAAAGTGTGCAGAACTGTATTTTCCCCCTTTTCACTGCACACACTTCTACTAGTTTTACCACATTTTTCCTGGTCCAAAATCTGCATTTAATATCGCCGAACAGAACCGTTATACTACATGAAATAGCCAAAATGAATATTAGTAGTAGCTTACTCTGCTGGATAATAGGATACTGTCAAATAGTATCTTCTGTCCTCTACCAAGGCTTTAGAAGCAAATCTAAAGAAATGTCCCTAAGTACACAGCAGGGAGGAGTTCTCAGTCCCAGGCTATTTAATGTTCTGATTAATGTTCTTCTAAATGCTTACCTGTGTCGCCTAAACATATAGCTATAAGCTATGGTGATAACATCATGAAACCACACAAGTAATTTGTAATCGATTGGGTCTCATAATACTTCCCCTAAAAGATATTGACAAGCAAACGACATCCCCCACCCATCTATTTGCAGGGTGAAAAAAATTACGTTAAATTTTACATACCTTGGTGTAGATTTTACCCTTTAACAAATCCACTATACCACAAAATAATTAAGAAATTCAAAGATAGGCTAAATGTCTCAAAGTTGTTGCTGGTTACAGCCCCAACTATGGTGCTTTAAAGTGAGAAACGTGAGAATGATGTACATAGCGTTGTTAGGTCCCATGTTGATATTAGCTAGAGAAAGTTCTGTCCGACCCTTGGAGTTAATGCTAAATGAAGCTTCAGAATTATTCTTGGGGTGTCCCAAATTACAAAGGTTCTTAATATGAGGAAAGAGCTTGGTTTTTTCTAGTATCAGTGATAGGATTATTGAGATTAACATTGTACTCAGTATTAGAATGTTAAGAAATGAACCAGACACTGTCACAATGAATCTTACTAAATGTCTTGAAGTAAATTGTGAAAACATGCATTTATATTAAGTTTTATAACCTGCATGAACTGTATCACTGTAGACAATAGCATTTCACCCCTCCATGAAGATGTGTTCATTTAATATCACATACCTGCAAGTCCCTCCCAAGAAGCTCATTGCTAGTAATCCCTTCCTAAATCACTTGTTAAAGTAATTGCTGAAGAAGAAATTTCTCGCCTAGCTGGTAGTAATAAGTTATCACAAGTTATACACTGATGGATCTAAACAGGAGTCTTCTGGCAGGGCTGCATCTGCTCTTGTTGTCACCTCCCTAGTTAAGAACGATAATAAATTTTTTGTTAGGCATAAGAATTAACTGGGCACTACACTGCAAACTGAATTCTTTGCAATCCTAATGGCGCTAAAGCTAACTTATGACACTGAGCTTAACTATCATCATTACTGATTCTGTCATCACTGAACGCTCTTGACTCGTATAATGACTCCAACAACATGCTCAAAAAACCGGTAAAAAATTAATTAATGTACAATTCCTATGGATCCCATCACACACTGGATTACTCCTTCATGATAAAGTTGATATGTTAGCCAAGAGTAGTACCCTGAAGGAGAATGTTAAATGTAACTTCGGTATATCTGTGTCTAGCATTAGGAATAATATTAGGAGAGAAGTAAATAATGAAAATGACTGTTATAGGAATGCAGTTAGAAACCTGAGTAGATCTATAAACCCACTATGATAACATAAACGTAGATAAGTATGTTTATGGAGCAACTTGCAATGTGAACACTGATGTCGTAGTGGCCAGGCTTAGGCCACTATAACAAGTACTTTTGGCAGTTTGGGAGACACACAGATGATGATCAGATTAAATGCAAATTATGTGATCAGGCATATGGTCACTGTCTTGAACACTGTTCTTAACTGTCCAGTTATTGGGGAATATAGAGATAGTATAATAACCTATGTGACATGTCAAGATATCTTATTGATGAAAATAAGATACCAGGTACACTAAGAAAATTTCCTAAATTTGCTTGCAACAGATAACTGAATTGTAGTTATAAATCCAAATGTACACCTGTTAACACTTTTGGGGCCTAGTTCCTAGGCCTTTTATGTATCCATATACTCTTGCACTATCGTCCACAGAATGGATATGGAGTGCACAATAAACTAGTTACTTCGGTTGCAAAATCTAAAATCTTCGATAGAGTACCTTACAAAACACTCTTAAGAAAAGTGGCAGCTCATGGTATAGGAGGTAAAGTTCTAGCATGGACAGAGGCATGGTTTACCAATAGAAAGCAAAGTTTCCATTAATAGGGTCAAATCTGAATGGGGATTAGTCACTAGTGGCGTTCCACAAGGATCAGTTTTAAGCCCATTGTTGTACATAATTTATATTAATGACCTTGATGACTGAATTAAAAGTGACGAGCAAATTTGCTGATACAAAAACCGGCCGTATGATTCATTCTGAGGAGGATACCAGTGAACTCAAGGAGGATTTGGACAAATTAATGTCCTGGTCTGAAAAACAGCAGATGAAGTTCACTGTGAACAAGTGTAAAGTCCTAGTCCTTGGGAATGAAAATAACCCTCGAAGCTATATACTAGGTGAAGTAAAGCTTGATCATACAGAAGTGAAAAAGATTTAAATATAGGAATTACATTAGCAATCTTCCACATCTTTGGCTGGCACAACACCAGTTTAGATGGATGCATTAAACATACTCGTTAATGGCTGACTAAGCTCCAACTTGCATTCATTAAGCACCCTTGAAAATACTTCATCGGGGCCCGGGGGAATATTTTGTTTCAGTTTATCTATCTGTTTGATAACCATGTCCCTGGTGACAGTAATATTATTTTGTTTTCTTCAGGAACTGAATGATTGTCAATTTCTGGGATATCATTTGTTTTCCTGTAAAAAACTGACAAATAGCCATTAAACAGAAAACACATTACCTGTTCATTATCAGTCAGCTGTCCATCCCCAGTTCTCAGCGGTCCCAGGTTTTCCCTGACTTTTGTCCTATACACCTGAAAGACCCTTTTGAATTAGTCTTTGATTCATTAGTATCTTTAATTTCATAGTTGTGTTTAGCCTTTCTAATCCTCCTCTTTTTTTTACTTCTCTTAAAATGAATGTATTGGTCAGTAAGGTTAACCTCTCCTCTTCTGATGCACCTCTTTTCTCTCCCGATAGGTGCTTAAGTCTATTATTAATCCAATTAGGGTCATTCTTGTTTGACCTATTTTCTTTCTGGGGAATATATATATTCTGTGCACGTTGTACATTATTAGGAAAAAATTCGTAAACGAATATCCCTTCGTTATCGTAAGGACGATCATCGTCAATACAATCATCAGCTAGATTACCCCAGTCGAGATGACAGGTGTTCCCTAAGTCATTATAATCGGCTGCTGTATAGTCCTTGTGGCTTAGCGCTTCTTTTTTTGATTATAATAATAATAATTATAATCGGCTGAACGAAAATCGGGGACTTTTACCGTATTATCCTTATTTTCGTACTTGCAGGTAATATTGAATGTAATAGATATGTGATCACTTGCGCCAAGCTCTTCAGTGATCTCCAGATTATTTACGAGGGTTTCTTTATTTGACAAAACTAGGTCGAGCAAATTATTACCTCTGGTAGGCTCTGTTACACATTATTTCAGAAAACAGTCCTGAACTACTATCAGAAAGCCACTGGACTCCAGGTTACCAGCTAAAGAAGTCCAGTCAATTTGACTAATATTAAAATCCCCCACTATTACTACGTTATCGTGTCTAGAAGCCCTAACAATTACGGCCCAAAACAGTCTTTCTCTGTCGTTTTCTAAGCCAGGAGGTCGGTATATAACACCTAAAATTAGTTTTTCTTGACTTTCTAGAAATTCTACCCACACAGATTGTTACTAATACATCTATTTTTATGCCTGTTTTTATGTAATACTTTATATTTTCTCGTACATATAATGCAACTCCACCTCCTTTCCTGTTATATCTATCTACATGGAACAACTTTAACCCCTGAATATGACACTCGGCAATCATATCCTGACTCTTTAAATTATACAATGTTTCACTTATTGCAATGACATCAAAGTTCCTCACACGTGCTAGCAAATGTAATTCATTAATTTTATTTCTTGCGCTTCGGCTCTTGGTATAAAATGCATTAATATTTTTTTCTTCAGAACCTTTTCCTATTCAGCTTTGCTTTTGCACAATTCCTGTTATTATCATTAGTGGGAAGGTGTTTGGTGTTTACTCGACGACTGTTTTTTTAAGATTAATAATATCAATATTTCCATTTTCATTATTTACCATTCCTAATCCCATACCTCTAATCCTAGTTTAAACCCCTAACAACCCCCTCAACTGAACTAACGAGAAAACCCACACCTGCCCTGCATAAGCAGTTTCTTCGTTTCTATCTCCCCATCCATCCTCTTGATCTTTAGCTTCGTTCCATGACTTCCGGCAGCTGTCCAGGTTCTTTTCTTGACTTGAGGATTCACAACAGGAGGATTACTACGAATCCTCTTTTCCTCAGTCAGTCACAGTATCTCAATCTTAGCCACCCTCAGCTCCTCCTTAAGCTGCTGGTAGAGTTGCTCAATAGATGACATTTTGGTTCAGATTCAGAGAGCACACTAGACAAGTCTTCACAGAGCAAAATACAGGTCACCACTAGTTATTGCATGAAGAACAATTTGCTTAATAAAATTAACAAATTGAAATTTGCACAGCTTAAAGTAGAGTGATAAACTATATTTTAATAAAGGTTACTTATGGTTAAAGTTTGAAGCCAATCAGAAAAATTATTCTTCAGTAATTGCTCTGATTCCGATTCCAAGTTTATTAACTATTTCAGTAGAATTTCGTTAATATTTTGAAGTCAGTCAGAAGAAACATTCCTTAGTTATTGAATACAAAATGAATATTACTATTTATTCAATAAACCTGGCAAATTTGGACTCGTGGCCCCCAGAACACACACTGTGAAAACTGAAGCTGATCACATGACTTGTTTTCCAGTTAAAATTATTTTTTGGCTTTGCTATTTTACTACAACAGATTTGCTTCCACGCAAACAAAACATAATAGGTATTATCCTGACCTTAAGATGCATCAGCCATTAAACAATGAAGCCATTCACAACGTAAACTGAAGCTTTTAACGTGATTGAACGAGAATAAAATCAAGCTACAAGAATGGCGCAGCCAGCAGTGCTAGCTGTTGGGCCGCCATCCGAGGGCATACGGAGGTATGCCCTTGGATGGCCATTCTCGGATGCGCCATTCTTGTAGGGTTGGGTGGCCCTGTGGTTTAAAGCGTCATGTGGTTCTCGCTTACCATGAGGCAGGCCAGTACAACATGGGTTCGAATCCTTGGCTAGCGCAGTGTTGTTATTGATATATATATATATATATATATTATATATATATATATATATATATATTTTATATGTCGTGCCGAATATGCAAAACTGGTCAATCAGCAAGAACTCATTTAAAATTAAGTTCTTTCTAAAAATTTTGTTATACATTCAAAGATATATTTTTCATTAATGATAATGTAAATACAGTGGTCCCCCGCTTTTCGTAGTTCCCGGCAATCGTAAAATTCGCCATTCATAGGGGTATTTTCGTATAAACATGGACTCACTTTTCATAGGTTGACTCGCGAGTCGTAGTTCGTCCGGGACGCGTACGCACGGCGTGGGTTAGGGCGGCAGCCAGTCTGGCATTGTTTACCAGTGAGCGAAGGTCCCCTCACGTGCTCCAGCAAAATATTTCATAATATTCCATTTATTTTAGTGCTTGCAAGTACTAAATAAGCTACCATGGCTCCAAAGAAAGCTCCTAGTGCCAAGCCTGTGGTAAAGAAGGTGAGAAATACGATTGAATTTA
>NC_069452.1:22823480-22873460 GCF_026875155.1 Cherax quadricarinatus | reverse complement strand
AGGTTTTGGACATTTTTAAGCTAGTTTTATACAAGTCATGTCTACTTGACCCAATTTTGGGGCACGATGGACGTATTATAGTAGTTATACAAGTCTTTTCTTGACCAATTGTAGTTACACATGGGCATGTATTTTTGCTTTCATACAAGTCCCTGTTACTTGACCAATTGTAGGGTTTTACACGATGGACTGTATTTTAAACAGTTATACAAGTCCTGTTTCCTACCAATTGTAGGGTTTCACGATGGCTGTATTATAGCTAGTTTTATACAAGTCATTCTACTTGACCAATTGTAGGGTTTCACGATGGACATGTATTATAGCTAGTTCATACAAGTCATGTCACTTGACCCAAATTGTAGGTTACACGATGGACATGTATTTTTAGCTAGTTCATACAAGTCATGTCTACTTGACCCAAATTTTAGGTTACACGATGGACATGTATTATAGCTAGTTCATACAATCATGTCTACTTGACCAATTTTAGGTTACACGATGGACATTATTATAGCTAGTTCATACAAGTCATGTCTACTTGACCAATTGTAGGTTACACGATGGACATGTATTATAGCTAGTTCATACAAGTCATGTCTACTTGACCAATTGTAGGTTACACGATGGACATGTATTATAGCTATTCATACAAGTATGTCTACTTGACCAATTGTAGGTTTTCACGATGGACATGTATTATAGCTAGTTCATACAAGTCATGTCTACTTGACCAATTGTAGGTTACACGATGGACATGTATTATAGCTAGTTCATACAAGTCATGTCTACTTGACCAATTGTAGGTTACACGATGGACATGTATTATAGCTAGTTCATACAAGTCATGTCTACTTGACCAATTGTAGGTTACACGTAAACACAGAACATACTTTTTTGTACACACAAAACCAGAGTGTACATGTACTCTGCACACACAAAACCAGAGTGTACATGTACTCTGCACACGTAAAACCAGAGTGTACATGTACTCTGCACACACAAAACCAGAGTGTACATGTACTCTGCACACGCAAAACCAGAGTGTACATGTACTCTGCACACACAAAACCAGAATGTACATGTACTGTGTACACACAAAACCAGAGTGTACATGTACTGTGCAACACAAAACCAAGTGTACAGTCTCTGCACACACAAAACCAGAGTTTTACTGTACTCTGCCACCAAAACCAGAGTGTACATGTACTCTGCACACTAAACCAGAGTGTACATGTACTTGTCACAACAAAACAGAGTGTACATTACTTGCACACCAAAACCAGAGTGTAAATGTACTCTGCACACAAAAACCAGAGGTACATTACTTGACACAACAAAACCAGAGTGTAGCATGTACTTGCACACAAAAACCAGAGTTTACATGTCTCTGCACACACAAAACCAGGTGTAAGTACTCTGCACACACAAAACCAGAGTGTACATGTACTGTGCACACGCAAAACCAGAGTGTACATGTACTCTGCACACACAAAACCAGAGTGTACATGTACTCTGCACACGCAAAACCAGAGTGTACATGTACTGTGCACACGCAAAACCAGAGTGTACATGTACTGTGCACACACAAAACCAGAGTGTACATGTACTGTGTACACACAAAACCAGAGTGTACATGTACTGTGTACACACAAAACCACAGTGTACATGTACTCTGCACACACAAAACCACAGTGTACATGTACTCTGCACACACAAAACCAGAGTGTACATGTACTCTGCACACACAAAACCAGAGTGTACATGTACTCTGCACACACAAAACCAGAGTGTACATGTACTCTGCACACACAAAACCAGAGTGTACATGTACTCTGCACATTTAACAAAACCATGAGTGTAATGTACTGTTACTCACAATACCAGAGGTCATGTTCTGTAACACAAAACCAGAGTGTAACATGTACTCCAGACACAAAAACCAGAGTGTTACATGTACTCTGCAAAAACAAAAACCAGAGTGTGAACATGTACTGTGCACCAACGCAAAACCAGAGTGTACATGTACTCTGCACACAAAATACCGAGGTGTACATGTACTCTGCACACAAAATTGCCACACAAGGAGGAATTTGAAACCCTAGATATTTGTAAGTTCAGTCATTAATATTTAATGATAAGGAAAAATGACTTGTTCTTCCGAAATTCCTGAAGTATTTCTATATTAAGAAGCTTAAAGGAAAATATTATAAATACTTACGAAATATTTTTCAGCAAGAGAATGCAAAAGAAAAATTGTGGAGACACTGGTTAGACAATTAGACTTTCCTGCAAGATACTGATAACAAAGAAGCACCAGGCCCCGTGACCTGGTGGCAAGAGCTCTTGCGTCACACGGTGAGGGTCCGGGTGAAGCAGTGGAAACATCGGACGTGTCTATGTTCACCCAACAGTAAAATGAGTACCTGGGTGTTAGCGGACTGGTGTGGGTCGCATCCTAAAACAAAATTGGCCTAATTTGCGTGAAATGCTCAGCATAACAAACGGCTTTCTATATAGTAGTATGTTATTGATGTCAGCTATGGTCTGTACACCTTGTACATGCACTTTTAGTGAATTTAAGATATTATTTATTTATTTATTTATTTATTTATTTATCATTTAACAGCTCGAATTCCAGCAGTCTCTTCCTGGTATCGCCTTTGTATTTGCTGTAGCAGTGTCCTCATTGGCTGTTGATGAGTGCAAAAATCCATTTTATTTTGCTTCAAAGGAGCTTATAATTTAGCTTATCACATTGATTACATGTGATGCCGAAGGATACTTACTGGTGTTTTGGGCTTTACACTCAAATGATTGTCTTTTTGGTGGGGAATATTCTTCTGATATTAACCTAAACACTACAGTGTTCTGGGGAAAATGAAAAGGGAATAAAACCAGCCTGACTTATAGCTGGAGTCATTTGTCAATGGTGCGACACGAGGCCAATATCTGTGTCTTGATAGTTGACTAAGAAAATGTCTCGGGGAATGTTGCACTAATGTTCGCCACAACACGTCGAAAATGTTATTTCTTAATGACTCCTTCTCACTATTGTCATCACTATCACTAGTTTATGAGTTTCGTGGAATTCTCCACAGTAGGGAGATAAATAACAGTGTCTTCTTCAGCACTCCCAATGTTCAAGTCAAGAAATGTCACACGGAGATGCAATAAACACTACGTGATTAGTTGTACCGAGAATTTTCTGACTCGTATTAGGGAATTAGTCTAATTTTAACCTGACTCACGAAATCGTAATGACATGATTACAAACAAACCATACCACGGGCGGGGTTAGAACCCGCGATCAGTCATAAAACACCAAACCGACGCGTTAGCTACTGGACCAGTTAGCCCAGTTGGATGAATCTTATTGTAGCCAGCTGGTCCAGTGGCTAACGTGTTTGTCTGGATTTTAAGACTGTTCGCGGGTTCTAACCCTACCTGTGGTATGGTTTGTTTAGTCTAACTTTCCTAGTTTCCTGAGATTGTCAGAATGAACAAGTGTCAAAAAACGCTCTGGTCACTACTGTCTCTTTGTCGTTTAGGGATAAGGCAGCAATGTTCTCTGTGACACAATTGTTTTGATCGTTCCTTAAAGCAATCTGCCCCACCCACCGCCCTGCTTAGCACCCTCGTTCATCTTACGCACAGAAGAATGCTGAGCCCAGCTTTATATACCTTCCCTTTATACATATTGCAACATGGAATAACACAAGAAGACCGAATCCTTGTCAATTAGTTTTGGGCTAATAGTTTATAATGCCCCTGACTTTTACACTAAGTAGGGTACAGGTTTTCCCTTAATTTTGCTGCAATGGGAAAAGCATAATTGCTCTCGTTTAACCTCATTTGCAGTTACTCAGGGAAAGCTAGCAATGAGAGGTCATGCATGATGATCTCTGATACATACATCTTGTTCTAATAAAGTTGCTGTTGGAAAAAAGTACGTCCATTAACCCCCTTTATGGGGTAAATCCCTCATAGGGTTGAGGGGGGCTAAGGCTTTTTGGATAAAGTACAGTCCATTACCCTTTATGGGCTAAATCCCCCATAGGGTTTAGGGGGGCTAAGGCTGTTGGATAAGTACAGTCCCCTTAGCCCTTTATGGGCTAAATCCCTCATAGGGGTTTAGGGAGGCTAAGGCTGTTGGATAAAGTACAGTCCATTACCCTTTATGGGCTAAATCCCTCTAGGGGTTTAGGGAGGCTAAGGGGTGTTGGATAAAGTACAGTCCATTAGCCCTTTATGGGCAAAATCCCTCATAGGTTGAGGGAGGCTAAGGGTGTTGGATAAAGTACAGTCCATTAGCCCTTATGGGCTAAATCCCCATAGGGTTTGAGGGAGGCTAAGGCTGGTTGGATAAAGTACAGTCCCATTAACCCTTTATGGGCTAAATCCCCTCATAGGGTTGAGGGAGGCTAAGGCTGTTGGATAAAGTACAGTCCCATTAACCCTTTATGGGCTAAATCCCTCATAGGGTTGAGGGAGGCTAAGGCTGTTGGATAAAGTACAGTCCATTACCCTTTATGGGCTAAATCCCTCATAGGGTTGAGGGAGGCTAAGGCTGTTGGATAAAGTACAGTCCCTTAACCCTTTATGGGGTAAATCCCTCATAGGGTTTTAGGGAGGCTAAGGCTGTTGGATAAAGTACATCCATTAGCCCTTTTTGGGCTAAATCCCTCAATAGGGGTTGAGGAGGCTAAGGCTGTGGGATAAAGTAAAAGTCCATTAGCCCTTTATGGGCTAAATCCCTCATAGGGTTGAGGGAGGCTAAGGCTGTTGGATAAAGTACAGTCCATTAGCCCTTTATGGGCTAAAACCCTAAGGGTTGAGGGAGGCTAAGGCCCTTTTTGGATAAAGTACAGTCCATTTTCCCTTTATGGGCTAAATCCCTCATAGGGTTAGGGAGGCTAAGGCTGTTGGATAAAGTCAGTCCATTAGCCCTTTAGGGGTAAATCCCTCATAGGGTTGAGGGAGGCTAAGGGGTTGGATAAAGTAAAAGTCCATTACCCTTTATGGGGTAAATCCCTCATAGGGTTGAGGGAGGCTAAGGCTGTTGGATAAAGTACAGTCCATTAACCCTTTATGGGGTAAAACCCTCATAGGTTGAGGGAGGCTAAAAGCTGTTGGATAAAGTACAGTCCCTTAAGCCCTTTATGGGCTAAATCCCTCATAGGTTGAGGGAGGCTAAGGCTGGGTTTGGGTAAAGTACAGTCCCTTAACCCTTTATGGGCTAAATCCCTCATAGGGTTGAGGGAGGCTAAGGCTGTTGGATAAAGTACAGTCCATACCCTTTATGGCTAAATCCCTCATAGGGTTGAGGAGGCTAAGGCTGGGTTTGGGTAAAGTACAGTCCATTAGCCCTTTATGGCAAATCCCTCATAGGTTGAGGGAGCTAAGGCTGTTGGATAAAGTACAGTCCATTACCCCTTTATGGGCTAAATCCCTCATAGGGTTTGAGGGAGGCTAAGGCTGTTGGATAAAGTACAGTCCATTAGCCCTTTATGGGCTAAATTTCCCCCATAGGGTTGAGGGGGGCTAAGGCTGTTGGATAAAGTACAGTCCATTAACCCTTTATGGGCTAAATCCCTCATAGGGGTTTAGGGGGGCTAAGGCTGTTGGATAAAGTACAGTCCATTAAAGCCCTTTATGGGCTAAATCCCTCATAGGGTTGAGGGAGGCTAAGGCTGTTGGATAAAGTACAGTCCATTACCCTTTATGGCTAAATCCCTCATAGGGTTGAGGAGGCTAAGGCTTTGGATAAAGTACAGTCCATTAACCCTTTAGGGCAAATCCCTCATAGGGTTGAGGGAGGCTAAGGCTGTTGGGTAAAGTACAGTCCATTAGCCCTTTATGGGCTAAATCCCTCATAGGTTGAGGGAGGCTAAGGCTGTTGGATAAAGTACAGTCCATTAACCCTTTATGGCTAAATCCCTCATAGGGTTGAGGGAGGCTAAGGCTGTTGGATAAAGTACAGTCCATTAACCCTTTATGGGCTAAATCCCTCATAGGGTTGAGGGAGGCTAAGGCTGTTGGATAAAGTACAGTCCATTACCCTTTATGGGCTAAATCCCTCATAGGGTTGAGGAGGTAAGGCTGTTGGATAAAGTTTCAGTCCCTTAACCCTTTAGGGCTAAATCCCTCATAGGGTTGAGGAGGCTAAGGCTGTTGGATAAAGTACAGTCCATTAACCCTTTATGGGCTAAATCCATCATAGGTTGAGGGAGGTTAAGGCTGTTGGGTAAAGTACAGTCCATTACCCTTTATGGGCTAAATCCCTCAAGGGTTGAGGGAGGTTAGGCTGTTGGATAAAATACAGTCCATTAACCCTTTATGGGCTAAATCCCTCAAGGGTTGAGGAGCTAAGGCTGTTTTGGGTAAAGTACATTCCTTAGCCCTTTATGGGCTAAATCCCTCATAGGGTTGAGGGAGGCTAAGGCTGTTGGATAAAGTACAGTCCATTACCCTTATGGGGTAAATCCCTCATAGGGGTTTAGGAGGCTAAAGGCTGTTGGATAAAGTACAGTCCCCTTACCCTTATGGCTAAATTCCCTCATAGGGTTGGGGGGAGGCTAAAGGGTGTTGGATAAAGTACAGTCCATTAACCCTTTAAGGCTAAATCCCTCATAGGGTTGGGAGGTAAGGCTGTTGGATAAATACGTCCATTACCTTTATGGCTAAATCCCTCATAGGTTGAGGGAGGCAAGGCTTTTTTGATAAAGTAAAAGCCATTCCCCCTTATGGCTAAATCCCTCATGGGTTGAGGAGCCCAAGGCGTTGATAAAAATAAAGTCCCTTAGCCCTTTATGGCTAAATCCTCATAGGTAGGAAGGTAAGGCTGTTGGGATAAAGTACAGTCCATTACCCTTTTATGGGGTAAATCCCCCATAGGGTTTAGGGAGGCTAAGGCTGTTGGATAAAGTACAGTCCATTAACCCTTTATGGGCTAAATCCCCATAGGGTGAGGGAGGCAAGGCTGTTGGATAAAGTACAGTCCCTTTAACCCCTTTTTTGGGCTAAATCCCTCATAGGGTTGAGGGGAGGCTAAGGCTGTTGGGTAAAGTACAGTCCATTAGCCCTTTATGGGGTAAATCCCTCATAGGGGGTTTAGGGAGGCTAAGGCTGTTGGATAAAGTACAGTCATTAGCCCTTTATAGGGCTAAACCCTCAAAAGGGTTGAGGGAGGCTAAGGCTGTTGGATAAAGTACATCCATTAACCCTTTTTGGGCTAAATCCCTCATAGGGTTGAGGGAGGGCTAAGGCTGTTTTGGATAAAAATACAGTCCATTAACCCTTTATGGGCTAAATCCCTCATAGGGGTTTAGGGAGGCTAAGGCTGTTGGATAAAGTACAGTCCATTACCCTTTTATGGGCTAAATCCATCATAGGGTTGAGGGAGGCTAAGGCTGTTGGATAAAGTACAGTCCATTAGCCCTTTATGGGTAAAATCCCTCATAGGGTTGAGGGGGGTTAAGGCTGTTGGATAAAAGTACAGTCCATTAACCCTTTATGGGCTAAATCCCTCATAGGGTTGAGGGAGGCTAAGGCTGTTGGATAAAGTACAGTCCATTAACCCTTTATGGGCTAAATCCCTCATAGGGTTGAGGGAGGCTAAGGCTGTTGGATAAAGTACAGTCCATTAGCCCTTTATGGGCTAAATCCCTCATAGGGTTGAGGGAGCTAAGGCTGTTGGATAAAGTACAGTCCATTAACCCTTTATGGGGTAAATCCCTCATAGGGTTGAGGGATGCTAAGGCTGTTGGATAAAGTACAGTCCATTAGCCCTTTATGGGCTAAATCCCTCATAGGGTTGAGGGAGGTTAAGGCTGTTGGATAAAGTACAGTCCATTAACCCTTTATGGGCTAAATCCCTCATAGGGTTGAGGGAGGCTAAGGCTGTTGGATAAAGTACAGTCCATTAGCCCTTTATGGGCTAAATCCCTCATAGGGTTGAGGGAGGCTAAGGGGGCTGAGAGATACCACTTTACTGAAGAATTTTCACAACAAATATATTAATAACAAGCATATTATTACCTTGAAATCTGTCTTATTGAAATGTAAAAAAAAAAATTAATTTAGGGAACCAAATAAAAAATGGAAATTTATTGGAGTTTTATTATCCGGTGCTTAGTTTTTTCCAACTGATAATACCATTAATAAAATAACCAACAATCAGGGCACAGTCTGTTGTCATTTTATTATAACTAATTACAAAGGTTCATCATGAACCATTGTCACTGTTGCAATTTGACAGAGGTTCAGGACGGACCAAAACGTCGACTTATGCCATTGTTGTTTGGTAACTTGTTTTAATTTCCACACTAAACACGAGTATACAGTTACACTTAAATATTGATGGCTTACCACCTGACCAAATGTTGCATCGTTAACTCCGCTGATCTGCCTGAGTGTGGGCATGGGTGTGTGGAAGTGTGTGTGGGCATGTGTGTGGAAGTGAGTGTGGGCATGGGTGTGTGGAGGTGTGTGTCGGCATGTGTGTGTGGAAGTGTGTGTGGGCATGGGTGTGTGGAGGTGTGTGTGGGCATGTGTGTGTGGAAGTGTGTGTGGGCATGTGTGTGTGGAAGTGTGTGTGGGCATGGGTGGTGGAAGTTGTGTGGGCATGGGTGTGTGGAAGTGTTGTGTGGGCATGTGTGTGTGGAAGTGTGTTGTGGGCATGTGGTGTGTGAAGTGAGTGTGGGCATGGGGTGTGTGAGTGTGTGTCGGCATGGTGTGTGGAAGTGTGTGTGGGCATGTGTGTGTGGAAGTGTGTGTGGGCATGGGTGTGTGGAAGTGTGTGTGGGCATGTGTGTGTGGAAGTGTGTGTGGGCATGTGTGTGTGGAGGTGTGTGTGGGCATGTGTGTGTGGAAGTGAGTGTGGGCAAAGGGTGTGTGGAAGTGTGTGTGGCATGGGTGAGTGGAAGTGTGTGGGCATGGTGTGTAGAAGTGTGTGGACATAGGTGGTTTGGGAAATGACTGTGGGCAAGGGTGAGGAATGAGTGTGGGGATGGGTGTGGAAATGAGTGTGGGCATAGGGGTAGATGTGAGTGTGGCATGGGGTGTAGAGTGTGTGCATGGGGTGCAGAAGAGTGTGTGAGCATGGGGTGGGAAGTGAGTGTGGGGGATGGGTGTGGAAGTGAGTATGGTCATTGGTGTGGGGAAATGAGTAAAGGTCATTGGTGGGGAGTGTGGGCATTTATGTGGAACAGAGTGTGGGCATGGTGTGAAAGTGAGTGTGGAAATAAGTGTGAAAGTGAATGTGGGCAAAGGTGTGGAAATGAGAATGGTCAATAGTGTTGGAGTTTGGGCATGATGTGGGAAGTGAGTGTGGCATGGGTGTGGAAGTGAGAGTGGGCATGAGTGTGGAAGTGAGTGTGGACATGGGTGTGGAAGAGAATATGGTCATTAGTGTGGGAAAGTGGGTATGGATGTGGAAGTCAGTGTGGGAATGGGGGAGGAAGTGAGTATGGTTAGTGGTGTGGGAGTGTGAGCATGGATATAGAAGTGAGTTTATGCAAGGATGTGTAAATGAGTGTGGGCATGGGTGTGGAAATGATTGTGGGCATGGGTGTGCAAGTGAGTGAGGGCATTTGTGT
Organism: Cherax quadricarinatus; assembly: GCF_026875155.1. NCBI lineage: Eukaryota > Metazoa > Arthropoda > Malacostraca > Decapoda > Parastacidae > Cherax > Cherax quadricarinatus. Next base: position 22,863,864 of record NC_069452.1, on the reverse strand, counting down.
GGAAGTGAGTGTTGGAAAAGGATATGGAAGTTAGTGTGGTCATTGGGGTGGAAGCGAGTGTGGGCATGGGTGTGGAAATGAGTGTGAGCATAAGTGTGGAAGTGAGTGCGGGCAGGGGTGTTTAAGTGGCATGGTCATTCTTGTGGGAATGTGGGCATGGATTTCCAAGTGAGTGGCATTGGAGTGGCCGTGAGTGTGGGCATTGTTGAGGAAGTGAGAATGGGCATGGGTGTGGAAGTGAGTGTGAGACTAGGTCGGAAAGCGAGTATGGTCATTATTGTGGAGTTGAGTGGCATAGGTATGGAGAGAGTGTTGGGCATGGGTATTATGAATGTAAGAGTGGCCATGGAATCTACAAAAAAGTCGCAAAATTTACCTTCAGGGATAAATCCGGATATGAAGCAAGAGACTCCACCGAGCAAATACACAAATGAAAGCGTGCCCTTTCTTCCCAGTCTGTGGAATAACATAAGTAACAACAAACATGACTCTCACACACTGTGTGGTAATAACAGTAGCAACCAACATGACTCTCACACACTGTATAGTATAACAGAACAAACATACATGACACTCACACACTGTGTGGCTTAACAGTAACAACATACATGACTCTCACACACTGTGTGATATAACAGTGTAATTAAAGCAGATACTAAGTGTACTAGGGACTGGAAAAGAGAAATAAATATTATTGTATATGAGTAAAAGAGCGAAGAGCGAAAATGGCAGGCATTAGAGGGGTACAGGCTGCCATAATTATATTTATATTTCTTCTTCAATTCCATGAAGAAAGAAATCAGTCATGGGGGTTGGAAAAGGTGAATGGAGTAACAGCGCCCTGGACAGTAAAAGCCCAACAGTTGCCATCCTACCAGAAAAGTAAACCTCACTATCGCCGCAAGGTATGGCAACACCGCATACCCAAACCAAAAACAATGGCACACAGCTCTTATTGTAGCGCTCTTTAAGTGGTGATATCCAAATTAATCCAGACCTCAAACTATTGTGCAGAGGCAAAACAGACAGATAAATGACGGCAATAATGACGGTCTAGTAGCTAGGGATGATAACCTTAACTCCAATGTAATGCATACATAGGTCAATGTGAGACAATACAGCCATTATTATCTCAAACACTACCAAACAGATGCATACACTGTACTAAAGTACGCATGAAAAACAGAAAAGGCACCTTATGTAAAATGTGTAAGGGGTGGGTGCATGATGGATGTATGTACAATTATAGCAACGGTGCCAGAATTCATTTTGTGTGTAACAAATGCACTTTGGCACAGTTACCCTTTAGCAGTGATGACATTGATTTACCTAATTTTAATACAAATGACCCATTGCCATATATTGATGATTATGATTGTTTATGAAAACAGCCTTCACTTTATTCATGTCAATGCAAGATCACTTCTTCCTAAATTGGCAGAGATTAGGATTCTAGCTAACAAAATTAGGGCGGCAGTTATAACCATCTATGAATCTTGGTTGGATGATGCGGTGACTGACGACGAGGTCAAAATAGAAGGTTACAATATAAAACGCTTAGATAGGAACAGAAAGGGCGGTGGAGTATGTGCCTACATTAGAAATGACTTAGCTTACAACCCAAGACCTGATTTAAATAACAATAAACTGGAGATTCTATGGTTTGAAGTGCTGCTTCCCAAGACCAAACCCATCTTAGTAGGAACTAGTTACCGCCCTCCTACCCAGGACCAGTTCTTAGAAGACTTTTCCAGAGTCTTGTCCGGAGTTGAAAGCAATTGCGAAACAATAATACTGGGCGACTTCAATATCTGTTTTCAGCAACAAAATAACGGGCTATGCAAAAGGTATAAGCAAATTCTAGGATTAAATAGCTACACCCAACAATTTAATAAACCAACCCGGATCACACAGTTCTCAGCCACCCTAATGACCACATACTTTGCAACCGCGCTGAGAACATTAGTCAGTCAGGCGTCATTACCACAGGTCTTAGTGATCATTTCATCATTTACAGCACCAGGAAAATCACTAGGGATAGGATAAAGGGCCCACACAGGACAATAAAAATGAGGTCAACTAGAAACTACAGTAAAGAAACACTGGTAAATAGGCTACACAATTGTGACTGGACAGAGATAACAAGTTGCACGGACGTAAACGATGCCTGGAAAAATTCAAAACAATGTTCACTACCATTCTTAATAATATTGCACCAGTTAAAGAGGTTAGGATTAAACGAAGAACTGAACCCTGGATGACTACTGAGATTTTTAGATAATATGAAATTCAGAGACCAGCTGCTAAAAAGATTTAAAGCAAACAGACAGGATATTGCAGCACTAAATGAATTCCAAAGGGTGAGGAACAGAGTACAGAGGCTTATAAAAGGAGCAAAGGCAAAGCACTATTGCTCAAAAATTGAAGAATATAAGCATAACCCCAGAAAGCTCTGGCAACAACTAAAACAGTTGGGGTATAGCCATAAGCCAGTAGATAGGTCTAACATAGTACTCACTATCGACAATGAGGTATGCCACGAAACATCTAGGGTGGCAAATTGCTTTAATTCCTACTACACATCTGTTGCATCAACACTAGTAAGTAAACTACCAGCTGCATCAAATACCTTTAACACAGACTCTGATAAGTTCAAACATACTATAACCAATAAAGGGGTAACCCCAAACAGTTGTCAACTAGTAAGTGTATCTCATGACTTCATTCAAAAAGAACTAAGCAGGTTAAACCCAACTAAGAGCACAGGCCCTGATAACATCCCGTCTAAGTTCCTAAAAGATGGTGCTTTGAACTGTCAATCCCTATTTCTCACATAATAAATTTATCAATCACCACTAAAACCATACCGGAGGGGTTCAAGGAGGGCCCGAGTTACTCCTATCTTCAAGAAAAATAATAGGTCTGATGTAAGCAACTATAGACCTGTTAGTATACTCAGTATAATATCTAAAATTCTGGAGAGGGCGGTGTATTCTCAAGTAGTTAAGTACCTTAATGACAACAGCATTCTCCATAGCTATCAATCGGGCTTTAGAAGATCCTACTCAACCGATACCTCCCTTATTAATCTGATGGATTACCTGAGAACTGAAATGTCAAAAGGGAACCTCATAGGTATGGTAACCTTAGAAACCCGCAAAAGGCCTTCGATACTGTCAACCACAATATATTAATGAAGAAACTTCAAGCTATCGGTATAGGTTCTGTAGACTGGTTTAAGTCCTACCTTAGCAACAGGAGACAAATAGTCAAAATCAAAAAAACGGAATCAGAACCCCTGCCGATAACATTCGAGTTCCCCAAGGTAGTATTCTGGTCCCTTACTATTCTTATGTTATGTCAATGATAGCCTATCAGTGTCAAGTGCAAACTCCTACTGTATGCAGATGACAGTGCTCTGTTAGTGACAGGTAAAGACCCACAAGATATTGCTAAATGTTTTAACACTGGAACTGGAGTCCTGCAGACAAATGGTTAGTAGACAACAAACTATCATTACACCTAGGGAAAACTGAAGCCATTCTCTTTGGAACGAAACATAAACTGAGAAGGGTAAATAATTTTAATGTTCAGTGTAATGGGGAGCCCGTCACTTTGGTTTCATCAGTTAAAAAATCTGGGAATCCCCTTTGACCCATGCATGTCAGGAGAATTGAAAAGGGAACAGTGTAGTAAAGAAAGCGAATGCCAGGCTGAAGTTCCTGTATAGACAAGCACAGTGTCTACCTACTGAGGCTCGCAGGACCCATGTCTAGCCCTTATACAATGCCATATGGATTACGCTTGCTCTTCTTGATACTCTGCCTTGACAAAAAAACTGAAAGATAGACTGCAAATCACCCAGAACAAAATCGTAAGATTCATCCTGGGGCTGGGACCAAGAGAACATGTAGGCCAGGATGAATTACAGCAGTTGGATATGCTGAATGTTGAAGACAGAGTAAAACAACTGAAGCTAAATCATGTTTATAAAATTGCTCACAAACAATGTCCAGAATATCTTGCTGTCAATTTTGTCAAGGTTGGGAACCAAAGCAATCATAGTACTAGGTAACAACCAACATGACTCTCACACACTCTGTAGTATAACACTAAAAAAATGCATGACTCTCACACACTGTGTGGTATAACAGTAATAGCATACATGACTCTCACACAGTGTATGATATAACAGTAACAACCAACATGACTCTCACACACTGTGTAGTATAACAGTAACAACATACGTGACTCTCACACACTGTGTGGTATAACAGTAACAACCAACATGACTCTCACACACTGTGTGGTATAACAGCAACATCATACATGAATCTCACACACTGTGTGGTATAACAGTAACAACCAACATGACTCTCACACATTGTGTGGTATAACAGTAACAACCAACATGACTCTCACACACTGTGTGGAATAACAGCAACATCATACATGAATCTCACTCTCACTGTGTATTATAACAGTAACAACAGTACATTGACTCTCAGCCACTCTGTGTGTATTGCAGTTACATCATTCATGGACCTTTAACACCACTCTGTGTGGTATTACAGTAAAACTATACCAACATGACTCTCACACACTGTGTTGTATAATAGTAATACCTATAGACTCCACACATGGTGTGTATACGTAACAACTCAACAGACTTTCAACACTGTGTGTATATACAGTAACAACCAATATGGGACTCTCACACACTGTGTGCCACAACAGTAACAACAACATGACACTCACACACTGTGTGGATATGTAACAGAAAATGCAGACCAACATGACTCTCACACATTGTGTGGTATAACATTAACAAACCAACATGACACTCACACACTGTGTGGTATAACAGAAACAACCAACATTACTCTCACACATTGTGTGGTATAACAGTAACAACCAACATGACTCTCACACACTGTGTGGTATAACAGTAACAACCAAGATGACTCTTATACACTGTGTGGTATAACAGTAACAACCAACATTACTCTCACACACTGTGTGGTATAACAGTAACAACATACATGGACTCTCACACACTGTGTGTATAAACCCAGTAACAACAAACATGGACTTTCTCACACACTGTGTTGTATAACAGTAACATCATACATGACTCTCACACACTGTGTAGTATAACTTTAACAGCATACATGACACTCACACACTGTGTGGTATAACAGTAACAACATACATGACTCTCACACACTGTGTGGTATAACCCAGTAACAACCAAACATGACTCTCACCACTGGGTGGTATAACAGTAACAACCAACATGACTCTCACACTACTGTGTGGTATAAACAGTAAAACATTACATGACTCTCTCACAATTCTGTGGTATAGCAGTACCAACACATATGATCTCTCAACACACTGTGTACTATAAGGTAAAGACAACTACATGACTCAACCACTGTGTGGTTTAACAGTAACAACCAACATTGACTCTCACACACTGTGTACTATGAAGGTAACAACCTCTTTATACATGACTCACACACACTGTGTGGCTATTATACAGTAACAACCACATGACTCTCACACAGACTGTGTGGCGACAACTGTAACAAACAATCATGACACTCTCAAATGTGAGGTCTAAGCAGTAACAACCTCAACATGACTCTCACACACTGTGTGGTATACAGTAACAACATCATGACTCTCACACACTGTGTGGTATTACAGTAACAAACCAACATGACTTCGTACACACTGTGTGGTATAACAGTAACAAAACAAATGACTTTCACACACTGTGTGGATAAACAGTAAAAACCAGCGATTACTATCATGTCTGTGTGAGTATAACAGTAACAAAACACTGCTCTCACACAATGTGTGGTATAAACAGTAACAACCAACATGACTTTCACACACACTGTGTGGTATAACAGAAACAACCAATATTATTAGCACACACTGTGTGTTGATTAGTGATAACATAACAAGACTTCACACAAACTGTGGGGTATAACAGTAACAAAGGAACATGACTCTCACACACCTGAGGTATAAACAGCAACTCATACCATAACTCTCAACACACTGTGTATTATAACGTAACAACACTCACGGACTCTCACAAACATGTGTGGTGATAACGCATTAACAACAACATGAATCTCACACACTTGGTATGTATAGCAGTAAGACAACCAACATGACTCTCACCACTGTGTAAGTATAATCAGTAAAAACATACATGGACTCTCACACACGGTGTGGTTTAAACGTAACAACAACATGACTCTCAACACTGTGTTGTATAACAGTAACTCATTACTGACTCTCACACACTGTGGTTATTACAGTTTAACAACACTCACGACGCTATGTCACACACTGATGTGTATAACAGTAATAACTACATAACTCTGACACACTGAGTGTTATAAAACAGTAACAACCAACTAGCTCTCACACACTGTGTGTTTAACTGCAACAAACATACATGACTCACAACCACTGTGTGTATAACAGTAAGAAACAAATGATCTCTCACCACTGTGGGGTATAACAGTATCAAATTTAATGACTCTCACACACTGTGTGGTATAACAGTGACAACCAACATGACTCACACACACTGTGTTGTATACAAGGCAACATCATACATTGCATTCACACACTGTGTAATTAACCCCCCCCCCCCCCCGACCCCCCCCCCACAGTCATGGACTACTAACACACTGTGTGTTATAACAGTAACCAACAACATGACTTCTCATAACACTCAGTGTATAACAGTAACAACATACATGACTCTCACACACTGTGTGGTATTAAAGTAACAACCAACATGACTCTCATACACTCTGTGGTATAACAGTAACAACATACATGACTCTCAACACTGTGTGGTATAACAGTAACAACCAGCATGACTCTCACACAATGTGTGGAATAACAGTAACAACCAGCATGACTCTCACACACTGCGTGGTATAACAGTAACAACCAACATGACTCTCACACACTGTATGGTATAACAGTAGCAACCTAACATAGACTCTCCACTCACTGTATTGTATAACGATGTATCAACCTACTAGACTCTCTACAATGTGTGCGTATAACAGTAAACAAACCAACATGACTTGTTCATACACTGTGCGGTGTAACGGTAACAAAACAAAGACATGACTCTCACACACTGTGTGGTATAACAGTAACAACATACATGACTCTCACACACTGTGTGGTATAAGTAACAACCAACATGACTCTCATACACTGTGTGGTATAACAGTAACAACATACATGACTCTCACACACTGTGTGGTATTAAAGTAACAACCAACATGACTCTCACACACTCTGTAGTATAACACTAAAAAAATGCATGACTCTCACACACTGTGTGGTATAACAGTAATAGCATACATGACTCTCACACACTGTATGGATATAACAGTAAACAACCAAACATGAACTCTCACACACTGTGTAGTATAACAGTAACAACCGCAAACATTACTCTCACCACTGTGTTGTATACAGTAAACAACCAACATACTCTCACACACTGTGTGGAATAACAGTACAAAGAACATGATCTCACACACTGGTGTATAACATCAACATTCATACATGAATCTCACACACTGTGTATAATAACCAGTAAAACAATGCATGACTCTCACATCACTGTGTGGTTATAAACAGTAACAGAAAACAACAGGACTCTCACACCCACTGTGTGGTATCATAGTAACAACCTATATGGACTCTCAAGCACACTGTGTTGGTATAACTGTAACCAACAAACATATGATTTCACACACAGTGTGATATAACAGTAGCAACCAATATGACTCTCACACACTGTGTGGTATTACAGAAACAATCAACATTACTCTCATACACTGTGTGGTATAACTGTAACAGAGACCACATGACTCTTATACATTGTGGGGTATAACAGTAACAACCAACTATGCTCTCGCACACACTGTGTGGTATAACTAGAAACAACCAACATTACCTCTCACACATTGTGTGGTTATAACAGTAACAACCAGGAGAAATGACTCTCACACACTGTGTGTATAACTCAGTAACAACCAGTTGATTCTCTTATACACTGTGTGGTATAACAGTTACAACTACATTGACTCTCACACCACTGTGTGGTATACCAGTATCAACAAACGCATGGGACTTTCACACACTGAGTAGTATAACAGTTACATCATCCATGATTTCTCACACACGGTGTGGCTATACAGTAAACAACATCACATGCTCTCAAACACTGTGTGGTATTACCAGTAACAACCATACATGACTCTCACACTCTGTGTGGTTATACAGTACAACCACCATGACTCTCACACAATGTGCTGGAATAACCAGTAACATCCAGAATTGACTTTCACACAACGGTGGTATAAACAGTAAACAAACAACATGAATCTCAACACTGCGTGATATAAACAGTGACAATCAACCATGAGCTTCACCACCACTGTGTGGTTATACAGTATCAACCTACTGGACTCTACACACTGTGTGGTATAACAGTTACAACAACATGACTTCTCATCACTGTGTGGTTATAACAGTATCAACCTACTGGACTCTCACACACTGTGTGGTATAACAGTAACAACTAACATGACTTTCACACACTGTGTGGTGTAACGGTAACAACCAACATGACTCTCATACACTCTGTGGCATAACAGTAACAACATACATGACTCTCACACACTGTGTGGTATTAAAGTAACAACCAACATGACTCTCATACACTCTGTGGTATAACAGTAACAACATACATGACTCTCAAACACTGTGTGGTATAACAGTAACAACCAGCATGACTCTCACACAATGTGTGGAATAACAGTACACCAAGCATGACTCTCACACACTGTGTGGTATAACAGTAACAACCAACATGACTCTCACTCACTGTGTGGTATAACAGTATCAACCTACTAGACTCTCACACACTGTGTGGTATAACAGTAACAACCAACATGACTTTCACACACTGTGCGGTGTAACGGAAACAACCAAAATGACTCTCATACACTCTGTGGTATAACAGTAACAACTAACATGACTTTCACACACTGTGTGGTAATAACAGTAGACAACCACATGACTTTCACACACTGTGCGGTGTAACGGAAACAACCAACATGACTCTCATACACTCTGTGGCATAACAGTAACAACATACATGACTCTCACACACTGTGTGGTATTAAAGTAACAACCAACATGACTCTCACACACTGTGTGGTATAACAGTAATAGCATACATGACTCTCACACACTATGATATAACAGTAACAACCAACATGAGTCTCACACGCACTGTGTGGGTAATAACAGTAACAAAGAGCTATGACTTCACACACTGTGTGGTATAACTCAGTAACAACCACATGACTCTCACACACTGTGTAGTATAACAGTAACAACGTACGTGACTCTCACACATCTGTGTTGTGTAACAAGTAAAACAACATTACTCTCACACACTGTGTGGTATAACAGAAACATCAATACATGATCTCTCCACTCTGTGTATTATAAACAGTAAAACATGCATGACTCTCACAACAATGTGTCGTAGATAACAGTTTCAACATTCATGGACTCTAACAACTATGTGGTATAACTAGTAAACCAACATGACTTTCAACACTGTGTGATATATCGTAAACAACGCCCAATTGACTCTCACTCACTGTGTGGTATAACAGTAACAACCACATGACTTTCACACACTGTGTGTATAGCAGTAACAACCAATATGGACCTCCACACACTGTGTGGTTTAACAGACAACATCAACATTTCTCTCACACACTTGTGTGGGTTATAAACAGTAACAATCCAAACATGATCTCTTTTACACTTGTGTGGTATAATAGTATCAACCAACATGACTCTCACACAATGTTGTGGAATAAACAGTAAACAACCAAGAAACTCTTATACACTGTGTGGTATAACAGTAACAACCACATGACTCTCACCACACTCTGTGGGATATAACAGTAACAACCAAACATTACTCTCACACATTGTGTGGTATAACGTAACAAAAAATTTGACTCTCACACACTGTGTGTATACAGTAACAACATACATGACTCTCAACACACGGTGTGGTATGCAGTAACAACCAAACATGACTGTCTCACGACACTGTGTTGTTAACATTAACACATACATGGCTCTCCACTCACACTGTGTGGTATTGACAGTAACAACTTCTCATGATTTTCACTACACGTGTGTGGTTATAACAGAACAACCACCATTCGGGACATCTCATCACATGTGTGAATAACAGTAACAACCATGCATGGACTTTCACACACTGTGTGGTATAACAGTAAAAAACAACATGACTATAACAGACTGTGTGGTTTCCCAAGTACAAAACATATGACTCTCTCACACTGTGGTGGTATAACAGTAACAACCAACATGACTCTCACTCACTGTGTGGGGTATAATGTATCAACCTACCTAGACCTTCACACACTGGTGGTATAACAGTAACAAACACATGACTCTCACAGACTGTGTGTATTCCGCAGTAACAAACAACATGACTCTATACACTCTGTGGTTTAACAGTAAACAACATACTTGACTCTCCAACACTGGTGGTTTAACAGTAACAACCAGCATGACTCTCTACGCACAATGGTGGTAATAACAGTAACAACAGCAATGACTCTCACACGCTGTGTGGTATAACAGTAAAAAACCAAACATGACTCTGTCATCACTGTGTGTATAACGTATCAACCTACTAGGACTCTCACACACGCTGTGTGGTATAACAGTAACAACCAACATGACTTTCACACACTGTGCGGTGTAACGGTAACAACCCAAATGACGTCTCATACACTCTGTGGCTATACCAGTAACAAAATACATGCTATCACACACTCTGTGTGGTATTAATGTAACTCAACCTACTCATGACTCTCACACACTCTGTAGTATAAACACTAAAAAAAATGCATGACTCTCACAACTGTGTGGTATAACAGTAATAGCATATAGGACTGCTCACACACTGTATGATATAACAAGTAACAACCAAACATGACTCTCACACACTGCTGTAGTATATCTCAGTAACAACATTACGTGACTCTCACACACTGTGTGTTGTATACAGTAACTACCAACATGACTCTCACCAGCACTGGTTGTATAAACTAGCATATAAACAACCAACTTACTTCACACAACTGTGTGTAATAACAGTAACAAAGAACATGAACTCTCCTACACTGAGTGGTATAACAGCAACATATTACATGAATTCACACGCTGTGTTTAATAACAGTAACACATGCATGACTCTCACACACTGTGTGGTATAACAGACAAAGCCAACATTACCTTCACACAACTGTGTTTTATTACTAGTAACAACTTTCGCATGACTCTAACACACTGTGTGGTATAACAAGTAAAGAACCAACATGACTTCACACACTGGTGGTATAATTTAGTAATAACCTATATGACCTCTCACACACTGTGTGGTATAACAGTAACAACACAACATGACTTTCACACACTGGTGTTAATAACAGTACTCACCAATAGGGACATCTCACTCACTGTGTGGTATTACAGAAACAATCAACATTACTCTCACAAACTGATGTGGTATAACAGTAAACAACCAACATGATCTCTCACACACTGTGGTGGTATAACAGAACAACCATCATGACTTCTGAAATACCTGCGATGGTTATAAACAGTAACAACCAACCATGACTCCAACACACTGTGTGGTATAACAGTAAATAACCAACATGGACTCTCCACACTGTGTGGTATAACCGCAGTAACAAAGACTTGACTACTCATACACTGTGTGGTATTTCAGTAACAACCAACATGACTCTCACACACCGTGTGGTTAACAGTAACAGACCAACATGACTCTCAAGCAAAGTGTGGTATAACAGTAACCAACCATATGACTCTCACACTCACTTTATGTATTACAGTAAAAACAATGACTCTCAACACACTTGTGGTTTAACAAGTAACAACTCAACAATGACTCTCCACACACTGTGTGGTATAACAAGAAAAACAACCAACAGACTCTCCACACACTGTGTGTTATAACAGTAACAACCAAATACATGACTATCATACCACTGTGTAGTATAACAGTAACATAACCAAACATGACTTCATACACTGTGTAGTATAACAGTAACAACCAACATGACTCACACACTGTGTGGTATACCAGTAACAACCAACAAGACTCTCATACACTGTGTAGTATAACAGTAACAACCAATATGACTTTCACACAATGTGTGGTATAACAGTAACAACCAACATGACCCTCATACACTGTGTGGTATAACAGTAACAACCAACATGACTTTCACACAATGTGTGGTATAACAGTAACAACCAACAAGACTCTCCATATCACTTGTTGTGGTATAACAGTAACAACCAAATGACTTTACACAATGTGTGGTATAAGCTCAGTAACAACCAAAATTGACCCCTACAAACTGTGTGGTTTAAGAGTTACAACACAATATGACTCTTTATACACTGTTGTGGTATAACAGTAAACAAAACCACATGACTCTCATTACAACTGTTATTGTATAACTGTAATAACACAGTGACTCGCACCACACTGTGGTATAACAGTAAACAAACCAACATGGACTCTCACGCACTGTGTGGTTATAACAGTAACAACCAATAACTCACTAACTGTGGTATAACAGTAACATCAACAGACTCTCACATCACTGTGTTAGTATAAATCAGTTAAAAACCAACATAACTTCTCACACACGATGTGGTATTACAGATAGAAACAAAGAATCTCACACAATGTGTGGTATATCAGTAACAACCAACGTGACTCTCACACATGGTGTTGTATAAACAGTAACAAGCAATATGACTCTCACCACACTGTGTGTATAACAGTAAACAACCCAATATGACTTCACCACTGTGTGGTATAAAATGTAACAACCAACATGACTCTCACACACTGTGTGGTATAACTAGTAACAACCAACATGTCTTTCACACACTGTGTGGTTATAACATGTAACAATCCACATGAATCTCACACACGGTGTGGTTATTACAGTAAACAAGCCAACATGACTCTACACAATGTGTGGTAAAACAGTAACATCCAAAACATGACTCTCACACACTGTGTGGTATAACAGTAACAACCCAACGTGACTCTCACACACTGTGTGGTATAAACAGTAACAACCAACATGACTTCACCACACTGTGTGGTATAACAGAGTAAAAACCCAACATTGACTCTCACAAACTGTGTGGTATAACAGTGGACAAACCCAACGTGATCTCACACCACTGTGTGGGTTTAACAGTAACAACCAACATGGGATCTCACACACTGTGTGATAACAGTAACAACCAACTGACTCTCACACACTGAGGGTATAACCACTAAAACAATCAACGTGACTCTCCACACACTGTGTGGTTAAACAGTAACAACCAAACATGACTCTTTTCACACACTGTGTGTAAACAGTTATCAACCAAACATGATCTCACCACTGTGTGATATAACAGTAACAACCAACGTGGACCTCTCACACACTGTGTGGTATAACGTAACAACAACTTACTTTTCCACACACTGTGTGTATAACATTAACAACCAAACATTACTCTCACATACTGATTTGGTATAACAGTAAAACCAAACGTGACTCTCACACAATTGATTATAACATTAACAACCAAGCCTTCTCTCCCACACATAGATGTAACCCCCCCCCCCCCCCCCCCCCCCCCCCCCCCCCCCCCCCCCATACCCATCCATCAATCCACTCCCCACAGTTATTTATCACAGTAACAACCAAATACTCTCCCACATCTGTTTGGATATAAACGTAACAACCAACATGACACTCACACACTTTGTTTTATAACAATCCCACAAACAAAACAATAAAAAAACACTCCACCACCCCCCCCCCAACAACCCCAATAAATAAGACCATAACAACCAACATGACTCTCACACACTGTGTGTAAAACAGTAACAAACACATGGACTCGCACACACTGTGTGGTATAACATGTAACAACCATACATGACTCTCAACACTCACTGTGTGGTATAACAGTAACAACCAACATGGACTCACACACTGTTGGTATAACAGTAAAACTCAACATGACTCTCATTTCATGTGTTGTATTAAAACAAGTAACAACCAACATGGACTCTCATACACTGTGTGTTATATAACAGTAACAACCAAATGACTCGCTCACACACTGTGTGGTATAACAGTTAAACAACCAATATGACTCTCACACACTTGTGTGGTCTAACAGTAAACAACCAAATATGGACTATCACACACTGCGTGGTATAACAGTAACAACCAACATGACTTACACACTGTGTGGTTTATAACAGTAACAACCAAACATGACTCTCCACACACTGTATGGTATAAACGAGTCAACCCCAACCCCCCCCCCCCCCTACATGCCAGCACTCTCACACACTGTGTGTATAACAGTAAACAACAATATAACCTCTCACCACACTGTGTGGTATAACAGTAGAACAACCAAAACAGACTCTCAACACACTGTATAGTATAACCTGTTACATCCATATGTCTTCCACACTGTGTGGATTGTATAAACAGTACCAACCAAACATGGACTCTCACACATGTGTGGTTTACCCAGTAGACAAACCAACATTGACTTCACACACTGTGTGGTATAACAGTAACAATCAACATGATCTTTTCACAAACTGTGTAAAGGTGTTATAACAGTAACTAATCAAAATGCTCTAACACACTGTGTGGTGTAACAGTAACAATTTCAACATGACATCTCACACATCTGTTGGTATAACAGTAACAACCACATGACGGTCACTCACTGTGTGGTATAACAGTAACAACAACATGACTCTTCACACACTGAGTGGCATTACAGTAACAACCAACATGACTTCTCTCACCTCTGTGTGATTTAACTCAGTAACAACCAACATGGGTCTCTCACACACTGTGTGGTATAACAGTAGCAACCAACATGACTCTCACACACTGTGTGATATAACAGTAACAACCGACATGACTCACACACTGTGTGGTATAACAGTAACAACCAACATGACTCTCACACTCTGTGTGGTATACCGTAAA
Source organism: Cherax quadricarinatus (assembly GCF_026875155.1). Classification (NCBI taxonomy): domain Eukaryota; kingdom Metazoa; phylum Arthropoda; class Malacostraca; order Decapoda; family Parastacidae; genus Cherax; species Cherax quadricarinatus. Next base: position 22,848,616 of record NC_069452.1, on the reverse strand, counting down.
CTACCCAACAGACTCTAACACACTGTGTGGTATAACAGTAACAACCTAACGCATGACTGTCTCCACTCGGTGTGGTGTAACAGTAACAACCAACGACTCTCACACACTGAGTGGTATAACAGTAACAAACCAACATGACTCTCATACACTGTGTGGTATAACAGTAACAACCAACATGACTCTCATACACTGTGTGGTATAACAGTAACAACCAACATGACTCTCATACACTGTGTGGTATAACAGTAACAACCAACATGTGACTCTCACAACTGTGTGGGTATAACAGTAAACAACCAACATTTGACTCTCATACACTGTGTGGTATTAACAGTAACAACCAACATGACTCTCTCACACACTGTGTGTGGTATTAACAGTAACTAACCAACAGACATGTCCACACTCTGTGTGGTTATAACAGTAACAACCTACATGGACTCTCTGACAACTGTGTTGGCATAAACAGTAACAACCAACAGACTCTCACACACGCTGTGTGGTATACAGTTAAACCAACATGGACTCTCACACACTGTGTTGGTTATAACCGTAACAACCACAATGACTCTCACACACATTGTGTGGTATAACAGTAACAACAACATGATTGTCACACTCTGTGTGGTATAAACAGTAAATAACAACCATACATGACTCTCACGCACACTATGTGGTATAACGCAGTAAGAAACCAATTTCTCTCACACAATGTGTGGTTAACGGTAACACCTACATGAACTCTCACACACACTTGTGTGGTTATAACAGTAAACAACACAAACATGACTGTTCACTATCTCTGTGGGTAGAAACAGTTAACAACTCAGCATGACTGTACACTCTGTGTGGTATAACACAGTAACAACCAACATGACTCTTTCACACACTGTGTGTATAAACAGTAACAACCAACTGACTCTCCACACAACTGTGTGGAATATAACAGTAACAAACAACAGACTATCACACACTGTGTGGTATAACAGTAACAAACAACATGACTCTCACACCACTGTGTGGTTATAACAGTAACAAACCATACATGACTCTCACACCCACCCCCCCCCCCCCCCCCCCCCCCCCAATCTGTGTGGTTATAACAAGTAACAACCAACATGACTGTCACACTCTGTGTGGTATAACAGTAACAACCAACATGACTCTCACACACTGTGTGGTATAACAGTAATAACTAACATGACTCTCATACACTGTGTAGTATAACAGTAACAACCAACATGACTCACACACTGTGTGGTATAACAGTAACAACCAACAGGACTCTCACACACTGTGTAGTATAACAGTAACAACCAACATAACTCTCATACACTGTGTGGTATAACAGTAACCAACATGACTCTCACACACTGTGTCGTATAACAGTAACAACCAACATGACTCTCACACACTGTGTGGTATAACAGTAACAACCAACATGACTCTCATACACTGTGTGGTATAACAGTAACAACCAACATGACTATCATACACTTTGTGGTATAACAGTTAACAAAAACATACATGACTTAAACATGTGTGGTTTTAAAAGTAACACCAACATTGACTCTCACACACTTGTAGTATAACACTAAAAAAATGCATGACTCTCACACACTGTGTGGTATAACAGTAATAGCATATATGACTCTCACACACTGTATGATATAACAGTAACAACCAACATGACTCTCACACACTGTGTAGTATAACAGTAACAACATACGTGACTCTCACACACTGTGTTGGTTATAACGAGTAACTACCATCATGGACTCTCCTCCAACACTGTGTTGTATAACAGTAACAACCAACTCATTTCTCTCACACTCTGTGTGGAATAAACAGTAACAAAGAACATTTACTTCTCATACACTGTGTGGTTAACAGCAACATCATACTCATGGAATCTCACACACTGTGGGGATAACTGTAACAGAAACCAACGCATTACAGTCTCAATACACTGTGTGGTATTTCAGTAACAACAAAAATGACTCTCACACACTGTAGTGGAATAACAGTAAAACCAACAATGGACTCTCACACACTGTGTGGTATAACAGTAACAACCAATATGACTCTCACACACTGTGTTGTATAACAGTAACAACCAATATGACTCTCACACACTGTGTGTTATAAACAGAAAAAAAAAATAACTCAACCAACGATGCCTTTCACACACTGTGTGTATAAGAGTAACAACAACAGACTCTCACACACTGTGTGTTATAACACAGTAACAACAACATGAATATCATACACTGTGTAGTATAACAGTAACAACCAACATGACTCTCATCACTGTGTAGTATAACAGTAACAACCAACATGACTCACACACTGTGTGGTATACCAGTAACAACCAACAAGACTCTCATACACTGTGTAGTATAACAATAACAAACAACATGACTATCAGACACTGTGTGGTATAACAGTAACAACCAACATGACTTTCACACAATGTGTGGTATAACAGTAACAACCAACATGACCCTCATACACTGTGTGGTATAAGAGTTACAACCAATATGACTCTTATACAATGTGTGTATAAACAGTAACAAACCAAAATGGATCTCATACACTGTATAGATATAACAGTAAAACACCAACGTGACTCTCTCACACACTGTGTGGTATAACATGTAACATCCAACATGACTCTTCTCGCATGTGTGGTATAACTGTAAACAACCAATATTACTCTCACACACACTGTAGTGGCTATAAACATAACAACGCCAACTAACTCACACACTGTGGTATACAGTAACAATCAACAGGACTCTCTACACCCTGTGTAGTATAACAGTAACAACCAAACATAACTCTCACACCACTATGTGAGTTTAACAGTATCCACATGACCTCTCACACACTGTTGTGGCTTATACACAGTAAACAACCAACGTGACTCTCACACACTGTGTGGTATAACAGTAACAAACCAACATGACTCTCAATACACTGTGTGTATCAACAGTAAACAAACTCCAAATGACTCTCCACACACTGGGGTATAACAGAACAACCAACAATTGAGCTCGTCAAACACTGTGTGGTATAAACCAGTAACAACCGATTATGACTATCACACATGTGTGTTTACAGTAAACAACCAATATGACTCTCACACACTGTGTGGTTAACGTAACAACCAAACATGACTCTCACAACTGTGTGGTATAACAGTAACAACCTCAACGATGACTCTCAACTACTGTGTGTTAGTACACAGTAACAACCCAAACATGACTCTCACACACTGTGTGGTATAACATTAACAACCAATATGCTCTCACCAACTGTGTGGTTTATAACAGTAACAACCAATATGAACTCTCTACACACTATGGGGTATAACTCAGTAAAACCAACATCGCTCTCAACACTGTGTGGTATAACCAGTAACAACAACATGACTTTCACACACACTGTGTGGTATAATCAGTAACAACACATGGACTCTCAAACCTGTGTGGATATAACAGTTAACAACCAACAGGACTTCTCACACAATGTGGTGGTTAACAGTAAAACCCCCCAAACACGTGTGATGTGTCCACACACTGTGTGGATAACAGAAACAACCAACGTGACATTCACACACTGTGCTGGTATAACAGTAACAACCACATGACTCTCACACACGGTTGTGGTTTAACAGTAACAATCACAGATGCTCTCACTCACTGTGTGGTATATACAGTGACAAAACAACGTGACTCTTCACACACTGTGTGGTAATAAACAAGTGAATCACCCAAATGACCTCTCACACACTGTGTGGTTATACAGTAACAACCAACATGATTCAACAACACTGTGTGGTATAGAACAGTAACAATCAACGTGACTCTACACACTGTGTGGTATAACAGTAACAACACCATGACTTCTTCACACACTGTGTGGTATAACAGTTAACAACAACATGACTCTCACACATGGTGGATATAACAGTAAAAACCCCGTGCTCCCCCCTCACCACCCCCCAGAGTGGTATAACAGTAACAACTCAACATGACTTTCACACACTTGTGTGGTATAACAGTAACAACCAACATGACTCTCACATACTGTTGTAGTATAACAGTAACAACCCACGTGACTCTCACACAATGTGTGGTATAACCCGTAATCAACCAACATGGGACTGTCTCACACACTGTGTTGGTATAACAGTAACAAGCCAACATGGTCTCTCACACACGTGTGGTATAACAGTACAACCAACATGACTTTCACACACTGTGTGGTATAACAGTACAACCAACATGACTCTCACACACTGTGTGGTATAACAGTACAACCAACATGACTTTCACACACTGTGTGGTATAACAGTACAACCAACATGATCTGTATGCAGATGACAGTGCTATGTTAGTGTCAGGTAAAGACCACTCAAGATATTGCTAATGTTTTACACTGGAACTGGAGATCTCTGCAGCACAAATGGTTAGTTAGAACACATAACTATCATTACACTAGGAGAAACTGCAAGCCATTCTCTTTGGAACGAAACATAAACTGAGAAGGGTCCGCCCCCCCCCCCCCCCCCCCGCGTAAAATAATTTTAATGTTCAGTGTAATGGGGAGGCCCATACTTTGGTTCATCCAGTTAAATATCTGGGATCCCCTTAGACCCATGCATGTCAGGAGAAATTGATTATAGGGAAACAGTGTAGTAAAGGAAAGCGAATTGCCAGGCTGAAGTTCCTGTATAGCCACAAGCACAGTGTCTACCTTACTGAGGCTCGCCAGGACCCTTGTCTAGCCACTTATTTACAATGCCATATTGATTACCGCTCTTGCTCTTCGTGATACTCTGCCTTGACAAAAAAAAACTGATAAGATAGACTGCAAATCACCCAGAAAACAAAATCGTAAAGATTCATCCTGGGGCTGGTGACCAAGAGAACAGGTAGGCAAGGATGAATTACCAGTCAGGTTGGATATGCTGAATGTTGAAGACAGAGTAAAACAATGAAGCTAAATTCATGGTTTATATAAAATGCTCACAAACAATTGTCCAGAATATCTTGCTGTCAATTTTGTCAAGGTTGGGAACCAAGCAATCATAGTACTAGGTACAACCAACATGACTCTCACACACTCTGTAGTATAATCACTAAAAAATATGCATGACTCTTCACACACTGATGTGGTATAACAGTAATAGCATCCATGACTCTCAGACACAGTTGTATGATATAACAGTTAACAACCCATACATGACATCTCACACACTGTGTAGTATATCAGTACACATACGTGACTCTCACACATGTGTCGGTTAATAACAGTACACCCCTACCCCCCCCCCCCCCCCATGACACTCACACACTGTGTGGTATTACAGCAACATCATACATGATCTCACACAATGTGTATTATAAAACCCACAGTAACAAACATGCATGACTCTCACACACTGTGTAGTATAACAGTAACAACCAACATGACTCTCACACACTGTGTGGTATAACAGCAACATCATAATGAATCTCACTCTCACTGTGTATTATAACAGTAACAACAGTACATTGACTCTCAGCCACTCTGTGTGTATTGCAGTTACATCATTCATGGACCTTTAACACCACTCTGTGTGGTATTACAGTAAAACTATACCAACATGACTCTCACACACTGTGTTGTATAATAGTAATACCTATAGACTCCACACATGGTGTGTATACGTAACAACTCAACAGACTTTCAACACTGTGTGTATATACAGTAACAACCAATATGGGACTCTCACACACTGTGTGCCACAACAGTAACAACAACATGACACTCACACACTGTGTGGATATGTAACAGAAAATGCAGACCAACATGACTCTCACACATTGTGTGGTATAACATTAACAAACCAACATGACACTCACACACTGTGTGGTATAACAGGAAACAAACAAAGACATTACTCTCACACACTGTGTGGTATAACAGTAACAACCAACATGACTCTCACACACTGTGTGGTATAACAGTAACAACCAACATGACTCTCATACACTGTGTGGTATAACAGGTAACAACCAACATTACTCTCACACACTGTGTGGTTTATAACAGTAACAACATATCATGGACTCTCACACACTGTGTGTATAAACCCAGTAACAACAAACATGACTCTCACACACTGTGTGGTATAACAGTAACAAACATACATGACTCTCACACACTGTGTAGTATAACTTTAACAGCATACATGACACTCACACACTGTGTGGTATAACAGTAAACAACATACATGACTCTCACACACTGTGTGGTATAACCCAGTAACAACCAAACATGACTCTCACCACTGGGTGGTATAACAGTAACAACCAACATGACTCTCACACTACTGTGTGGTATAAACAGTAAAACATTACATGACTCTCTCACAATTCTGTGGTATAGCAGTACCAACACATATGATCTCTCAACACACTGTGTACTATAAGGTAAAGACAACTACATGACTCAACCACTGTGTGGTTTAACAGTAACAACCAACATTGACTCTCACACACTGTGTACTATGAAGGTAACAACCTCTTTATACATGACTCACACACACTGTGTGGCTATTATACAGTAACAACCACATGACTCTCACACAGACTGTGTGGCGACAACTGTAACAAACAATCATGACACTCTCAAATGTGAGGTCTAAGCAGTAACAACCTCAACATGACTCTCACACACTGTGTGGTATACAGTAACAACATCATGACTCTCACACACTGTGTGGTATTACAGTAACAAACCAACATGACTTCGTACACACTGTGTGGTATAACAGTAACAAAACAAATGACTTTCACACACTGTGTGGATAAACAGTAAAAACCAGCGATTACTATCATGTCTGTGTGAGTATAACAGTAACAAAACACTGCTCTCACACAATGTGTGGTATAAACAGTAACAACCAACATGACTTTCACACACACTGTGTGGTATAACAGAAACAACCAATATTATTAGCACACACTGTGTGTTGATTAGTGATAACATAACAAGACTTCACACAAACTGTGGGGTATAACAGTAACAAAGGAACATGACTCTCACACACCTGAGGTATAAACAGCAACTCATACCATAACTCTCAACACACTGTGTATTATAACGTAACAACACTCACGGACTCTCACAAACATGTGTGGTGATAACGCATTAACAACAACATGAATCTCACACACTTGGTATGTATAGCAGTAAGACAACCAACATGACTCTCACCACTGTGTAAGTATAATCAGTAAAAACATACATGGACTCTCACACACGGTGTGGTTTAAACGTAACAACAACATGACTCTCAACACTGTGTTGTATAACAGTAACTCATTACTGACTCTCACACACTGTGGTTATTACAGTTTAACAACACTCACGACGCTATGTCACACACTGATGTGTATAACAGTAATAACTACATAACTCTGACACACTGAGTGTTATAAAACAGTAACAACCAACTAGCTCTCACACACTGTGTGTTTAACTGCAACAAACATACATGACTCACAACCACTGTGTGTATAACAGTAAGAAACAAATGATCTCTCACCACTGTGGGGTATAACAGTATCAACATATATGACTCTCACACACTGTGTGGTATAACAGTAACAACCAACATGACTCACACACACTGTGTTGTATAACAGCAACATCATACATGCATTCACACACTGTGTAATTAACCCCCCCCCCCCCCCGACCCCCCCCCCACAGTCATGGACTACTAACACACTGTGTGTTATAACAGTAACCAACAACATGACTTCTCATAACACTCAGTGTATAACAGTAACTAATACATGACTCTCACACACTGTGTGGTATTAAAGTAACAACCAACATGACTCTCATACACTCTGTGGTATAACAGTAACAACATACATGACTCTCAAACACTGTGTGGTATAACAGTAACAACCAGCATGACTCTCACACAATGTGTGGAATAACAGTAACAACCAGCATGACTCTCACACACTGTGTGGTATAACAGTAACAACCAACATGACTCTCACACACTGTGTGGTATAACAGTAACGCAACCTAACATAGACTCTCCACTCACTGTATTGTATAACGATGTATCAACCTACTAGACTCTCTACAATGTGTGCGTATAACAGTAAACAAACCAACATGACTTGTTCATACACTGTGCGGTGTAACGGTAACAAAACAAAGACATGACTCTCATACACTGTGTGGTATAACAGTAACAACATACATGACTCTCACACACTGTGTGGTATAACAGTAACAACCAACATGACTCTCATACACTGTGTGGTATAACAGTAACAACATACATGACTCTCACACACTGTGTGGTATTAAAGTAACAACCAACATGACTCTCACACACTCTGTAGTATAACACTAAAAAAATGCATGACTCTCACACACTGTGTGGTATAACAGTAATAGCATACATGACTCTCACACACTGTATGATATAACAGTAACAACCAACATGACTCTCACACACTGTGTAGTATAACAGTAACAACCGCAAACATTACTCTCACCACTGTGTTGTATACAGTAAACAACCAACATACTCTCACACACTGTGTGGAATAACAGTACAAAGAACATGATCTCACACACTGGTGTATAACATCAACATTCATACATGAATCTCACACACTGTGTATAATAACCAGTAAAACAATGCATGACTCTCACATCACTGTGTGGTTATAAACAGTAACAGAAAACAACAGGACTCTCACACCCACTGTGTGGTATCATAGTAACAACCTATATGGACTCTCAAGCACACTGTGTTGGTATAACTGTAACCAACAAACATATGATTTCACACACAGTGTGATATAACAGTAGCAACCAATATGACTCTCACACACTGTGTGGTATTTCCAGAAACAATCAACATTACTCTCTACACTGTGTGGTATAACTGTAACAGAGACCACATGACTCTTATACATTGTGGGGTATAACAGTAACAACCAACTATGCTCTCGCACACACTGTGTGGTATAACTAGAAACAACCAACATTACCTCTCACACATTGTGTGGTTATAACAGTAACAACCAGGAGAAATGACTCTCACACACTGTGTGTATAACTCAGTAACAACCAGTTGATTCTCTTATACACTGTGTGGTATAACAGTTACAACTACATTGACTCTCACACCACTGTGTGGTATACCAGTATCAACAAACGCATGGGACTTTCACACACTGAGTAGTATAACAGTTACATCATCCATGATTTCTCACACACGGTGTGGCTATACAGTAAACAACATCACATGCTCTCAAACACTGTGTGGTATTACCAGTAACAACCATACATGACTCTCACACTCTGTGTGGTTATACAGTACAACCACCATGACTCTCACACAATGTGCTGGAATAACCAGTAACATCCAGAATTGACTTTCACACAACGGTGGTATAAACAGTAAACAAACAACATGAATCTCAACACTGCGTGATATAAACAGTGACAATCAACCATGAGCTTCACCACCACTGTGTGGTTATACAGTATCAACCTACTGGACTCTACACACTGTGTGGTATAACAGTTACAACAACATGACTTCTCATCACTGTGTGGTTATAACAGTATCAACCTATGGACTCTCACACACTGTGTGGTATAACAGTAAACAAAACTAACATGACTTTCATACACACTGTGTGGTGTAACGGTAACAACCAACATGACTCTCATACACTCTGTGGTATAACAGTAACAACATACATGACTCTCACACACTGTGTGGTATTAAAGTAACAACCAACATGATTCATACACTCTGGGTATAACAGTAACATACATACATGACTTCAAACATGTGTGGTATAACAGTGAACAACCCGCATGACTCGCTCACACATATGTGTGGAATAACAGTACACCAAGCATGACTTCACTCACTGTGTGGTATAACAGCAACAACCAACATGACTCTCACTCACTGTGTGGTATAACAGTATCAACCTACTAGACTCTCACACACTGTGTGGTATAACAGTAACAACCAACATGACTTTCACACACTGTGCGGTGTAACGGAAACAACCAAAATGACTCTCATTACACTCTGTGGGTATAACAGTTAAAACTAACTTGACTTTCACACACTGTGTGGTAATAACAGTAGACAACCACATGACTTTCACCGACACTGTGCGGGGTAACGGAAACAACCTATGACTCTCATACACTCTGTGGCATAACAGTAACAACATACATGACTCTCACACACTGTGTGGTATTAAAGTAACAACCAACAGGACTCTCACACACTGTGTGGTTATAAACAGTAATTGAACATACTTGACTCTCACACACTATGATATAACAGTAACAACCAACATGAGTCTCACACGCACTGTGTGGGTAATAACAGTAACAAAGAGCTATGACTTCACACACTGTGTGGTATAACTCAGTAACAACCACATGACTCTCACACACTGTGTAGTATATAACAGTAACAACGTACGTGACTCTCACACATCTGTGTTGTGTAACAAGTAAAACAACATTACTCTCACACACTGTGTGGTATAACAGAAACATCAATACATGATCTCTCCACTCTGTGTATTATAAACAGTAAAACATGCATGACTCTCACAACAATGTGTCGTAGATAACAGTTTCAACATTCATGGACTCTAACAACTATGTGGTATAACTAGTAAACCAACATGACTTTCAACACTGTGTGATATATCGTAAACAACGCCCAATTGACTCTCACTCACTGTGTGGTATAACAGTAACAACCACATGACTTTCACACACTGTGTGTATAGCAGTAACAACCAATATGGACCTCCACACACTGTGTGGTTTAACAGACAACATCAACATTTCTCTCACACACTTGTGTGGGTTATAAACAGTAACAATCCAAACATGATCTCTTTTACACTTGTGTGGTATAATAGTATCAACCAACATGACTCTCACACAATGTTGTGGAATAAACAGTAAACAACCAAGAAACTCTTATACACTGTGTGGTATAACAGTAACAACCACATGACTCTCACCACACTCTGTGGGATATAACAGTAACAACCAAACATTACTCTCACACATTGTGTGGTATAACGTAACAAAAAATTTGACTCTCACACACTGTGTGTATACAGTAACAACATACATGACTCTCAACACACGGTGTGGTATGCAGTAACAACCAAACATGACTGTCTCACGACACTGTGTTGTTAACATTAACACATACATGGCTCTCCACTCACACTGTGTGGTATTGACAGTAACAACTTCTCATGATTTTCACTACACGTGTGTGGTTATAACAGAACAACCACCATTCGGGACATCTCATCACATGTGTGAATAACAGTAACAACCATGCATGGACTTTCACACACTGTGTGGTATAACAGTAAAAAACAACATGACTATAACAGACTGTGTGGTTTCCCAAGTACAAAACATATGACTCTCTCACACTGTGGTGGTATAACAGTAACAACCAACATGACTCTCACTCACTGTGTGGGGTATAATGTATCAACCTACCTAGACCTTCACACACTGGTGGTATAACAGTAACAAACACATGACTCTCACAGACTGTGTGTATTCCGCAGTAACAAACAACATGACTCTATACACTCTGTGGTTTAACAGTAAACAACATACTTGACTCTCCAACACTGGTGGTTTAACAGTAACAACCAGCATGACTCTCTACGCACAATGGTGGTAATAACAGTAACAACAGCAATGACTCTCACACGCTGTGTGGTATAACAGTAAAAAACCAAACATGACTCTGTCATCACTGTGTGTATAACAGTATCAACCTACTAGACTCTCACACACTGTGTGGTATAACAGTAACAACCAACATGACTTTCACACACTGTGCGGTGTAACGGTAACAACCAACATGACGTCTCATACACTCTGTGGCTATACCAGTAACAAAATACATGCTATCACACACTCTGTGTGGTATTAATGTAACTCAACCTACTCATGACTCTCACACACTCTGTAGTATAACACTAAAAAAATGCATGACTCTCACACACTGTGTGGTATAACAGTAATAGCATATATGACTCTCACACACTGTATGATATAACAGTAACAACCAACATGACTCTCACACACTGCTGTAGTATATCTCAGTAACAACATTACGTGACTCTCACACACTGTGTGTTGTATACAGTAACTACCAACATGACTCTCACCAGCACTGGTTGTATAAACTAGCATATAAACAACCAACTTACTTCACACAACTGTGTGTAATAACAGTAACAAAGAACATGAACTCTCCTACACTGAGTGGTATAACAGCAACATATTACATGAATTCACACGCTGTGTTTAATAACAGTAACACATGCATGACTCTCACACACTGTGTGGTATAACAGACAAAGCCAACATTACCTTCACACAACTGTGTTTTATTACTAGTAACAACTTTCGCATGACTCTAACACACTGTGTGGTATAACAAGTAAAGAACCAACATGACTTCACACACTGGTGGTATAATTTAGTAATAACCTATATGACCTCTCACACACTGTGTGGTATAACAGTAACAACACAACATGACTTTCACACACTGGTGTTAATAACAGTACTCACCAATAGGGACATCTCACTCACTGTGTGGTATTACAGAAACAATCAACATTACTCTCACAAACTGATGTGGTATAACAGTAAACAACCAACATGATCTCTCACACACTGTGGTGGTATAACAGAACAACCATCATGACTTCTGAAATACCTGCGATGGTTATAAACAGTAACAACCAACCATGACTCCAACACACTGTGTGGTATAACAGTAAATAACCAACATGGACTCTCCACACTGTGTGGTATAACCGCAGTAACAAAGACTTGACTACTCATACACTGTGTGGTATTTCAGTAACAACCAACATGACTCTCACACACCGTGTGGTTAACAGTAACAGACCAACATGACTCTCAAGCAAAGTGTGGTATAACAGTAACCAACCATATGACTCTCACACTCACTTTATGTATTACAGTAAAAACAATGACTCTCAACACACTTGTGGTTTAACAAGTAACAACTCAACAATGACTCTCCACACACTGTGTGGTATAACAAGAAAAACAACCAACAGACTCTCCACACACTGTGTGTTATAACAGTAACAACCAAATACATGACTATCATACCACTGTGTAGTATAACAGTAACATAACCAAACATGACTTCATACACTGTGTAGTATAACAGTAACAACCAACATGACGCTCCACACACTGTGTGGATATACCAGTAACATACAACAAGACTCTCATTCACTGTGTAGTATAACAGTAAAACCTAATATGACTTTCACACAATGTGTGGTATAACAGTAACAACCAACATGACCCTCATACACTGTGTGGTATAACAGTAACATCAACATGACTTTCACACAATGTGTGGTATAAAGAAGTAACAACCAACAAGACTCTCCATATCACTTGTTGTGGTATAACAGTAACAACCAAATGACTTTACACAATGTGTGGTATAAGCTCAGTAACAACCAAAATTGACCCCTACAAACTGTGTGGTTTAAGAGTTACAACACAATATGACTCTTTATACACTGTTGTGGTATAACAGTAAACAAAACCACATGACTCTCATTACAACTGTTATTGTATAACTGTAATAACACAGTGACTCGCACCACACTGTGGTATAACAGTAAACAAACCAACATGGACTCTCACGCACTGTGTTTTTCATTACGTTTCACCACACATTGTGGAAGTCACTTGGTTGTTACTGTTTACCACACAGGGTGAAAGTCATTTGGTTGTTAAGTTTATAATACACAATTGTGTAGAGTCACTTGTTGTTACTTATACCACAAGTGTTTGAAGTCAGTTTTTTTTACTGTTATACCACACAGTGTTTGAGATATGTGGTTGTTTTCTGTTAACTTACAGTGTGTTGGAGTCATGTTTTTTGTTACTATTTTACCAAAAAACTGTGTGCAGTATGTAGGGGTTTTTACTGTTATAGACAGGTGTGAATCATTTGTTTTTTATTGTTAAAACCACACAGTGATTTAATCATGCTGGTTTATATGTTATAACCCCCGGTTTTTTTGAGAGTCATGTTTTGTTACGTTATACCCCTTATTTGTGAATAGAAGGGTTTTTACTGTTATACCCCCAGGTGTGGAGATCTTGTGTTTCTTTGTTACACTACACATTATTCAAAGTCATGTTATTTGTTACTGATATAACAATTTCGAAAATCAGTTGGGGTTTTACTGTTATAACAGACGTGTGAGAATCAGTTATTGTTATGTTTAAACCACACAGTGGTGAATTTTGTTTGTTGTTATGTTACCCACACAGGTGTAAATTCAGTTGATGTTAATGTTATACCACACGTTGTAGAGTCAGGTTGGTTTTTACTGTTATACCACAGAGGGGTGTATCATCTGATTTTTACACTTATATCACCAGTGGTAGAGTCATGTTGGTTGTTCGCATGCCTCACAGTGTTTGAAGTTTTTTTGGTTGTTATTTTCCACATGTGTGATCAAGTTTTTTTCTGTTATACCACAAAGTTGTGAGAGTCATTTAGGGTTTATACTGTTTTAACCCCAAAAGTGTGTGAAGTCAGTTGGTTGTTACTGTTATGCCCACTGTATGCGAAACATGTTGGGTTTTTACTTTTATACCACACAGAGTGTGAACCATGTTTTGGGTTTTTCCCCCCACATTGACAGTCATAGGCTGTTTTCTGTCATACCCCAGATGTGTGAACAATGTTTGGTTTTTAAATTATCCACAAACAGTGTTCAATCATGGTGATTGAAAATTTATAACCACACAGGTGTGGGAGTCATTTTGGTTTTTACTATTAACCACACAGTGTGTGAATCATGTTTGGATTTTATACCCACGGTTTGTGAGAGTCATGTTGGGTTTCACTGTTAACCCCAAGTGTGGGGTCTTTTAGTTGCTACTGTTACACCAACTTTTGGGGGACTTTTAGTTTTTACTGGGTACCATAGAGGCCCTAATCATGTTTGGTTTTTTTGTTAAACAACAAAGTGTGGGATTATGTTTGGTTTTTACTGTTTATACCACACTTTGTGGGAATTATGTTGGGGTTTTTACGGTTCACCACACAGGTGTGAATCATTTGGGGGTTACTGTTATACCACAAGTGGTTTTAGAGCTGTTTGGTTTTTACTGTTATACCCCAGTTGGAATATATTGGATGTTACTCTTATTCCACAAGCGTGCGAAAGGGCATTTTGGTTGTTACTGTTATACCACACAAATGTGTGAGAGCATGTTTGGTTGTTACTGTTATACCCCCACAGTGTGTGAATCATATTGGATTTTACTTTATTTTACACAGCGTGCGAGAGTCATGTTGGTTGTTACGTTATACCACACAGTGTGTGAGGCATGTTGGTTTTGTTACTGTTATACCACACAGGTCTAGAGCCCTGTTTTGGGTTTTATGTTTTACCAACAGGGGAGATTGTTGGTTGTTTCTTTTACCACACATGTGTGAGAGTCATTTTGTTGTTACGTTTTCCACCTGTTGGTTCATTTGGGGGTTTAACTGTTTAACCCCTGTTGAATCGCTGGGGTTACTGTTATACCACAGTTTGTGAATTGAATTTTACTGTTCCCCCCACAGTGTTGAGAGTCAGTTGGGGGGTTTTGCAACCCCCACAGTTGTGGGAGTCATTTGGGTTTTTAAAGTTTTTTCCACACAGTGTGTGAGAGTCATGTTTTGGGTTTTTACTGTCAACCACACAGTGTGTAAGTCATATTGGGTTTTTACTGTCATACCACACAGGTGGAAGCCTTTGGGGAGGTTGTTACTGTTATACCACCTGTGTGTGGGAGTCATGTGGGTTTTTAATATTAACCAAACAAAGTGTCAGTCCTAAAGGGTTTTACTGTTATACGACACAGGGTTTGAATCAGTTTTATTTTATTTTTTAACAAAAAACTGTGAGTGAATCATGCGGTTTTTTTCTGTTATACCCCACGGTTTTTTGAGAGTCATTTGTTTTTTATGTTATCCCCCAAAAGTGTGTGTGAGATTCTTGTAGGTTTTTATTCTTACACCACACATTGTGTCAGAGTCAGTTTTTGTTACTTGTATATCCACATGCGTGAATCATGTTGGGTTTTTCTGTTATACAGGGACAGTGTAAATCATTTGGGTTTTTACTGTTAAAACCACACATTTGTGTATTACGGTTTTTTTCTGTTTCACAACAATGTGTGTTATGTTTTGTGTTACTGTTAACCACACAGTGTGTGAGAGTCTTTTGGTTGTTTTCTGCTATGCCTCCAGGTTTGGAGTTTGTTGGGTTTTCTCTTCCCCACACGTGTGAGTCAAATTTTTTTGTTTCTGTTATACCACACGTGGTGAATCATGTTTTGGTGTTACGTTATACCCCACAATGTACGAATTATGTTGGTTGTTACTGTTTCACCCACAGTGTGTGAACATGTTTGGGGGTTTTTTGTTATACCACCAGGTGTGGAGTCACGTTGGGTTTTTACTGTTTTACCCCAGAGTGTCTGAGAGCGAGTTGGTTGTTACTGTTTCCACACATGTGGAGAGCATAAGATGTTATGTTATACCACACAATGTTTGGGGGAGTCTTTTAGGTTGCTACTGTTACCCACACTTGTGAGAGCATGTTGTTTTAACTGGATTAAACAAAGGGGAAATCATGTTGATTTTTTTCTCTAAACAACAAGTTAGAACATTATGGTTTTACTGTTTTAAAACAAATGTGTAAAATTTGTTGGGGTTTCTGTTACACCACACAGTGTGTGAAATGATGGGTGTTATGTTATACCAACAGTGCGGAAGATGTTAGTTGTTACTGGGATATCACACAGTGCAGGAACAGTTTTTTTACTGTTATAAAACACAGTGGAGAAACAGTTGGATGTTACTGTTTCACCCCAACGTGGTTATTATGTTGGGTGTTCGTTAACAACTTTTGGGTGAAAATTTGGGTGTTACGTTTACCACCAGTGTGTGAGAGCCATGTTGGTTGTTTTGTTACCACAGAGTGGTGAACATTTAATGTTTCTCTTTTTAAACCCAGCTGCGGAAATCATGTTGTTTGTTACTGTTATCAACACAGTGGTGGAGCGGTTGGTTTTTATTTTAACCCCAACAGTGTCTGAAGCCCGTTCGGTTGTTACTGTTGTACCCCACTTGGTGAGAGTCATCTTGGTTGTTACTGTTTTAATACACATTGGGGGAGTGGGCACTTTGTTGTTTTTTGTTATACCACAATGTGTTGGGCATGTTTTTTTCAACTTTAAAAACCCCACAGGTGAATCATGTTTTGTTACTGTTTTAAACCCCACAGTGTGAATCATGTTGGTTTTACTATAGACCAACAGGGGGGTGGAGTTTGTGGTTTTACTATCAACCACACATTGGTGGAGTCATTTGGGTTTTTACGTTTACCACACATGTGTGAAAAATCAGTTGGTTTTACTGTTTTAATACACATTGTTGAGAGTCTCTTGGTTTTTAATGTTATACCAACAGTGTGTGAAGGGCATGTTTTTTATTACTGTTTTACCACACAGTGTTTGAGATTCTGTAGGGGTTTTTACTGTTAACAAAAGTGTGTTGGATCATGTTTTTTTTACTATTATACCAAAAAAGTGTGACAGTCATGGTTTGTTACTGTATACACAGGGGGTGAATCATTTTTTTTTTATTGTTATACCACACAGGAGTGAAACATGCTGGTTTAACGTTATACCCCACGGTTTTGAGGCTATTTTTTGTTACTGTTATACCACTTGTTTGTGAGAGTCATGAAGGTTTTTATGTTATCCCACAGTGTGTGAATCATGTTGGTTTTTTCTTTTAAACCACCCATGGTGAGAGTCATGTTATTTGATACGTTTTAAAACACGAGTTAGAGTCTTTAGGTGTTAGTTAAACACATGTTTGAGAGTCATATTGGTTGTTTCTGATACCACACAGTGGGTTTGAGAGTAGTAGGGGGTCACTTTAACCCCCCCAGTGGGTGAGAGTCTGTTTGTTGTTACTGTTTTAACACACTGGTGTGAGACAAAGAAGGGTTTTTTATGTTATACCCCACATGCTGTTAGAGTCTTGTAGGGTTGGTCTGTTACCCACACCGTTTGGAAATCATGTTAATTTTTCTGGATTCCCACATGCGTGAATCTGTTTTGGTTTTTATGTAAAAACAACACAGTGTTGAATCATGTTTGGGTTTTTGCTGCTATACCAACGTGTGTGAGAATCATGTTGGTTTTCTGTTTTTCCACACAGTGGGGGGATCATTTAGGTTGATACTGTTATACCACACAGTGTGTTGGGGTATTGTTGTTACTGTTATACCAACTGTATCGAATCATGTTGGTTATTACTTTCAACCAAAACAAGTGGAACCCCTTTGGGTTTTACCACACGGTGTGCAGTCCCTAGGCTGTTACTGTCATACCACAGAGTGGTAACAATGGTTGGTTTTTTCGATTATACCACACAGTGTGTCAATCATGGTGTTCAACTGTTTTTACCACACAGTGTTGGGGAGTCAGTTGGTTTTACTATTATACCACACAGTGTGTGAGATTCATGAAGGTTGTTACGTTTCACACGTGTGGGAATCATGTTTGGTTTTTATTTTTATACCCACAGTAGGAATCATGCTGGTTTTTACTGTTATACCCCACGGTTTTTGAAGTCATGTTGGTTTTACTGTTAACCCCAAAAGTGTTGGGGTCTTTTAGGTTTTACTGTTACACCACACTTTGTGGAGGTTGAGGGGGTTTTAAATGTATACCATGAGTGCTGAATCTGTTTGGTTTTTTTCTGTTATACAACAAAGTGTGGGGATTATGTTTGGGTTTTTACTGTTAACCACACTTTTTTGTGAAATTTTGTTGGTCGTTACGGTTACACCACACAGGGGTTTGAATCATGTTGGGTGTTACTTTTTACCACACGTGTGTGAGAGTATGTTGGTTGTTACTGTTTTAAACACCGTGTGTGAATCAAATTTTGGTTTTACTCTTATTCCCACAGCGTGCAAGTCATGTTGGTTTTTACTGTTTTTTAACACATTGTGTGAGGTCAGTTGGGTTGTTACTGTTTTAAACCCCACATGTCTGAAGCCCTGTTGTTTTTACTGTTTTTACCACACAGGTTGGAGAGTCATGTTGGTTGTTTCTGTTATCCCACACGTGTGTGAGAGTCAGTTTTTGTAAATTTATACCACACAGTGTGTGTTCATGTTGGTTTAATGTTATCACAGGTTGGGAATCAAGCTGGGTGTTATGTTATACCACAGTTTGTGAATATGTAGATTTTTACTTTACACCACACCCGTGTGTGAGAGTCATGTTGTTGTTACGTCATAAAAACAGTGTTTGGGGGCATGTTGTTTTTTTACTGTTTTACCACACAGGTGTTGGGGTCATGTTGTTTTACTTATACCCCACGGTGTAAAGTCATATTGGGTTTTTACTGTCATACCCACGGTGTGAGAGCCTTGTAGGTTTACTTTTATAAACCCCACTGTGTGTGGAGTCATGTTGGTTGTTTCTATTTTACCAAACAGAGAGTTCAGTCACGAAGGGTTTTTACTGTTATACGCACAGGGTTTAATCATTTTTTTTTATTGTTATACCCCCCTGTGAGTGAAACACTGGTTTTTACTGTTATACCCCCGGGGTTTTGAATCAGGGGTTTTTACTGTTTTAAAACCACACAGTGTGTTGGGGATTTTGTAGGTTTCTATTCTTATACCACACATTGTGTCAGAGTATGTTTTTTGTTACTTATATCACACGTGCTGAAACATGTTTTGGTTTTTACTGATACAGGACAGTGTGAGAATCATGTTGGTTGTTACTGTTTTCCCACAGTTTGTGTATTACGTTGTTTGTTTCTGTTTCACAACACAGTGTGTGAATCATGTTTTTTTTTTTGGGTTACCACACATGTTGTGAGGCATGTTGTTGTTATCATGCCCACGTGTTTGCGAGTTTGGGGGGGTATCTTACACCCACATGTGATCAAGTTTTTTGTTTCTGTTATCCACACAGTGTTGAATCATGTTGGGTTTTTACTGTTAACCACACAGGAAAAATTATGTTGGTTTTCTTTACACCCCAGTGTGGAATCATTTGGGTGTTTCTTTTAAACCAACAGGTGTGAGAGTCATAAGGATGTTCTGTTATACCAACATGTGGGGGAGAGTCTTGTAGGTTTACTGTTACACCCACTTGTGTGAGAGTCTGTTATTTTGTAAATGGATTAAACAAAAATGTGAAATCATGTTTATTTTTACTCTAATACAACATGTGTTGAATCATTTTGGTTTTAAGTTATAAACCCCAAAGTGTGAAATTTTTGTTGGTGGTTTCTGTTACACCCCCCAAAAGGTGGGAATCATGATGGGGGTTATGTTTAAAAAAAAAACAGGCGTTGAGAGTCATGTTTGGTTTTACTGTTATTCCGAGAGTGTGTGAATCATGTTGGTTGTTATCTTATTCCACACAGTGTGCGAGAGTCAAAATTGGTTGTTTTAAATTAAAACCCCCCAGTGTGTAGAGTCATGTTGGTTGTTATGTTATACCCACATTTTTCCCTGAGGCGATGTTGGGTTTTTACGTTGTACCCCAAAATGTTTAGGGGTCGGGGGTTGTTGTTTACGTTTACCACACAGTGTATAATCATTTTTTTTGTTTCTCTTTTTGCCACACAGTTGTGAAAGTCATGTTGGTTGCAACTGGGCATACCACCAGTGTTGAATCATTTCCTGTTAGTATACTACACAGGGGGGAATCATTTTTTGTTTCTGTTATACCACCATTGGGGATATCATGGTGGGTGTTACGTTTTTCCCCACAGTGTTTTTGGGGATGTTGGGTTTTTACTGTATACCACACAGTGTCTGAAAGCCAGTTGGGTTTTACTGTTTTTTACCCCACATTTTTGGGGGGGGTCTGTTGGGGGTTGTTTTGATACACACAGATGTGAGAGTCATGTTTGTTGTTACTGTTATAACCACAGTTTGTTCATTTGGGTAACGTTATACCACATTTTTTTGAATCTGTTGGGTTTTTTACTTTTTAACCAACATGTGTGAATCATGTTGGTTTTACTGTTAGACCCCCAAAAGGGGTGGAAGTCATGTTGGTGTTACGTCTACCACACAGTGTGGAGAAATCATGTTTGGTTTTTACTGTTATACCCCCAGTGTGTGAGAGTCTGTTGGTTTTTTTATGCATCCAACAGTGTTTAGAATCATATTGGGGGTTAGTTATACCCACAGTGTGTGAGAGTATGCAGGGTTTTTACTGTTATACGCAAAAGTGTGTTGGGTCAGGTTGGTTTTACTATTTTACAAACAGGTGGACATCAAGTAGTTTTTACTGTTAACGACAGGGGTTTTTAATCATTTTTATTTTTGTTTTACCCCACGGAGGGAACATGCTTGTTTTTTCTGTTTTACCCCCCGGGTTTTTGAGAGTCTTTTGTTTGTTACTGTTAACCACACAGGTGTTGAGATCTTGTAGGTTGCTATTTTACACCCCACATTGTGTCAGAGTCATTTATTTTTACTGTATATCACACAGTGCGGAAAACATGTTTTGGTTTTTACTGTTATAAGCAAGTGTGAGAATCATGTTTGGGGGGTTACTGTTATACCCACGGCGTGTATTAGTTCGTTACTGTTTCACCCCATTGTGTGAGAGTCATCTTGGTTGTTACGTTATACCCCACAGTGTGTGAAAGTCATGTTGGTTTTACGTTTTAATACACATTGTGTGAGAGCATCTTGGGTTTTATGTTTAAAAACCCACATGTGTAGAGTCATTTTTTATTACTGTTATAACCCCACAGGTTTTGAGATTTTTAGGTTTTTACGTTATACAAAAAGTGTGTTGGGTCATGTTGTTTGTTACTTTATACCAAACACGTTTACAGTCCTGTAGGTTGTTACTTTATACGACAGGGGGTGAATCAGTTTTTTTTTATTTTTATACCACACAGGGGTAATCTGGGGGTTTATCTTTAACCACCGGTTTTTGAGAGCATGTTTGTTTGTTACGTTAAAACCCCTTTTGTTTGTGAAGATGAAAGGTTGTTACTGTTAACCCCCAAGGTTGTTAAGTCTTGTAGGGGTTTCTAAATTTTTTTACACCACACTTTTTTTCAAGTTTTGTTATTTTTACGGGGATAAACACAAATTTCGTAAATCATGTTTTTTTTTATGTTTTACAGAAAAGTGTTGAAATCATGTTGATTTTTATGTTATCCACCGTGTGTGAATTTGTTGGTTTTACGTTACACCCCACAGTGTGTAAAAACATGTTGAGTGTTAATGTTATACCACAAGTGTGTGAGAGTCAGGTTGGTTTTTACTGTTAAACCACAGAGTTGGGGTATCATGCTGATTGTTTCACTTTTACACGCAGGTGTAGAGTCATGTTGGTGACGCATGCCCACAGTGTTTTAGGTTTTGTTGGGTTTTACTCTTAACACACTTGGTAGTCAAGTTGTTTGTTATTTTTTCCCCCCGGTTGGGTATTTAGGTTGATACGTTAACCACCAGTGTGTGAGAGCCTGTTGGGTTTTTACTGTTATACCAACGTATCGAATCAGTTGGTTATTACTTTTATACCACACAGAAGTGGAAACCCGTTGGTTGTTACCAACAGTGGTGACAGTAATTTTTGTTACTGTCAAACCAAGATTTTGTGAACAAGTTGGTTTTACGATTATAAACCCCAAGTGTGTAATCGGGGGATTTTCAACTTTTTACCCCCAGTGGGGGGAGCTGTGGTTGTTTCTATTAAAACCAAAACATTTGAATCTGTTTTTTTTATTTTTTATACCCCCGGTTTTTGAGAGTCAAGTTGTTGCACTGTTATACCACAAAGTGTGTGAGGTCTTGTAGGGTTTTACTGTTACACCCCACTTTGTGTGAGACTTGAGTTTTTACTGGGTTTCCAAGAGGCGTGAATATGTTTGGTTTTTACGTTATACAAAAAAGTGTGTGGATTAGTTTGGGTTTTACTGTATACCACACTTTTTGTGAATTATGTTGGTTGTTCGGTTACACCACCAGTGTGTGAACATGTTGGGGTTTCTGTTTTACCCACATGTGTGAAGCAGTTGGTTGTAACTGTTTAAACCCCAAAAGTGTGTGAATCTATTGGTGTTCTCTATTCCCCCCACAGCTGGAGATCATGTTGGTTGTTACGTTAACCAACAGTTGTGAGAGTCATGTTGGTTTTTATGTTATACCACAAGTGTGTGAATCATATTGGATGTTATCTTATTTTCCCCCACGTCGAGAGTCATGTTGTTGTTTTTCTGTTAACCACCGTGTGTGGAGTCATGTTGGTTGTTCGTTTTACCACACAGTGTCTGGAGCCATGTTTGGGTTTTTTGTTCTACCCCCACGGGGGTGAGAGGGCTGTTTTTGTTTTTGTTATAACAACAGTTGTGAGAGTCATTTTGTTTTTACTGTTATACCCCAGTGTGTTGTTTATGTGGGGTTTTAACTGTTATACCCCAGTGTGTGAACTTGGGGATGTTACTGTTTAAAAACATTTGTGAAAACATGTAGATTTTTACGTTTTCACCAACGTGTGTGAGGTCATGTTGGTTTTTACTGTCAACCACACAGTGTGTGGGGGCATGTTTGGGTTTTTACTGTTTACCAACAGTGGGAGAGTCATGTTTGGGTTTTTCTGGCTACCACACAGTTGGGGAGAGTCTTTGGTTTTTTCGTCATACCCACAGTGGTGAAGCCTTGTAGGGTTTTTACGTTATCCAACTGTGGTGGAGCATGTTGGTTTTACTATTATACCAAACAGAGAGTGTCAGTCACGTAGGTTGTTCTGTTATAAAAACACAGGGTTTGTCATGTTTTATTTTTTTTTTATACAAAAACTGTGAGTGAATCATGTTTGGTTTTTTCTGTTAACCACCGGTTTGTGAAGCATGTTTTTTTTACTGTTATACCCACAGTGTTTGAGATTCTTTTGGGTTTCATTCTTACACCCCACATTGTTCAAATCTGTTATTTTTTCTTGTATACACACAGTGCGTAATCAGTTGGTTTTTACTGTTTAAAAAGGACATGGGAATCATTGGTTTTTTTACTGTTAACCACACAGTTTTTTGTTTTCGTTGTTTGTTTTTTGTTACACAACACAGTGTGGAATTTTGTTTTGTGTTACTGTTTTACCCCAGTGTGTGAGAGTCATTTTTTGTTACTGCTATCCCCACAGTGTTTGCGGTTTTTGTTGGTTGTACTCTTACACCAACTGGTGGAGTCATTTTTTGTTTCGTTATCCACACAGTGTTGTGAATCTTTGGTTTTTACTGTTATAAACCCACAAGTACGAATTATGGGTTTTTAGTTTAAACCACACAGTGGTGACATGTTGGGGGGTTTCTTTATACCACACAGTGTGTGAGAGTCACGTTGGGGTTGTTACTGTTTTACCACAGAGTGTCTGAGGCGATGTTGGTTTTTACTGTTGTACCACACGTGTGTGAGAGTCATGATGGATGTTACTGTTAACCCCACAAGTGTTGAGAGTCTTGTAGGGTTTAAATGTTCACCACACATTGGTGGAAATCATGTTATTTTTAATGGTATTAAACAAAGTGTGAGAACATGTTGTTTTTTTTCTAATAAACATAGTGTATGAATCTTATGGTTTTTACTTTTAAAACAAAGTGGTAAATTTTTGTTGGTGGGTTTTGTTACACCACACAGTGTGTGAACAGATGGGTTTACTGTTTAAACCCCCACATGCGTGAGATCATGTTTTTTACTGTATACACACGTGCGGAACATGTTTTCTTTTTACTGTTATACAGCACATGGAGAATCATGTTGGATGTTTCTTTACACCACACAGTGCGTGTATTATGTTTGGGTGTTACTGTTACAACACTGTGGAAAACAGTGGGGGGTTACTGTTATACCACACAGTGTGTGAGGCCGTTGGTTGTTACGTTTAAA
>NC_069452.1:22798933-22822980 GCF_026875155.1 Cherax quadricarinatus | reverse complement strand
AACCTCTCTCTTCCGATGCACTATTCTCCTTGTTCCCATCTACCTTTTATCTCAGTGTAGCTACAAAAAAAGTGATCTATATTCTGGGGCCCCTCTAAAAACTGTACATCCGAAGTCTACTCAACAGTCTTTTATCTCCCAAATACATAATCCAACAAACTACTGTCTTTTCCGTTTCTACATCATATCTTGTATACTTATTTATCCTCTTTTTCCTTAAAATATGTATTACCTATAACTGAACCCTTTCTATACAAAGTTCAATCAAAGGGTTTCCCATTATCATTTACACCTGGAAACCCCAAACTTACCTACCACACCCTAAAAGTTTCTCCTACTTTAGCATTCAGGTCCCCTACCACAATTACTCTCTCACTTGGTTCAAAGGCTCCTATACATTCACCAAAATCCTCTCTCTCTCCTCTGCATTCCTCTCTTCTCCAGGTGCATACACGCTTATTATGACCCACTTCTCGCATCCAACCTTTACTTTAATCCACATAATTCTTGAATTTACACATTATATATATATATATATTTTATATATATAAATATATATATATATATATATATATATATATATACATGTGCCGAATATGTAAAACTGGTCAATTAGCAAGAACTCATTTAAAATTAAGTCCTTTCTAAAATTTTCTCTTATACGTTTAAAGATATATTTTTTCATTAATGTTGATGTAAAAATTCATAATTTTGCACCAAAAGGAACTTTTGGTGCAAAATTATAAACCTAACCTTATTAAAACAAGTGCAGTTTATTTTAGCCTAACCCAACTAAATATATTTTAGATTTGTTTACAATAATTTAATACTAAACAAACACAGTGAAATATATTTTTTTCGTTAGGTTCAGAATGATTTTGGCGAGATTATTGCATACACAAATTTTCACTTGTCCTATATGGCAAGATGAGCATTGCCATTTTAGCCAAGATTGCAAGTTCTGCTTAATTTATCAACTAAATCTATGTTGTTTTTACCATTAAAGTTAGAAGTTTTGCCAACAATAGGGCTCAAAATGCCAACAAGCCATTTGGATAATTTTGAGCCCTATTGTTGGCAAAATTTCTAACTTTGATGTTAAAAGCAACATAGATTTAGTTTATAAATGAAGCTTCTTGACCGACTTAAATGAATTTAACATGGTTAGTTTTGTTGTTACTTCCTTGTTTACGAACGTTCCTGTTGATGATTTATTAAGTTTCTCATCTGAAGAACTCGTTAACAATGATTTACCTTTGCCAGTTCCTACTATCATTAAACTTAATAAACTTTGCATTGTTGATGCAAAATTTGTATTTAATGATAAGTTTTACACTCAGAAGTTTGGTTTGGCAATGGGAAATCCTCTTTCACCGGTTCTTAGTAACCTATACATGGAATTTTTTGAAACAAGGTTGCTTAACACAATCCTCCCTAATAGAGCTAAATGGTTCAGATATGTTGATGATATTTTGTGTCTTATGCCCAAAAATGTAGATATACACCATTTCCTTGGAAAATTAAATAGCTTAGCCCATTCTATAAACTTTACTGTTGAGTTTAAAGAAAATAACTCATTGCCTTTTCAAGATGTTTTAATTATTAAGAGTAATAACAAATTCAAATTTAAAATTTACAGAAAACCTACAAAATCTGTTCCTATGAACACTATTATTCTTCACATCAAGATAGAGTTAAACTGTCTGTTTTCTCATCATTTTTTGAGAGCTTTGTGTATTTGTAGTCCAGAGTTCATAAATGAAGAAATATCCAGAATTGATGAAACATAATATTAATCTGAAATACCCAAGAAACGTAAGTGATAGATTTTTAACAATTTCTAGAAATACTTTTTACAATCCAAAAAGGGACAACCTGCCTTATTCAACTAAAAATATGTTTGTTCTCCCTTACCATGAAAACTTGGTTGATATGCCTTCTCTTCTTAAGACTTTTAATGTTAAAGTTGTATTTAAAATTCTTGATACAGTAAAAAAAACTTTTAATAACGAATTCCCCCAAAAATGCTGATTGATGTGTCTATAAGATTCCTTGTAAAATTTGAGATAAAGTTTATTACGGTCAAACTGGTAAGTCTCAAACTAAGATTAAAACAGCATAAATATAGCATTAGAACTGGACAAGATTCCAATGCTCTATTAATTCATGTGAGAGATTTTAACCATCCAATTGATTTTCAAAAAGTTGAGAAAGTTGTATCAAGCAAGTCCATGGTCGACAGGAATATAATTGAATCTTGCTTCATAAAAAACAGTTTTGAAAATAATATGAATATTTCCTTTGGTCTGTATAAATTAGATACATTAATAATTAATAGAATTTGGGAAGAGTTTAATAATACAGTGGAAAATGATAAATCTTATTTCTTGGTTAGAATATTTTGTTAGTGGGATGTCGTGAAGGACCGGTCTAGTTTGGCCAATGGGACTGCTGCAGTATTCCTCTTTTCTTCCGAGTTGGGTGTCGTAGTGCATCAGGTGTTGCTTTGTTGTGGGATGTGATGGTGTGGTGTGGTCTAGACCTTTGATAATGTGAGAAGTCACTAAAGTACTTGGAAATTCAGTCTTCTTTCACAATGGTTGTTTTGCATATATACAGGTTTATTACTTCAGAAATAACAATAAAGACTTTTACTGTCCCTTACATTGTGTTTGTTAATAAAAGTTTAGTTTTGGTTTAGGTTACTGCCAGAGAGTGTTAGATGGTTAGTGGCTGAGGGTCGTAATGATGAAGCCAAGAACATTATACAGAGAGTTGCTAGAGTCAATAATGTTGACCTACCAAGACATCTGATGGACCTTCACAACGTCCAGGTAACTTGCCCATGACGAATTTTTTTTCTTTTCTCCGAAAATTAGGAAAAAAATTAAGCAAATTTCCACTGACATGTACATGAAATAATAAGATAAATAACCTGCACTTATGAGGCAGACTATGGCCTAAATAGGACGGATTATGTCATTCATATCAGTTTCATAAGTTCGGATTATTTGTATATTCCTGTTATAATATTGTGCCTCTAAGATCACTTTTAAAATTTTTTATTAAAACTGATTATGAACACATCTTGACTTAGGAACTTTTTAAATTATGAATCACCCCTTGTTTAGAGAACAGTTTAATTATGAATCACATCTTGACTTAGAGAATCTTTTTAATTTTTCACATTTTTGACTTAAAATCATTTAAATTATAATCACATCTTATTTAAGAATCATTTAAATTATGAATCACTTTTTACTTAAGAACATTTTTAAATTTATGAATACATCTTGTTAGAAATCAGTTTTAAATTATGAACACATTTTGACTTGAAATTCAGTTTAAATTATGAATCACATCTTTACTTAGAGAATCAGTTTAATTATAATCACATCTTTATTAGAGTTCTTTTTAAATTATAAATCACATCTTGACTTAGGAATCAGTTTAAATTATAAAATCACATCTTCTTAGAAAATAGTTTAAATTAGAATCACATCTTGACTTAGAGAATCAGTTTAAATTATAATCACATCTTGACTTAGAAAATCGTTTAAGTTAGGGAATCACATCTTGATTAGAGAATCTTTTAAATTTAACGCTCATTTTTTTATTCTTACTGACTTTTTGGTTCTTTTGATGGAACTTTGTCGAAACCCAAACAGTAACACTGTTAAAAGGAACTTTTGTCAGAAAACCAACAGTAACACTGCTGATGGAACTTTTCAGAAACCCAACATAAAACTGCTGAGGAATTTTGTCAGAAACCCAACATAACAGTTGATGGAACTTTGTCAGAAACCAACAGAAACCTGCTGAGGGAAAATTTTGTCAGTAACCAACAGTAACACTGCTGATGGAATTTGTCATAACCAACAGAAACTTTGAATTTGTGAATGAAACTACAAAGAAAACAATGACAAGAAAGTTTTGACCTTTTAGAACTCCTTTTTATGAGGAAAGATATCACTTTTTTTTTTTGTGCGGGTAAGTAAAAAAAAATTTTTGATGATCCCAAATTTTTTCCCTAAATTTTATTTATTTATTGTTCCTAGTAAATAAATCAAATAAATAAAAATATAAAAAAAAAAATAGAATCATTGTTATTTTAATAAGTAAATTTTAAATTTTTTGATTTGGAATTTATATGACAAACTGTTTAAAAAAATATGAACAATGGAAAAATTGGGATAAAGTCAATAATATTATTAAAACATTTTACACAACCATAACATTTATAATGTTTTTATTTTCCCATTTAAAATGGTTTTTTAATGCAAAGTTTTACATAGTTTTTGATTTTTTACGTAATAAAAATTATGAACATAGTTTTGATATTATTTTCACTAAACTTTCCACTTGTGTTTTTTTTATTTTTTTTAACAAATTTGCCGTGACCCACCAGGGATGTGACCCACCATGGTAGTGTGACCCACCATGGTAGTGTGACCCCACCAGGGTAGTTGACCCACCAGGGTAGTGTGACCCCCAGGGAGGGGTGACCCCCCAGGGTAGTGTACCCACCAGGTATGGACCCACCAGGGGAGAGGACCCACCATGGTAGTGTGACCCACCAGGTAAGGGCCCCCACCTGGAAAGTGTGACCCACCTGGTAGTGGCCCACCTTGTAGTGTGACCCACCTGGTAGTGTGACCCCCAGGTGTGTGACCCACCGGTAGTGTGACCCACCATGGTAAGTGACCCACCTGGTGTGTGACCCACCATGGTAGTACCCCCATGGTAGAGTGACCCCCCTGGTAGTGTGACCCACCTGGTAGAGGACCCACCATGGTAGAGTGACCCACCATGGAGAGTGACCCCCCATGGTATGTGCCCCACCATGTAGATGACCCACCAGGGTATGTACCCCCAGGTTGTGACCCACCAGGGTAGATGACCCCCCATGGTAGAGTGACCCACCATGGTAGATTGACCCACCATGGTAAGTGACCCACCATGGTAAGTACCCACCATGGTATGGACCCCAGGGTAGTGTGACCCCCATGGTATGTGACCCCCATGGTAAGTGCCCCCACCATGGTAAGTGCCCACCATGGTAGTGTGACCCCCCCATGGTAGTGTGACCCACCAGGGTAGGTGACCCCCCTGGTAAGTGACCCCCATGGTAGGGGTGACCCCCCCAAAGGTAGGTGACCCACCATGGAAGTGACCCCCCATGGTAGAGTGACCCACCTGGTAAGTGACCCACCATGGAGTGTGACCCACCTGGTGTGTCCCCACCAGGTATTGTGACCCACCAGGTATGTGACCCACCAGGGTAGTGTGACCCCCCATGGGTTGACCCACCAGGGAGTTGGCCCCACCATGGTATGTGACCCCCCATGGTAGTTGCCCCACCGTAGAGTGACCCACCATGGTAGTGGACCCCCATGGTAGAGTGACCCACCTGGTAGTGTGACCCCATGATGTGACCCCCCATGGTAGGTGACCCCACCATGAGTGGGGACCCACCAGGTATGTGACCCACCATGGTATGTGACCCACCAGGAGAGTGACCCACCATGGTAGGGACCCCCATGGTAAGGCCCACCATGGTAAGGGGACCCACCATGGTGTGTGACCCCCCATGGAGAGTGCCCCCTGGAGGTGACCCACCATGGTAGAGGCCCCCACCATGTAGTGTGACCCACCATGGTAGATGACCCACCATGGTAGTGTGACCCCCCAAAGGGGTGACCCACCTGGTAGAGTGACCCACCTGGTGAGTGACCCCCTGGTAAGTGACCCACCATGGAGTGTGACCCCCCATGGTAGTGGCCCACCTGGTATGTACCCACCATGGTAGTGTGCCCACCTGGTATGAAAACCCACCATGGTAGTGTGACCCCCATGGTAGTGTGACCCCCATGGTGGGAGTACCCCCCAGGGTAGAATCCCCCACAAGGGGTAGAGTGGACCCCCATGGTAGTGTGCCCCCCAAGGTGTGTGACCCACCATGGTAGTGTGACCCCCCAGGGATGTGACCCACCATGGTTTAAAGTGACCACCGGGTTTAAATACCCAAATGGTAGTTTGACCCCCATGGTATGTGCCCCCACCATGGTAGTGTAACCCACCAGGGTAGAGTGACCCCCCATGGATGTGACCCACCAGGGAGTGACCCACCATGGGAATGCCCCACAATGGTAAGTGACCCCCATGGTAGGTGACCCACCAGGGTAAGGACCCACCATGGTAGGTGCCCCACCAGGGGTAAGTACCCCCCATTGCGGTGACCAACAAGGGTAGAGTGCCCCACCAGGCAGTGACCCCCAGGGTAGTGTGACCATCATGGTATTTACCCCCATGGTAGTGTACCCCCATGGAGGTGCCCACCATGGTAGGGGACCCACCAGGTAGATGCCACCATGGTAGGTGACCCACCATTAGAGTGCCCCCAAAATGGTAGAATACCCCCATGGAGTGTGACCCACCAGGAGATGCCCCACCATTGCAGTGTGACCCCCTGGTAGAGTGACCCACCAGGGAGTGACCCACATGTAGTGTGCCCCACCAGGTATGTGACCCACCATGGTTTGTAACCCCCCATGGTAGAGTGCCCAACCAGGGTAGTTGACCCACCATGGTAAGGACCCACCATGGTAAGTGACCCCCCATGGTAAAGTGACCCCCTGGTAGGTGACCCCCCAGGTAAGTGACCCACCATGGTAGTGTGACCCCCAAAGGTAGAGGACCCACCATTGCGTGTGACCCACCATGGCATGACCCCCATGGTAGTGCCCTCCATGGCAGTGACCCCCATTGCGGGGACCTCCCATGGTAGTGTGACCCCCAAGTCGGTGACCCCCCATGGTAGTGTGACCCACCATTGCAGTGTGACCTCCTTTGTAGGTGACCCACAAGGGCGAGTAAACCCCCCATGGTATTTTGGGGCCCACCATTGCAGTGTGCCTACCATGGTAAGTGACCCACAATGGCAGATGCCCCCACCATGGCATTGTGATGTACCAGGTAGGGACCCACAATGGCAGTGTGACCCACCTTTTGCAGTTTCCCATACCAGGTAGAGTGCCCCCCAAAAGGCACAATGATGCCCATTGCATTGACCTACCATTTTTGGGGACCCACAATGGCAGAGTACCCACCAGGTAGTGGACCCACCATTGCGGGTTGCCCCTACCTGGTGATGACCCATAAGGGCAATTGGGCCCCACCATGGAAAGTGACCAACCGGCAGTGTACCCACCTTGCAGTGTGTTTTACCATGGTGAGTGACCCACAATGGCAGTGACCCACCAGGCAGTGTGATCCACCATGGCAGAGTGATGCACGAGGGAGAATGACCCCCCTGGTGAGTCCCACCATGGTAGAGTGACCCACCATGGCAGAGTGACCCACCATGGTAGATTTAACCCCACCATAGCGATGCCCCACCAGGGGCAGATGTCCCATGGTAAGGGGACCCACCATGGTCGATGCCCCACCAGGGCAAGTGCCCCCAGGGTAGAGTGACCCACCATGGTAGGGACCCCCCATGGTAGAGTGACCCCCAGGGAGAATGAACCAAACGGCAGTACCCCCATGGAGAGTACCCACCATGGCTGCCCCACCATGGTAGGTGCCCCTAAAAAGGCAGGTGCCCCCCCGGGTAGAGCGACCCCCCATGGTAGATGCCCCACCATGGAAATTTAACCCACCATGGTAGAGTTATCATGTGGGAGTTCGTACGTGGATCAGGGTAGAAATACTCACGTAGGCTGTTTTAC
Organism: Cherax quadricarinatus; assembly: GCF_026875155.1. Lineage (NCBI taxonomy): Eukaryota > Metazoa > Arthropoda > Malacostraca > Decapoda > Parastacidae > Cherax > Cherax quadricarinatus. The sequence continues at coordinate 22,815,250 of NC_069452.1, read as the reverse complement.
TTAAAATTGCTGTTAGTGGGAGAGACCGTCCCGTTCCTACCCCTTGCTCACTTAAAAATACTGGCTCGCCGGCTGCCCAGTCCCCCAGTGGGTCTTTAAATACTGCGGAGGTCAGCACATTATGAAAACCGTGACTCAAGAGACGTTGATCGTGAGTCAGACGGTATGGTAACTGGTTACTACTACGGACTGGTAACGGTTACATATAAGGCTCGGCGACGCTAACGTATGTGTCCCGACATACAACTAAAAAAAAAAATAAGATGGTGGTATACGGTTGGGCTGATCATCAATGTCAAAGTACAACAACATTAAACATTAAAAAATAAGAAAAACAAGGGAATGAAAGTTACGTAACTAAAATTTTAATGCAATACAAGGTAACGATAGCACAATTTAAAAAAACTCAAAAATTGAAAAACGAACTCTACTTTGAGAATCAAGTGATAAAAAAAAAATTTTGTCGATCGATCTGTTTTCGGTATCTACGGATTCTGAGGAAGGAATATATACAAAAAAAGTGTTTAACAGAAAGGCAGATTGGGTCACGCAAATCTAGACTGTTAACTCTCAAATGCGGAGAGAACCCAGAACAAAAAAAAAATTTTTGAATACTGATAATTGAACTGAATTATTCATCTATACAGGTTATTTACTTTTAAACCCCCAATTTGCTAGGGTAAGATTGGCATATGCAAAATGGGTTCTCTCTGGAGGATAAACTCTGTAGCATTGGCTAACTCAGCTGCATTTGAGGAAAATCTGAATTGGAATTAAAATGATACTTGAGGATTTCTAATACCTGTGTTACTAGGGAAAAAACGACATTCAGGTTGCATCTGACTGAGTTCAAGGGGAGAGTACGGGAAATCAGGAGGATTGTCAGGTCTGTCACATTGTCGGGGTTTTGGGAACGTCATTACTCCATACTAACTTCATATGATCCAAATGCGTTCTTTATATGACCATACTAATCTCTCTAAACCTATATTTATTACCAGGATATGTTAAAACTCGAAAAGGACCAACAAACCCTTTGACAAGCTTTGGAAAGCAGACGTTTTTTTAAAAATTAGTCGCAAACTTCGCCCTATTTTGATTTTGGATGGTTTTACTCGAGATTTGCGACTTTTGTAAATTCAGCTGTTGTTTTGAGTGTTTACGATTCTTTTTTAAAAACCTTTGAGCTAAGCGGGTACAGTTGCTACGAATCCAGGGTTCTAATTTGGTTTCGGATTAGAATAAAACAACTCAAAAAGGCAAACTTTTTATCAAACCCATACAATGATAATGGGGGTGTCACCTATAAAACATTGAACAGAATTTATAGCACACGCACCAGGTTAATTTCATCCCAAGTTTACGTTGGGATTGATATGGCTCTCAAGACATAAAAGTATTTTCTTATTGGTTCGTTTTTGCAAACCCTTTGCTGGCAGGATGATGAGGAACAATGGTGGATTTAGTGTCTTGTACAAGGTACAAAAATTTTTTCAAAATTTCTTTACAAGGGGCTCGGTGGCCTGGTGTTAACGCTCTCGCTTCACACGGTGAGGCCTGGGTTCGCCCCCGCCAAAGGTGAAACATTGGACGTTTTTTCTTTCCCCCTTTTCTTTTTCCCCCATCATAAAATGGGTACCTGGGTGTTAGCGACGGGGGGGGGTGCTCCAGGGACACTGCCAAAGGGAGGCCCGGGTCACAGCCCGGGCCCCCGCGGGGGCGTTGACCCCCGGAAATCTCTCCAAAAACCCCAAAAACAAAAAACCCCCCCATTATTTTTTCTGGGGACTTAGGGGTATGCCTGCAGATAATGCGTTCTTTAAAACCTTTAGCTACTGTTGGGCCCCCCCCAGCCCTTACTGAAATAGGAACAACTCGCAATATCTGGTGAAATGGTTACCAAACCACAGAGTTTGTTACCTTGGAGGGAACATCGGAAATTAGTTAAAAAATCTAGCGAAACCCTTTTCCCCAAGGTTCGCTGTATTTATAACTTGGATTGGATTAGGACCTTGCTTGCCTTTATGTTGCATGCAGACATACATTTCCCAACAACCAAAATTATCGGTTTTCCATACGAGGCCAAAAGTTTTCAAACTGGCTTGTTTTACTGAACATCCATACCAGGGTGTCAACACCCTTCACTTGAACTAGCTGTAAGGCTCATCATAGTGACTGTGGAATTACTAACTGGTATACTCTTCGTTTATACCCAAATCGGGTTTGAACAGTAATTCTTGGTTCATGAGAAAGTCACTGATGGGTGCTGGCGGCTTCCAGTCAGAAAAAAAGATCTTCCCGGAGCAGGAAACGAATCCCCCAGACCCCCATGGGGTCTGTTTTTTTGAGCGTTCTTTTCATCTTCAGCACTAAATGGGGTCTGAGTTACTATCTAACTTCGCGATAAGGGATCTGCGACTACATTTACTTTCCAGGGAAATGCTCAAAAGGTGGGGTTGAAATCTTGAATATCAATCATCAGCTAACCTTCCATAGGTTTTTTTGTTCTGGAATAAGGGTATCAGTGGAGCATGGTCTGTCAAACATGAAAAAAATACTGAAAAATAATGTCCGGGAAATGTTTTTAAAAACCATACTATTGCTAAAGCTTCTTTCTCAGTTACTGTTAATTAGTTCACCTTTTTAAGGACTCGGGTAGCAAAGCAACGCGTTGTACTTGCCATCGGTCTTCGAGCTATTGGCACCTATGCCAAATTGAACTACATCAGTTGTCAGATGAAAGGCTTAAAAAATCTGGAAATTTTAAAATTGGAGCAGAAGTTAGCTTTTTTTTTTAGATTTGGGGAAAGCTCTTTTCTTGAGGAAGTCCAAACAAAAGGAGCACTTTCTTAAAACTCGTTAGGGAGCAGCTATGGAAGAAAAATTGGCAATGAAAAGATCTATAAAAACCTCTAAGGGCCCCCAAAGGATCTTTTCGGATCAGCATTTTGGGAGTCGGGAAAATTTTGGACTGCAGTTTCTTTACTTTGGTCATCGTAACCCCTCAGGAGTGATCTGACCAAGAAACTTTAAATTTTTGATCTGAAAAAATGACATTTGACGTTTTACTTTAAATTGGCTTTTCAAAGCTTACAAACTACTCAAGGGTTTTTTTAAGTGTTATCCACGTCTTTTGACTGACTTAGTCCCCTAAGTAAACCCCTTTAAGTGCATACCTATAGACTCAAAATATTTGTCATGGGCCTTGAGAAAAAGTGATAGGGGAAAATCGTAACCAAATGCCTACGGAGGGAAGGGGTAAAAGACCTTGGAGTGGAGAATGCAGTTGCTCTGGGGGTTTCCCCTGGAAGAGGGGCTTGCCAAAACCCTTGTACAAATCTGGGTTGAAAAAAAAACTTTGTTTTCTCCATATTACGTAAAAGATCACCCAGTACAGGGGTGGGAAAACGTCTGGGAAAGGTTTTTTTGGTTTAAATTCCTAAAGTCAATTATGGACCCAAGTACCATCCTTTTTAGGTACAAATATCAAGGGTGCTTCCAAGGTGAAAATTTTCTGGTGCAAAAAACTCCATCATCAAGCTTTTATTGATCAATTCTTCTGCGACAGCAATTGTGAATGAGGGTTCTGTACGCAGGTATGAGAATAGGTCTATACCAGGGTTTAAGGGAATACGATGGGGCAATAGTTCTTATACCCATTTCTACCTGGGAAAGCAATGGCTTTACGACTTTGTTTAACAGAGTCAAAAACGCTTGATTCATCTGGGAAATCAGTGGGAGCTAATTTTTTCTCCTCACGGGGGAACAGATTTATCCAGTGGGGTGGATGAGGTCTCCCCGGCAGAAATACACCGACCCCCTGGTCAGGTGACAATCTCCTCTACCTGAACAGGGGAAGGATTGAACAAGGTCAACAAATTGGTATTTTCTCTTGGGGGAACCTGTGGCCAGAAGTGTTGGCCAGGGAGAAATGGATCTTTTCATTCTTTCAACATGTAAGGAGGTTTAACAAATAGCCTTTTACTTTTCAAACCTGCAACTGGACGTTTTCACCACGGAACACTAGGAACAACTACAGACACTCTAGGAGAGCACTGCCCAAAAAGAAACGTCTTTTTTGCAGACGGGATGTGACATCAACAAGAGTGGCATTATATTCAAGTAATTTTTTTCCGACAAGGGTTTCCCCCGTGGAGAAATACACTCGAACTAGCGGGTTTGCAGGTAGGTTGAGCACTCAAGGCAATCTGAGCGTCCCGGACACTTGAGGCATGGATATCCTGCAATTCTGAAAGGGATATGGAACCTGATGGGAGTGACAGAATTACCATGCCTGACCGCTGGGACCCACTGGAGAAAAAGCATTAGCTTTTAAGACTTAAAACCGTACATCATACTTGGAGCAGTAAAACAATTTTTGGATCCAAGCTTGGGAACCCCAGAATGGAACGATCAAGTCGTCAATTTTTGCATGCCATCATAAGGGTCGAGCACAATGCGTAAGTCTCGCATGGAAGCAAATCCCAGTAGAAGGTTTACCAGGGAAAAGTAATCGATCGACAACAAGGAAGGAAACAGTGAAGCTCTCCTTGGTAAAAAGGGTTGGGCGTCGTACCTCGGCACGCAGGGGAGAACCAATACCCAAAAGGGAGGACACAGGAGTCGGTTCTACGAGAAGGACAGTGTAACTTCTTATCCTTTAAACAAACTAACCTAATAATATTGATTTCGCACCAGAGTCCATGAACAATTGAACGGGCCATTATAAAAAATGCTTGCACTATAGGGCCCTTTTTTGAAATGGGAAATTATTGCAAACAAAAAGGGGATTGTCATCAGAAAAGACTTTTTCACCCATCCCCCAAAAAATCTGTGTCCAAAAATGGAAGCAAAATCATCAGCAGGGTTGGATGCTCGAGACTGCTTAAGGCGTCAAAGGATTTTTTGAACGGGATGGTTCTCATTACACCTACTGTCACATGGGACGGGTTTTACTGGGGCGCTCGAATTCCCCCGAATTTGGAAAATCGAGCCCCGGTTTGGTTTGGTTTGGAAGGGGGAATGGCCGGTTTGGGTTTTTTTGAAACCACAATCTTTTTTTCGACGGGTTCTGCGGTTTTTGGGGGGACCACGGGAAAAATTTGGTACTGAAGGGTTTTAGGGCATTACACTCAATGTGTCATGTCCATTTTTTCATGATAAATACAGTAAGGAAGCTGAGTATCTCATCAGTACGACGTCTCTTTGGGTAACTATCAGGACAAAAAATTTTTTAAATTTCAATATTCCCGGGAAAACCCCAGTTGTAACAATTCCGCCGACTATGGTTACGAATGTATATGAAAACACGAGGTGTAAAAAGACTCTGTACCTGGTTCTTATGATCTCTGAGATGGTTTACGCCACATTTGTCTCTTGGGCAAAAAGAGGTGGTGCAGACTGAGGCATATTTGTGACTTTTTTTTTAAACAAGGGGAAATACCCCCCGGGGCCAAGGAACGTACATGATTTAAGGCTGTAAGTGGTTCCATCGTTCAGTTGGAGATCGCCCATAAGCACACACAGAACAGGCGGCATTAGTCTTTTAATTTCTCAAAAGCGCTATTTTTGAATTGATTCTTAAATGGGTTTAGCCTCTTTTAAGAGAAAAGTGATGTTGGACACTTTATAAAGATGAAAAATTTATCTAATCTAACAGCAAATGCATCAAAGTTCATACTCATGGGTGTGCTTCACTATTCTCTAAGAAAGACTTGGTCACTGTTTTTACGGGGCAAGGAAAAACAATCATCCTCATATTGTGACCACCTAAAGATTCCTGAAGTCCGCATATCAAGGAGATAACAACGTGAACACAGCAGGAGACGATAAAGACTTTTTAGCAATTTGTAAGGCTTTCCTCGAAAGGGGGCCTTCAGCTAGAGCACTAGCACGAAACGAATGGCTGCAAACCCTGCTTCAAAGGGCTATTACTGGCCCTTGAATAAAGGTAAGCATCAAGGGAATCACGAGTAAACTAAAATACTCGGGTTTTTCGAGTCGGTCTTCATCGGGAAGGGAAATTGAGGGTATACAGGACCAGCAGTATAGCCCGAGAGGTCTAGTGTCGACATTCCTAAAATATCACTTGACGGGATGGAGACATAATGGCAAAGTACACAGAACAAATAAAGGGAAAAAAAATGACAATAAAAAAGATATAAAATTTGAATTGAAATGAAAAGTAAAACTAATTTTGCAGAAAATACCTAAAAAAAACTGCAAGGGAATAAAAAACCAATTTAAAAGGATATTGACCAAGGGAAAAAAAAAATTTTTATTGAAATAAAAGTAAAAATTTACTGGGGACTGAAAAAAAATTCAAAATGCTTCTTTTTCTTGCTAATAAAGAAATTAATTAATTAAAATTTTAAAACAATGTGAAAGTGAAAAAAAAAATTTTTAAATTGTAAACTGGGAAATTAAATATTTTCTAAGAAGCTAGACAAAAAAAATATAATACAAAATTCAATAAAAAAAAAAGAATTCACGCGAACGTTCAACAAAATAATTCACTTCAGAAAAATGCAACAAAATAAAGGGGTAGAAATAATCACTGATAATAAATTCACTGGGGAAAAATCAGGTAAAATAAGAATTAAAATTATGAAAAAAAAAAAATAAAAGGGTTGAACACTTTAACCTTAAAAGTAAATTAACAAAAATTTACTCAACAGAGTAAGGAAAAAACTTTTCGTTAAAAGTAAATTTAAATTGCATCAAGAGTAATTTGTTCAAGAATTTTGAAAATATGAATAAAATAAAACAGGAACAAAACAGGGGAAGTTTAACACTTACAGGAGAAGCACACTTTCATTAAATATTCTTACAACAAAATCCTAGTGGATACAAAATCTTGCTGTGACTGATACGACAAAAATTTTTCTGGCAAAAAAAAATGGGAAACAGTCTGGAAAAAAATTAAGAAATAGACACTGTTGGCAACGAAAAAAAAATGACACATAAGAAAAAAATAAAAATTTGGTATCTGGGGGGAAATATCACTGCAGAATACAACGCGAAAAGAATACAAAAAAAAAATTGAATACTTCACACAGGTGCTGACTGGGACACTACACAAAAATACTTTCTAAGACAGGAGTGCATAAGAAAAAAAAACAGAAAAAAAAAAAAAATAAGATAAGTAAAAAAACGAAAAAATTTCTAAAAAATAATGAGTCAAAAATACGCGTTTTCACTGAAAAAACACAAAGGTTTTTGGTACACAAAAACAATTTACTTAAATGTCTCACACACGCAAAAATCTTTAAAGGGAAGAAAAAAGTCTCAGGGAAAATTTTCCTGAAGCGAGAGTAGGAACGGAGGTGAGTCTGGGGAGCGGGGGGGTATGGTGTCCCCCGCGTGATGATGCCTCCGACATTTACTGTTGTGTGAAGAATGTGCTTTCAGGCGAACCACATAATGGCTTTTTCTCGTTGGCACCAGTACAATCCTTGACCAAATTTGTGACCAAAAAAAGTACTAGGACCCGGTACAAGGGGGCAAACAACCAAGGTAGATGGTGGATGGCTGGGGGTGGTGCTTTTGCCCCCCACCCCCGGTGGTGGGGGGGAGAGTGGGGGGAAGAAATGGTGGGGGGGGGAAAGGGAGGCTGCCGCGCGCCCCACTCCCCCAATGTTTTAACCCCCCCTCTACCCCAGGAATGGTGAAAACCACCTTAGATCCAAAAAAAGCACAAAGCGTATAAAAATACTTCAGAGGAATCGGGTTTTTTCTTACTGCGTGGCTTACTTCTCTCTTCCCGCTGGTTAAAACTGGGGGGCTGACTGGGTTTCCCCACGAAATGGATGCTGGGGAAAACGTGAACCCATGCACAAAGCACGGAGGAAACAGTTGGTGACAGGGGACGGCTGGGTGATAGGCCCCGACTGGGGTTATTCCACAGTCTGGCTTACTGATGGGTTTAAATTTCAAAAACCGGGTCAACCCCTCGGAGTTGAAGCAATTAGCACACGAACAAACCAGGAAGCTTGAAACGGCTCAAAAAGGCTTGCGGATAAAGCTGTGAGGGGGGTCAGCTTCTGGTCGGGGTGGGGGTAGTCTGGTGGGGTGGGGCTACCTTTTTACCCCGGGGCTACTCACACAAAAAAGCCTTAAACGCCTTTAATTACCCTTAAAAACGTAAATCCACCTACACCGCTGCACACCCATTTATCATGTGGGGTTTGTCGTGGACAGGGGAGAAATACTCACGTAGGCTGTTTTACTTTTAATTGCTGTTATTTTAGGAGACCGTGCCCCTTTTTCTTCTCCTTCTCACCTGTAAAAACTGGGCCCCCGGCTGCCCCAGTACCCGTGGGGGCTTTTAATACTGCTGAGGGGAGCACAAAAATGAAAGCCGTACTCAAGAGCGGTTTTTACTTGAGTCAGACGTATGGGAACGGGGGACTACTCTGAGACGTAATGGGTTTACTCCTTTTAAAGTGACCCAAATGGTAGAGGACCCAACCATGGCAGAGTGACCCCCCTGGTAGAGTGACCACCATGGTGGTGACCCACCAGGATAGGACCCCTTTGGTAAGCGACCCACCATGGTAGAGTGCCCACCTGGGAAAATGATCCACCATGGTGAGTACCCACCATTCAGAGGACCCCAAGTGAGTGACCCACCCTGGGAGAGGACCCCCCCCCTGGGAGTGACCCCACCCTGGGAGAGTGCCCACCTGTAACGACCCACCCTGGGAAGTGACCCCATTTTAGGTGACCCCCAGGTAATGACCCACCCTTGTAGAGGACCCCCCATGGGGGGAGTACCCCCGGGGTGACCCACCATGGCGATGCCCACCATCGGTGATCCCCATGGTAATGACCCACCCTGGGAGAGTGAACCACCTGGCAGGCGACCCACCTTTGGGGGAGGACCCCCTTGGGGGTGACCCACCATGGAGAGTGACCCCCGTTTTTTAGAGTGACCCCCCATGGTAGAGTGACCCACTTGGTAGAGTGACCCACCATGGAAGGGGACCCACCCTTTTTAGAGTGACCACCATGGCTGAGTGACCCACCATGGTAAGGACCCCACCTTTTTAGTGATCCACCATGGAGAGTGACCCCCCATGGTAGTGAACCCACCATGGTAGATGACCCCCTTGGTAGTGTCCAAACCCGGGGCAAGTGACCCACCATGGTATGATCCACCCATGGCAGGGTGACCCACCATGGCAGTGGGGCCCCCCAGGGAGTGCCCACCATGGCAGTCTTGCCAGAAGAACACAGACATACTAATTCCAAAGACTCTCTAGCATATAATAACATCTCTCAGAGTGAATGTACTGTACTTCAAACTTCACAAATGGTTCCTGTCCTCTAATAATGTTAGTGAGACACATTTCTTCAAGCAGCTACACAAATAATTTAGTTTCCTACAAGATACTGAACAGCAGCTCAGTTGGAATTAAATGATCTTGTGTCATAATGTAGTATTTTTATTCCACGCAGTATTTTGTACGTCATTATCATGTCTCCCCTGACCTTCCTGTCCTCCAGCGTCGTAAGACCCAGTTCCCTTACTCTTTCTTCATAGGACATTCCTCTTAGCCCTGGAACCAGCCTTGTTGCAAACCTTTGCACTTTCACGAATTTCTTGATGTGCTTGACCAGGTGTGGGTTCCAAACTGGCGCTGCGTACTCCAGTATGGGTCTGACATACACAGTGTTAGAGTCTTGAACGATTCCTTACTGAGGTATGGAAATTGCTATTCATAGGTTTGCCAGGCGCCATATGCCGCAGCAGTTTTTGATTAATGTGGGCTTCCGGGGGACGTGCTCGGTGTTATACTCCTCCCAGATCTTTCCCCTTGAGTGAGATTTGCTCCCTTTGGCCGCCTAGCCTATACCCTGTCTGCAGTCTTCTTTCCCCTTCCCCCGATCTTCATGACTTTGCATTTGGGAGGTTTAAAATTTCGAGCCAGTTGCGGGAACCACGCATCCGCCTGTCTGTTTCTCTTTGTAGACCTGATTAATTCCCCCCTTTAAACTTCACATCATCTGCAAATAAGGACACTCCTTCGTGTCATTCACATATATCAATAACAGCACTGGTCCTAGGACTGACCCCTGTGGGACCCCCCCTGTCAGAGGCGCCCACTGTGATACTTCATAAATTTTACCTTGTTAGGTATTCTCTGATCCATTGTAGTACCTTCCTGTTATATGTGCCTGATCCTCTATCTTCTGTACTAATCTCTTGTGAAAGGGAAATGTGTCGAAGCCTTCTTGCAGTCGAAGAAAATGCCAACAACCCACCCTGTCTCTCATTTCTTACTTCAGTTACTTGTCATAAAAACTCTAGTAGGTTTTGACACAGGGTTTGCCTTCCATGAATCCATGGGTGACCGTCGGTTTATAATCTTGTTCCGCTCCAGGTGCTCCACCACTCTCCTCCCGATAAACTTCTCCATGACTTTGCATACAATACACGTCAGCACACGGTATATAATTTAGTGCTTCATTTCTGTCTAATTTCTTAATGATGGGGACTACATTTGCCTTCTTCCACACTTCAGATAGTTGCCCCCGTTTCAAGGAAAGTGTAGAAGATTTTGGTTAGTAGCACACCTAGTGTCTCTGCTCCCTCTCTAAGGACCCATGGGGAGTGTTGTCCCGTCCCACCACCTTTGAGGTTCAAGGCACTTACGAGCTTCTACACCTCTTCCTCAGTTGTGTGTAATTCATCCAACAATGTTGGTATATCCTTGTTGGTATAGCCCATTGTTTGCCTTCCCAGTGTCCCTTCAGCCTCCACTGTAAATACTTCCTGAAATCTCATGTTGAGCTCCTTACATTCTTCATGGTCATTTCTTGTGAGCTCCCCACCTTCCACACCCTTGATTACCTGGGCCTTGACTGTTGCCTTCCTCCTGATGTGGCTGTAAAGCAGTTTTGGGTCAGACTTGACTTTCGATGCTAAGTCTTTTCATACTGTTGCTGGGCCCCCCTCCTTATCGGTACATACTCTATCTGGCTCGTCGATTAATCTCTTTGTTTTCCTGAGTCCTTTGCCTTCTGTACTTTTTCCATTCTCTAGAGCACTTAGTTTTTAACCTCCTACACCTTCGGGATCATTTCTGTTACCCTTAGGAACAACCTTTTCCCTCTGCCTCCTTGCATTTTGTTGTTACGAATTCCATCATTTTTTTTACTGATTTTTCCTGCCAACTGAACCCCCCCTGCAGGAAGGCCCTCATTCCTGTAAGTCCCCCCTTTTGTAGTTTGGCTTTTTCCTTTCAACTCCTTTTACCCTTTCCACTTTTAGCCCACGATGTATTCAAAGCTCAGAACGTGGTCACTACCCCGAAGGGCCTTTCGTATGTCATGTGCTCAATGTTTGGGTTTTTCAGGGTGAACAAAAGGGTCCAGTCTTGCTGGTTCATCCTCCCCACTTTTTCTGGTAATGTACCTAACATGTTGGTGAAAGAGGTTTGCCAGCACCAAAAATCCAGATCTTGGGTCTCCATGTTTCGGGACCCCCATGTGTGTACTCACCTAATTGTACTCACCTAATTGTGAATGCAGGGGTCGAGACTCAGCTCCTGGCCCCGCCTGTTCACTGATCGTATTAGGTTTCCTCTCCTCTCTGCTCCTGAGCTTTGTTATACCTCTTCTTAAAACAGGGATGGTTCCTGCCTCCACTACTTCACTTGCTAGGCTATTTCACTCCGACGACTCTATAACTGATGAAATACTTCCTACGTCCCGGACTCGTCTGAGTCTTCAGCTTCCAATTGTGACCCCTTGTTCTGTGTCCCCTCTCTTGAACATCCTGTCTCTGTCCACCTTGTCTATTCCCCGCAGTATCTTTGTTTGTCGTTATCATGTCTCCCCTGACCCTTCTGTCCTTCAGTGTCGTCAGTCCGATTTCCCTAAACCCTTTCCTCATACAACATTCCCCGAGCTCTGGAACTAGCCTTGTTGCAAACCTTTGTACTTTCTTAACTTCTTGACGTGCTTGACCAGTTGGGGTTCCAATCTGCATACTCCATACTGGAGTATGCAGACTGGTGCTGCATACTCCACTATGGGCATAACATACACAGTGTACTGTGTCTTAAACGATTCCTTATTAAGGTATCGGAATGCTATTCTCAGGTTTCCCCGGGGCGCCTATATGCTGCAGCAGTGATTTTGTTGATGTGTGGCCTCCGTGACGTGCTCGGTGTTATGGTCACCCCAAAGATTTTCTCCCTGAGTGAGGTCTGTAGTTTTTGTCCCCTAGCCTATACTCTGTCTGCGGTCTTCTTTGCCCCTCCCCAACCTTCATGACTTTGCATTTGGCAGGTTGAATTCGAAGGACAGTTTCTGAACCACGTGTCCAGCCTGTCCAGGTCTCTTTGCAGTCCCTCATCTCTGATCCGATTTAATTCTTCTCATCAGCTGTGTGTGTGTGTGTGTGGTGTGTGTGGTGTTGTTGTGTGTGGTTGTGTGTGCGTGTGCGTTGTGGTTGTGTGTGTGGTGTGTATGTTTGTGTGTGTGTGGAATTGTGTGTATGTGTGTTTGTGTGTGTGTGTGTGTGTTGTGGTGTGTGTGTGTGTGTGGTTGTGTGTGTGTGTTGAAAACAGTGAAAATATTATAGAAATACAACAGCGGGAAGTTGACAAGTAACACAAATGTGAAAATATCCTATAAAAGTACCTCTCTGTGACATATGCGTCTTAATTATCTTTAAAGAGGTGTGAGTGTCCTAGAGACTAAACTTGTTTACCCACCAACCTCTTCCATATCCAGGTTCTGAGTCAACAAAACAATAATATGTGTTTGACAGGTTGTTGCGCTCTGGTGTTCTATGGACTATCCTACAACACTACAGTTGGGTGGAAATACCTTTGTAGATTTCATTTCACGTGTTGGTTGAGATTCCATCATACATTTCACCTTTCGGGTTCTTGACAGGTAAGATCATCATTCAGGGGTGAGACTGAAGAAAGATCCTCATTCATGGGTGAAACTGCAGGTAAATCTCCTTTTCATGGGTGAACTGAAACGTTTAGATGGACTAACGAGACGGAAAAGCATTTAGGATATTTGAAAAATACAAACTTTTAATACTGAAATTTTTATGTAGGTAATTATAAATTTTAAAAGTTCAGATAAAGTTATTAGTGTTAACATATTGTGAATTAACATTAGACATTTGGAGTAGAGCAAAATATTATAAAACAAGTCTTTTAAACTTTAAACAAAAATAAGGTTCAGTGATCTGTACTTAAGTTGTAAAGGGGTTTAAACTTACATAAAACTATTAGATATAAATTCACAAAACTAAAACTCAGATTAAGAATAAATATTTATGCTCTTGCTAAACTAAAATTTATTATTTCATTCATTAATAATGTCATATGAGTGTCAAAGAAATAAACATATTAAGAATCAATTGATAAAGGAAGCCACTAATACCTTATTACTTTCATTGGTAAAAACAAACACAAACAAAAAATAGTCATGTAGGTTGTTACTGTTATACCACACAGTGTGTGAGAGTCATGTTGGTTGTTACTGTTATACCACACAGTGTGTGAGAATCATGTTGGTTGTTAATGTTATACCACACAGTGTGTGAGAGTCATGTTGGTTGTTACTGTTATACCACACAGTGTGTGAGAGTCATGTTGGTTGTTACTGTTATACCACACAGTGTGGGAGAGTCATGTTGGTTGTTACTGTTATACCACACAGTTGTAGGAAGTCACGTTGGTTGTTACTGTTATAAACCCCACAGTGGGGTGAGAGTCATGTTGGTTGTTACTGTTATACCACACAGTGTGTGAGAGTCATGTTGGTTGTTACTGTTATAACACACAGTGTGTGAGAGTCATGTTGGTTGTACTGTTATACCACACAGTGTGTGAGAGTCATGTTGGTTGTTACTGTTATACCACACAGTGTGGGAAGAGTCATGTTGGTTGTTACTGTTATACCACACAGTGTGTGAGAGTCATGTTGGTTTTTACTGTTATACCACACAGTGTTGAGAGTATGTGGTTGTTACTGTTATACCACACAGTGTGTGAGAGTCATGTTGGTTGTTACTGTTATACACACAGTGTGTGAGAGTCATGTTGGTTGTTACTGTTATACCACACAGTGTGTGAGAGTCATGTAGGTTGTCACTGTTATACCACACAGTGTGTGAAAGTCATGTTGGTTGTACTGTTATACCACACAGTGTGTGAAAGTCATGTTGGTTGTACTGTTATACCACACAGTGTGTGAAAGTCATGTTGGTTGTCACTGTTATACCACACAGTGTGTGAAAGTCATGTTGGTTGTTACTGGTTATACCACCACAGTGTGTTTAGAGTCTTTGGTTGTTTCTGTTAACCACACAGTGTGTAGAGTCCGTTGTGTTAACTGTTATACCACACAGTGTGTGAGAGTCATGTTGGTTGTTACTGTTATACCACACAGTGTGTGAGAGTCATGTTGGTTGTTACTGTTATACCACACTGGTGGGGAGAGTCACGTTGGGTTTTTTACTGTTATTTCCACACAGTGTGTGAAGGTCATGTTGGTGTTTTCTGTTATACCACACAGTGTGGAGAGTCTGTTGGTTGTTACTGTTATACCACACAGTGTGTGAGAGTCATGTTGGGTTTTTACTGTTACACCACACAGTGTGTGAGAGTCATGTTGGTTGTTACTGTTATACCACACAGTTGTGAGAGTCACGTGGTTGTTACTGTTATACCCCACAGTGGTGTGAGAGTCACGTTGGTTGTTACTGTTATACCACACGTGTGTGGAGTCACGTTGGTTGTTACAGTTTTTACCACCCCAGTGTGTGAGAGTCGTGTACGTTGTTACTGTTATACCACACAGTGTGTGAGAGTCACGTTGGTTATTACGGGTTTTACCACAAGGTGTGTGAGAGTCACGTTGGGTTTTTATGTTATACCACACAGTGTGTGAGAGTCGTGTAGTTGTTACTGTTATACCACACAGTGTGTGATGTACGTTGGTTATTACTGTTATACCACACGTGTGTGAGAGTCGTGTAGGTCTTACTGTTATACCACACGTGTGTGAGAGTCTGGGTTGGTTCTTACTGTCATACCACAGAGTGTGTGAGAGTCATGTTGTTCTTACTGTCATACCCCACAGTGTGTGAGAGTCATGTTGGTTATTACTGTTATTTCCCCAGAGTGTGTGAGAGTCATGTTGGTTCTTACTGTTATACCACAAGTGTGTGAGAGTCATGTTGTTTCTTACTGTTATACCACAGAGTGTGTGGGGGAGTCATGTTGGGTTTTTAATGTCATACCACACAGTGTGTGAGAGTCTGTAGGTTGTTACTGTTATACCACACAGCGTGTGAGAGTCATGTTGGTTGTTACTGTTATACCACACAGAGATTGAGAGCATGAAAGGTTGTTACTGTTTACCACACAGTGTTGAGAGTCATGTTGGTTGTTACTGTTATAAAACACAGTGTGTGAGAGTCATGTTGGTTGTTCCTGTTATACCACAGTGTGGAAGTCATGTTGGTTGTTTTCTGTTATACCACACTGTGTGAGAATCATGTTGGTTTTCTCTGTTATAACACACAGTGTATGAGAGTCGTGTAGGTTTTTACTGTTATACCACACAGTGTGTGAGAGTCGTGTACGTTGTTACTGTTATCCCCCACAGAGTGTGAGAGTCGAATAGGTTTTTTTCTGATACCACACAGTGAGGGGAGAGTCGTGTAGGTTGTTGCTGTTATACCAACAGTTGTGAGGTCGTGCAGGGTTTTTACTGTTATACCACACAGTGTGTGAGAGTCACGTTGGCTGTTTTCTGTTATACCACACAGTGCGTGACAGTCATGTTGTTGTTTCGTTATACCACACAGTGTATGAGAGTCATGTTGGTTCTTACTGTCATACCACACAGTGTGTGAGAGTCGAATAGGTTGTTACTGTTTATACCACACTGTGTGAGAGTCGTGTACGTTGTTACTGTTATTCCACACAGAGTGTGAGAGTCACATAGGTTGTTACTGTTATACCACACAGTGTGTGAGTCATGTTGGTTCTTAAATGTCATACCACACAGTGTGTGAGAGTCGAATAGGTTGTTACTGTTATACCAAAGCAGAGTATGAGAATCGAGTAGGGTTTTTACTGTTATACCCACAGTGTGTGAGAGTCGTGTAGGTTGTTACTGTTATTCCACACAGTGTGTGAGAGTCATATTGGTTGTTACTGTTATACCACACAGTGTGTGAGAGTCGTGTTGGTTGTTCTTTTATTCCACACAATTGAAAAAAGGTGTACTGTATTAAACCAAATTGTGATATCATGTTGGGTTTTTACTGATATA
>NC_069452.1:22766147-22798433 GCF_026875155.1 Cherax quadricarinatus | reverse complement strand
GGGGGTAACAAAAAACATGACTATCACACAGTGTGGTATAACAGTGACAAACATGACTCTCACACCTTTTGGGTATAAAATAACAGCCTACATGACTCTCGCACACTGGGGGCGGTAAAGAGTAATAACATCATGCTCTCACACACAGTGGAAATAACAAAACAACCTAAAAAGACACTCACACATTGAGTAGTAAAAAAGAAACAACCAAATGTTTTCCACACACTGTGTGTATAGGCAGTAACGCCTACAGGGGCACTAACCACTGTGGGGCAAAACATTAACAACCTACATACTCTCACACACTTTTGGGGTAAACGTAACAACCTACATAATCAACAAAACTCTTTGAAAAAACTGGGGCAACCACAGACTATAACACTGTGGGGGTAAAAAATAGTTACAATCAAAATGACTATCACACACTCTGTGCTATAACACAAAAACCACATGACTCTCAAAACATTGTGGTATAACGTGACAACAAACATGACTCTCACGCACTGTGGGTTTTAACAAACAACCTATATGACTATTACACCTATGTGGAATAGAATAACAACCTGATGCTCTCACGCACTTGTGTTTAACAGTAAAAATCTGCATGTTTCTCACACACTTGGGGGTATAACAGTAGCAAAACATACTCTCACACATGTGTGGAAATAACAGTATTAAACCAACAAGACTATCCACACTGTGGGGTATAACAGTAAAAAACCAACTGACTCTCACACACTGTTGGTAAAAGGTAACAGCCTAAATGACTCTCACACACGGGGGTATAGCAGAAAAAACATACATGACTCTCACCCCCAAAAAGTGGGAAAAAAAGTTTACAACCTATATGACGCTCACACATTGTGTGGAAAATAACATAACAACCTACAGACTATTCACACTAGGGGTATCATAAAACCTAAAAGACTTCACAATGTTGGGGAAATAACAGAAAACAACCTACATGACATTACACACTGTGTGGTATAACAATGAAAACATATATGACTTTCACCACTGTGTATATAAATGCAACCTACTTGACTCTCATACACTGTGGGTATAACAGAACAAAAACATGAACTCACACACGTATGGTAAACAGTAAAACCCAAACATGACTCCACACACGGGTTTATAACAATGAAAAACCTTATGACTTTAAACACACTGTGTGGTATAAACAATGAAAACCCTACATGACTCTCACACACTGTGGGGTTTAACATAACAAACAACATAATTCTCACACACTGGTGGTAAACATTTAACAACCAACATGACTCACCCCCACACTGTGGGGAAATAACAATGACAACCTATATACTTTCACACACTGATGATATAATAGTGAAAACCTTCATGACTCTCACACACTCTGGGGTAAAACAGTAACAACCAACAAGACTCTCACCACTGTGGGGTATAACAATGCAACCTGTATGATTTTCACACACTGTGTGGTATAATAGTGCAACCTAATACTCTCACACACTCTGTGGTATAACAGTAACAACCAACATACTCTCACACACTGTGGGGTATAAAAAATGACAACCTTATGACTTTCACACACTGTGTGGTAAAAATAGTGACAACCACATGACTCTCCCCACACTGTGGGGTAAAAGAAAACAACCCAACATGACTCTCACACACTAGGGGATAACATAACAAACACAAACAACCACATTGTTTTATAACGTAACAACCTAAATGACTCTTACACACTGTGTGGTAAAACAGTAAAAATCTAAAGACTCTTACACGTGGGAAAAACTAAAACCCCAAATGACTTTTTACACACTGGGGGTAAAACATTAACAGGCTAAAATCCCACACGTGGGGTATTACAGTAAAAAAACCTAAATGACATTACCACTAAAGTGGTATTGCAAAAAACAGCATGAACCTCAAACTCGGGGTGTAACATAACAGCAACCGACTCACACAACTGTGGGGTATAACAGAAACCCCAACACGACCCTACCAACTGTTGGTAAAACAAAACAAAAAACATGACCCACACACGTGTGGTATGACAGTAACAACCTACATGACTCCGCACAGTGATGGTATAACAGTAAAAGCCTACACGACTCTCACACAGTGTGGAAAAAGAGTAATACAATATGTACTTCGCACACAAGTAGCATAAGATAACAACAACATGGATTTTCTCAAAAAACTGTGGGGGCAAACAGAAACAACCAAAAGGGCCCTCACATACTGTGTGGTATAACAGAAAAAAAACCAACATGCTCTCATACATGTGGGTATAACAGTGACAACAAAAATGATCTCACACACTGTGGGGAATACAAAACAACCTACATTACTCTCACCACTGTGTGGTATAACAGAAACCCCAAAACCCATGACTCCACACTGTTGGAAAAACAGTAACAACCTACAGACTCCACACACGTGTGGTATAACATAAAAAAACCAACATACTCAAAAACCTGTGTGGAAAAACATAACAACCTACATTACTCTCACACACTGTGGGATAAAATAAAAACCCAAACATGACCTCACACACGTGTGGAATAACAGTAAAAACCTACATTACTCTCACACAATGTGTCGTATAACATAACAACCAAGACGACCTCACACACTGGGTGAATGGGGCAGTAATACCTAAATAAACTCTCAAACACTCTGGGAACAAGTAAAAACCCTCAGACTCAAAACCGTGTGGACAACAATAATATCCAACATGACTCTACAACGTGGGAACAGCAACAACAAATGCCCAAACACTGTGTCATAAAACAGTCACAACAATGTGACTCTAACACAGGCTTTGTGTAAAGACATAAGAATCTACATGGCTCTACACACACTCTGTTGTATGTAAATTACAACGCAACATTACTCTCAGCGACACTGTGTGGTATAACAGTAACTACGCACAACATGACTATCACACACTGTGTGGGGAAAAAACAGTAAGCAACCTACATGTCTCTCACACACGACTGTGGGAATAACAGTAACAACCTAAAGCAACGCTCTCACACTGTTTGGTATAAAGCAGTAGCAAACCTAAATGACTCTTACAACACAGTGAGGTATAACCAGTAACAACTTAAAATGATTATATTACACACTACTGAGATTCAACAGTAACAACGCTAAATGACTCTTAGAAACACTCTGTGGTATAACGTAACAACCTACATGTGCCTCTCAACATAATGTGTGGTAATAAAACAGTAACAAGTACGCAAGGGAAACCAACTCATCCTTCTCACACACTGTGTTGGTATAAGTCAGTAACAACCTACATGACTCTCACACCCTGTGTGGTATAACATAACAACCACATGACTTTCATTCACTCACTGTGTATAACAGTAACACCTACAATGGCTCTCACATACTGGTGTGGTAAACGGATAGACATTTAACAACACAACTCTCACCACACGTGTGGTATAACAGTAACAACCTACATGACTCTCACACACTGTGTGGTATAACAGTAACAACCTTCATGACTCTCATAGATTGAGTGGTGTAACATTACCACCTACATGGCTTCCTACCACAATGTGTGGTATATCATAACAACCTACATGTGTTGGGCATAAGTGGCAACCTACACTGTGTGGGCATAACACAATAAAAACATGCACGAATCTCCCACACTTTGTGGAATAACAGTAACAACGTACTGTTATACCACTCTGTCATACTGTTATACACTCTGTCTTATAACAGTAAGAACCTGCATGACTCTCACGCACTGTGTTGTATAACAGAATCAACCAACACGACTCTCCCACACTATGCTGTAAAACAGTAACAACGTACACGACTCTAACACACTGTGTGGTATTACAATTAGAACCTACGTGACTATCACACACTGTGTAATATATAAGTAACAAAGTTCAGGGGTCACACACTCTGTAGTATAACAGTAACAACTTAAAGGCTTTCACACACTGTGTTGTGTATCATAAACAATATAAACATCTCTCACACACTCTGTGATATGAGGGTATCAACCTATATGACTCTCACACTTAGTGATATAACAGTAACAACCTACATTAGTCTCCCACACTGTGATGTTTAACAGTAACAACCTAAACGACTCCCACACACTGTGTGGTATAACAGTAACAACCAACAAGACTCTCACACACTCTGTGGTACAAGAGTAACAACCAACACGACTTTCATACACAGAGTGATACAAGAGTAACAACCAACAAGTCTCTCACACACTGTGTGGTAAAACACTGATACCTTATTTGACTCTCACACACTGAGAGTTATAGCAGTAACAATCTAGATGACTCTCACACACTGAGAGTTATAGCAGTAACAATCTAGATGACTCTCACACACTGTGTGATATAACAGTAATACCCTATATGACTCTCAAACACTCTGGGAACACAGTAACAACCTCCATGACTCACACTGTGTGGTACAACAATAATAACCAATATGACTCTCACACACTGTGTCATAAAAGTCACAACAATGTGACTCTAACACACTGTGTGGTATAACAGTAAAAATCGACAAGTCTCTCACACACCGTGTGGCACAACAGTAACAACTAACAAAACTTTAACACACTGTGTGGTATAAGAGTGACAACCAAAATGATCTCACACGCTATGTTGTATAACATTAGCAACCAAAACGACTTTCACACACTGTGTTGCATAACAGTAACAACCAAAATAGGCTGACACACTGTGTGGCATAACAGTAACAGCCAACATGACTCTCATACACTGTGTGGTATAACAGTAACAACCAACATAACTCTCAATCACAGCGTGAAATAACAGAAACAACCTACATGACTCTCACACACTCTGTGGTATAACAGTAACAACGAACTTGAATCTCACACACTGTGTGGAAATACCAGTAACAACCTATATGAATCTCACACAATGTGTGGTTTAACAATAACAACCAACATGACTATCACACACTGTGTGGAAATAACAGTAGCAACCAACGTAACAATCACACACTGTGTGGTTTAACAGTGACAACCAAGATGACTGTCACGCACTGTGTGCTATAACAGAAAAAACCTACATGACTCTCACACACATTGTGGTATAACAGTGACAATCAACATGACTCTCACACACTGCATGGTAGAACAGTAACAACCTACATGACTCTCACACGTTGTACGTTACAGCAGCAACAACATACTTGACTCTCACACACTCTGTGGAATAACAGTAACAACCTACATGACGCTCACACATTGTGTGGTATGACAGTAACAACCTAAATGACTCTTACACACTGTGTGGTATAACAGACACAACCTAAATGACTCTTACTATCTATGTGGTATGACACTAACAACCTAAATGACTCTTACACACTGTGTGGGATAACAGTAAAAACCTACATGACTATTAAACACTATGTGGAATAGCAGTAACAACCTACGTGTCTCTCACACACTGTGTGGTATAACAGTAACAACCTATATGATTCTCACACACTGTGTGGTATAACAGTAACAACATACATGACTCACACACTGTTTGGAAATAACAGTAACAATCCTCATGACTATCACACACTGTGTGGTTTAACAGTGACAAACATGACTATCACACACTGTGTGGTATAGCAGTAACAACCTACATGACTCTCACACACAGAGTTATACAAGAGCAACAACCAACAAGTCTCTCACACACTGTGTGGTAAAACGCTGATACCTTATTTGACTCTCACACACTGAGAGTTATAGCAATAGCAATCTAGATGACTCTCACACACTGTGTCATAATAGTCACAACAATGTGACTCTAACACACTGTGTGGTATAACAGTACGAATCTACATGTCTCTCACAAACTGTGTGGCACAACATTAACAACTAACATGACTCTTATACGCTGTGTGGTATAACAGTGACAACCAAAATGATCTCACACTGTGTGATATAATAGTAACAACCAAAATGACTTTCACACAGTCTGTGGTATAACAGTAACAAACAAAATAGTCTCACACACTGTGTGGCATAACAGTAACAACCAACATGACTCTCATGCACTGTGTGGTACGACAGTGACAACCAAAATGACTTTCACACACTGTGTGGTATAACAGTACAACCAACATGACTTTCACACACTGTGTGGTATAACAGTGACAACCTACATGACTTTCACACACTGTGTGGTATAACAGTGACAACCTACATGACTTTCACACACTGTGAGGTATAACAGAAACAACCTACATGAGTCTCATACACTGTGTGGTATATCAGTAACAACCAACATAACTCTCACACACTGTGTGAAATAACAGTAACAACCAACATGAATCTCACACACTGCATGGAAATAACAGTAACAATCTACATGACTCTACCACTCTGTGTTGCATAACATGAAAAACCTATATGACTTTCGCACACTGTGTGGTATAACAGTAACAACCTATATAAATCTCTAACACTGTGTGGAAATAACAGTTGTAACCAACGTGACTATCACACACTGTGTGGTATAAGAGTGACAACCAAGATGTCTATCACACACTGTGTGCTATAACAGCAATAACCTACATGACTCTCACACACATTGTGGAATAACTGTGACAAACAACATGACTCTCACACACTGCCTGGTAGAACAGTAACAACTTACATGACTCTCACACGTTGTGCGGTACAGCAGTAACAACCTACATGACTCTCACACACTGTGTTGAATAACAGTAACAACCTACATGACGCTCACACATTGTGTGGTATAACAGTAACAACCAACATGACTGTCACACACTGTGTGGTATAACAGTAACAACCAACATGACTGTCACACACTGTGTGGTATAACAGTAACAACCAACATGACTGTCACACACTGTGTGGTATAACAGTAACAACCAACATGACTGTCACACACTGTGTGGTATAACAGTGACAAACATGACTATCACACACTGTGTGGTATAACAGTAGCAACCTTCATGGCTATTACACACTATGTGGTTTAACAGTAACAACCTTCATGACTCTCACACACTGTGTGGTATAACAGTAGCAACCTTCATGACTATTACACACAATGTGGTTTAACAGTAACAACCTTCATGACTCTCACACACTGTGTGGTATAACAGAAACAACCTACATGAAACTCACACACTGTGCGGAAACAAAAGTAACAACCAACATGACTATCACACACTGTGTGGTATAACAGTGACAAACAACATGACTATCACACACTGTGTGGTATAACAGTAACACCCTAGATGACTCTCAAGCACAGTGTGGTATAACAGTGACAACCTACATGACTCTCACACACTGTGTTGTATAGCAGTAACAACATACATTACTCTCCCACACTGTGTGGTATAACAGTAACAACCTACATGACGCTCACACACTGTGTGGTATAACAGTAACAATCTAAATGACTATTACACACTGTGTGGTATAACAGTAACAACGTAAATGACTATTACACACTATGTGGCATAGCAGTAACAACGTACATGACTCTCACACACTGTGTGGTATAACAGTTACAACCTACATGACTCTCAAACACTGTGTGGAATAACAGAAAGAACCTACATGACGCTCACACATTGTGTAGTGTAACAGTAACAACCTAAATGACTCTTACACATTGTGTGGTATAACAGTAACAACCTAAATGACTATTACACACTGTGTGGTATAACAGTAACAACCTAAATGACTCTTACACATTGTGTTGTATAACAGCAACAACCTAAATGACTCTTACACACTGTGTGGTATAACAGTAGCAACCTAAATGACTCTTACACACTGTGTGGTATAACAGTAGCAACCTAAATGACTCTTGCACACTGTGTGGTATTACAGTAACAATCTACATGACTGTTACACACTATGTGGTATAGCAGTAACAACCTACATGACTGTCACATACTGCTTGGTGTAACAGTAACATCCAACACTACTCTCACATACTGTGTGGAATAACAGAAACATCAAACACGACTCTCGCACACTGTGTGGTATAACAGTAACAACCTACATGACTGTCACACACTGTGTGCTATAACAGCAAGAACCTACATGACTCTCACACACATTGTGGTATAACAGTGACAACCAACATGACTCTCACGCACTGTCTTTTAGAACAGTAACAACCTACATGACTATCAGACACTGTGTGGTACAACATTAACAATCAACATGACTTTCACACACTGTGTGGTATAACAGTACAACCAACATGACTTTCACACACTGTGTGGTATAACAGTACAACCAACATGACTTTCACACACTGTGTGGTATAACAGTAACAACCAACATGACTCTCACACACTGTGTGGTATAACAGTAACAACCAACATGACTCTCACACAGTGTGATATAACAGTAACAACCTACATAACCCTCAAACACTGTGTTTTATAACAGTGACGACCTGCATGACTCTCACACACTGTGTGGTATAACAGTAGCAACCAACATGACTATCACTCACTGTGTGGCATGACTCACGAAATCGTAATGACACGATTGCAAACAAACCATACCACTGGAGGGATTGAACCCGCGGTCAGAGAGTCTCAAAACTCCAGACCGTCGCGTTAGCCAATAGACCAGCTACCCACAATAAGGTTCGTCCAACTAGGTATATTTCTACACCATAGGAAGGTAAGAATGGGCACCACTGTGGTCACATATGCAAGTTTTTACAGACGATCTCCAGCTAGCGTGGCCGTGACGAACTCTAGTTTAAGTCCCCTCAATGCCGTCAACATGACTCTCGAAATCGTAATGACACGATTGCAAACAAACCATACCAAGGGGGGGATTGAACGCACGGTCAGAGAGTCTCAAAACTCCAGACCGTCGCGTTAGCAACTAGACCTGCTAGCTAAAATAAGATTTCGTCTGTAAAAACTTGCAATTGCTGTCACAGAGGTGCCTGTGCTAACCTTCCTATGGTGTAGAAATATACCTAATTGGACGAATCTTATTGTGGCTAGCTGGTCTAGTGGCTAACGCGACGGGCTGGAGTTTTGAGACTCTCTGACCGCGGGTTCAATACCACCCGTGGTATGGACTGTGTGGTATAAAAGTAAAAATCTACATGACTCTCACACACTGTGTGGTATAACAGTGACAACCAACATGACTCTCACACACACTGTGTGGTATAACAGTAGCAACCTACATCACTCTCGCACAGTGTGGTATAGCAGTAACAACATGCATGACTCACACACTGTGCAGAATAACAGTAACAACCTACATGACGCTCACACATTGTGTGGTATAACAGTAACAACCTAAATGACTCTTACACACTGTGTGGTAAAACAGTAACAACCTAAATGGCTCTTACACACTGTGTGGTATAACATTAACAAAAAACATGACTCTCACACACTGTGTGGTATAACAGTAACAACCAACATGACTCTCCCACAGTGTGTGGTATAACAGTAACAGTCAACATGACTATCACACTCTGTGTGGTATAACATTAACAACCAACATGACTCTCACAAACTGTTTGGTATAACTGTAACAACCAACATGACTCTCACACAGTGTGTGGTATAACAGCGACAACCAACATGACTCACACACTGTGTGATATAACAGTAACAACCTATATGACTCTCAAACACTGTGTGGTATAACAGTGACAGCCTACATGACTCTCACACACTGTGTGGTATAACAGTAACAACCAACATGAATATCACACATTGCGTGGTATGACTCACGAAATCGTAATGACACGATTGCAAACAAACCATACCACGGGCGGGATTGAACCCGCGGTGAGAGAGTTTCAAAACTCCTGACCATCGCGTTAGCCGCTATACCCGCTAGCCACAATAAGATTCAACCAACTAGGTATATTTCTACACCATAGGAAGGTTAGCATAGGCCACCACTGTGACCATAAATGCAAGTTTTTACAGACGAATCTCCAGCTAGCGTGGCCGTGACGAACTCTAGCTCAAGTCCCATCAATGCCGTCAACATGACTCACGAAATCGTAATGACACGATTGCAAACAAACCATACCATGGGCGGGGTTGAATCCGTGGTCAGAGAGTCTCAAAACTCCAGACCGTCGAGTTAGCCACTAGACCAGCTAGCCACAATAAGATTTCGTCTGTAAAAACTTGCATTTGTGGTCACAGTGGTGCCTATGCTAACCTTTCTATGGTGTAGAAATATACCTAGTAGGTGGAATCTTATTGTGCCTAGCTGGTCTAGTGGCTAACGCGACGGTCTCGAGTTTTGAGATTCTCTGACCGCGGGTTGAATACCGCCCGTGGTATGGACTGTGTGGTATAACAGTAACAACCAACATGACTCTCACACACGGTGTGGCATAACAGTAACAACAAAAATGACTCTCACACACTGTGTGATACAAGAGTAACAACCAACATGACTCTCATACACTGTGTGGTACAACAGTGACAACCTATATGACTTTCACACTGTGGTATATCAGTGTCAACCTACATGACTCTCACACACTGTGTGGTATAACAGGGACAACCAAAATGATCTCACACACTCTGTAGTAAAACAGTAACATACAACACGACTCTCACAAACTGTGTGGTATAACAGTAACATCCAACACGACTCTCACACACTGTGTGGTATAACAGTAACAACCTACATGACTCTAACACGCTGTGTGTTATGACAGTAACAACCTACATGACTCTCGCACACTGTGTGGTATATCAGTAACAACCTACATGTGTTGCATAACAACCTACACTGTGTGGCAAAGCAATAAAAACCAACACGACTCACCCACACTATGTGGTATAACAGTAACAACGTACAAGACTCTCACACACTCTGTCTTGTAACAGTAACAACCTTCAAGCTTCACACTGTGTGGTGAAGATAACAACCAACATGACTCTCACCACTGTGGGTATAACAGTCCCAAAAACCTAAAAGAATTCACACACTGTGTGGTACAACAGAACAATCAACATAACTCACACACTGTGTGGTAAAACATAACAACATACTGCCTAACACACTGTGTTGTTAACAGAAAAAACATACGTGATTTTCAAACATGGCTGCTAACAGTAACAACCTAAAGTCTCACACACCTGGGGTAAACAGTCCCAAAACCAAATTACTCTCAACACTGGTGGTGTAACGTACAAACCAGCATGACTTTCAAACACTGTGGGTAAAAACAAAAACAACCTGTTTTTTTCTTTTTATTTGAAAGTACGGCCAAATCCCAATTTTGGCCGGAAAAGGAAGGGGCGACATTAGCAAAAACCCAAATTATTGGTAAAGGGTTACGGGCCTTTATTTTCCTTGAAGGATCTCCTTTTTGATTATCATAAGCTAAAAGGGGTATTTTTTCGGCTTATAAAAATGTTCCCGGAAAGGTACAGGCAGAAGTTTAGAGGACTAAATTTTCGTCAGGGCAGTCTTTGGGGGAAATTTGGGTAAGGAGAAGATGCACTTCTAAATAGGTGGTGTCGCTAAAAGGGGGGTGGTAGGAAATTTATAAAAAAAATTAATTACCTTAATTTGTTAGAGGATCTTTTGAGAAATGTTCCTCCTGCCTTAAGGGGCTATCTGAGGAAAAAGGATCTTGATGATTTTAATAATGCTTTAGAGCTGGGTGACAGATTTTTCTAACCAAATTTTGGTGTAATTACCACCCCCCACATACTAAAAATGGTAATTTTCTCCGCCCACCAATGGAATAAGAAATTTTAGAAGTTTAAGCCACCCATTTACGCCTAAAACCACCAAGTTTTTTAATAAGCCTAATTTTCCAGTCCCTCCCGGGAAAAGGGTTTTTTAAGCCATTTGTCACGGGTCCGGACTACCGGGGACGGGTGAAAGAGTCCATTCCCCAAGACTGACCCCGCCTATGTCAAGTATGCGGGGCTTTTAAACCTTACCCTGCTATTGCAATAAACAGGGCCACTGCAGCCGTATTGTGAAAAATCTTGGGACCAGGCTGCGCGATGTTTCTTCGCAAATACCCCGGGTTACACATGATTTTTGTTTGCATTCAGTTTTCCCCCAAGGTACCAAAAAAGACCAGCTGTCTTAGCCCCCGAATGAAGGTATATTCAAGTAAGTCTCTGTAGCCTTACCCCAAAAAAGAAGGTAGGGTCCAGGTGTTATGTCTTTGAGGGACATTGTAGCACATACACCTTGCTTCGCAGGGGTGTATTGCCAGTGTCGGTGCACCTACAATGGTTTGGACATTTTCTTAAAGGGGATAACGGGAGTCCCTGTCAGGACTCCAGTGCACAGGTTATGGGTAGAGTCTGAGTACCGTCGGGGTCCCCTACCTGTAGTTTTGCAGAAGATGTACCTTTTGCAGGAGTTGACCTTCTACTAGGCAACAATGTTGTGGACCCTCAAAAGTGAGGAATGTTTGGTTTTGAGGACCCTGTTTTACAAGGTGGTAATCCAATTGGAGCGAGGGGGCTGAAAATTTTTCAGTTGGGGCAATACTAAACAGGGGAACAAGGCGGAACTGTGCCCCCCTGTGACCCTTCACACACTGTGGTGATGGTTTTGGGGATGGGGAGCCGTTATTTGAGTCAACCTGCAGGGGACTCTGACAGTGATGAACCCGGGCCCAAATGGAAATCGGTGGGGAAGTGGTCTTGGGCGATGTGGGAAAAAAAACCCCTACTTGCAGCAGCTGAATGAGGCCCGGGGGTTTTGCCTCCGGAACGCTACATTTTATCAGTTGTCCGGAGGGTGTGGTTTTCCCAAAATTTTCCAAGTGTTTATTTTTCAGAGTTATCAAAAGAGCAAGCTTTTTTAAGAGACCTTTCTTACGTGGCCGCGGCAGAACAAATTAAAAAGTCTTTGTCAGTATTTTTACAATTCTGAAGGAACGGGATTTCATGTTAAGAAGGGAAGTAAATAATCGGTGTTTATTTAATAAATTCCTTTCTAAAGGTTACCAAGTCTGTACCCTTTTCTGATTAATTTTTTGTGTGGGTTGAGATTTCTTTTGAAAAATTTTTGTCTCTTGGCTTTGCAAAATCACCCAGAAGTCATATTTTTTGAAATGTCATGTATTTTTAGAGGCCTACTTGAAGTTAAAATTTACCAATGTATTCATCTTAGGAGTCAAAGAAAAGCTCCATGGTTTTTCCCCTCTTCGGGCAATGCATTTTGTTTTACCTAGTACCAAAGGACTGGGAGGGGAATTCCCCCCTCCCTTTCATTTCCGTGGGGGAAGCACTCTGGAATCTTAAGTCATGGCTACGTGGGATGGTGATGTTTTCCCCCCGGTGTTTTTTTCCCGTTTCAGAAAAAGCTTGGCTAAGATAGGTCCCATGGCACTAGTGCACCAGTCTGCCATTGCCCAGGGTGACGTGGGGGCTATGAGGGGTGTCACATTCTGGGAAATGGGGGATGGGGGTTGACATTTGGGGCGGGTCCTGAGAAGGCTATGATGGAACTTGTGGGCTTCAAAAAAATGGGGGATAAAGGGCCCAAAAAAAGATAATTAAGCGGAAAAAATTTTAAGGAATGTGGAAGATTTGGGTCTTTTTTTAAAAACGAGTTGTAGTGTTGGGTCAGCCCGGGGCACCTTAGGAAAAAAATTTTTGGGGTCGAAAAATGGGGGAACGTTAACCCCCAGTGAGGTTTCGGAATTTGCGCAAATCAGCAGCCTGGCGATTAAGGGGGTGGAATTGTTATTGAAAAAGTGATGTGTTTTTTCTAGGGACTGTGTTTGTTCCCCGCGAGATCGGTGGGGCGTTGTCTTTTTTTTTCTGGTCTCACACGGTGATACCTTGAAACGTGCACTGACTGCCGCCAGGACATTTTAAAAAATAAGGTTTTGTCTCCCTTTATGAACTACTGCAAAGTGTTGAAGAACTGTGGGGGGATCATCTGATTTCCCTGACCATGTGTGCCAAGGACAACCCTATTTGTAACTTTAATATCTCTGTACATGAACCTTTTGTATGCCATTTTAAACCCCCAAGATCTTTTTTTATAAACTTTATTACCCCCCCAGGGTTTTGCAAAATGATACAGGGGGTTTAAGAAGTCTTGTTGCGGGTAATGCAGGGCAAGTAATGCCTCGGGTGCTTCCGCAAAAAGTAACAGGGATCAAAAGTTTTTAAATACCACAGAAAAGGGGGCTCTTGCAGGGGGGGATGCAAAAATTTTGAGGTGCATATATCTTTATCAGTTCACCCTATTACGGTATAGTGACCTAATCCTTTACTTTTTATTCATTAATGAGGAACCACAACAGACTTTTAAGGGGGGCCTTGTTTCTCCCAACCCCTTAACTTGTGTTTTTATGTGAAAGGAATGGGAAAAGTGGTTGTGATGCCCCTTTTTTCATGTTTAAAGTGCACGATGTAGTGTATAGACATTATCTGTTTTATTTTTCAGTGTTTGCAGAACGAGTAGAAACCCTGGCCCCCAAAGGGGAAGGGAGGTTTAGCTGGGGCTGAAGGTAAACAGGTTCCCCAGTGTGTGTGTAGGTTTTGGGGGTGTCCATCAATGCCTGCCTAGGGAAGGTATGCATTTTTTTTTAGGTGTTGGCTGGAATGCCTCGCCTCGTTTATGTTGGTATAGGGGCGTTGGGCCCACGTTTTAGGGAATGTGGGGCTGGGGGAATGCCCCCAACCATTTGGGTCATGTCTCTTGATCCGAGGTGTTTCGGTTCTCCAGGACTCTTTTCATTTTTTCTTTTTTGGATCACCGCTGGGGTGACTCCAGGGTCCTTGGAATGACATGTAGGTGACGGCCTGGGAGGTCCACCTTTCGGGGGTCTTCAGTGATGACTCCAGGGTTTCACGGCCACAGTCCCACCAACAAGATTTATGTGACTATCCACCCGTTGATTTTGGGGCCTGATATTTTTCCCCCCTCCTGTGCTCTCCTGATTCTCGCAGAGGTGTCATGGGGAACCAGTTTTGTTTACTAAAGATTACTGTGAGATGTGAGTGATAATGTGATGTTGCTTTCTAAGTAGAATTTAACATGTAAAGTCTGTTTCTCTTTTCTTTGAACTACTCCTGGAAAATGTACTTACTGTTTAAGAGTTTTTTGGTGACACATACAGTTTGGTCTGCCTTGCAACATACTGAACTCTGGTGTTACTTCATAACACGGCATTCCTCATGGGCACTTTCGTACAAAGTTAACTTGCTCGTTTATAAGTTTGCTTGATTTAATTTAGGTAAAGTGCATCAACACCAGTGCCTGGCCAGCGCTGTGTTGTGATGGTGCCCTTTCCTAACACAGTTGTCTAAGAGTGTGACTGTGGGCTCGTTGGCATAGAACTTGATCACTTTTATGTTCGGCAAGTTTCACATGTCTGCAATCTAGTACATCAGTTTGTTAATATTTCATATTTGTAGTACCAAAAGACCATGATTGCATGGTGGTCATTCCCCAGTTATCATTTTGCCCGTTGCCTCAGACCTTAATGTGGGATTTATTTTCTTTTTTTTCTTTTGCCTAGCAGGGTCCGTAGGGAGCCCGCTAGCAGAGTGAGACCTATGGTCTGGGGGTGGGGGTGTTATGCAGGGTTCTGCATGACATTGTAATGTACATGTAGTGGAGAAGTGTGCCATAATAGTATGAATGTTATAATTGTAAATAATAATTTTATAATTCATAATGTGCATTTGGGGGCACTGTAAAGTACTCTAACTGTAATTATGAAGAAATCCTTCTAGGTAGTTATTTTCCAAGTGTGTTTAGGTATGCGGGGTGAGCGTGGCTTGGGGCAGTCAAGTGGAGTCAGCATGGTGTGTAGGCTGGCGTCGGAGCTGCTGTGTGTTTAAGCTAAGTTTGTAGTTGTGTACTCATTTTGTTTAACCAACTCAAGCCATAGGCTCTTCTATTGCTTAACTGTATGTTCACCTAGGCTCTGACATGGTCAGGGTGCTGTGGGATGAGTGAGGAAATAAGAAATGGGGTTTGTAGTGGAGTAGTGATGGCCTGGTGCTGACTAGGCCTAGTGGTTATGGTGGCAGGACCTCCAGCCAGCTGTTTCTTGTGTACCCTCATTTGGGCGTTTAGGATTAAGGTGTGTCTAGAGTGTGTATATAATGTTATGTTGAATAAATAGATATATTTTCCTAACTGGGATTTTTGCCTAATCCTCTGTTAACCAACCCATTGAAGTAACACATACTGGTTTAGCGCTTTCTGTTTTGACTGGGATAGCCCTGGGTGGCCTGTTTATGCATGAGATGTGTGTAACTTTTACCTTTGCCCTTAGACAAGGCTCTAGCCCCCAGGTGTCCCACATTTCTGTGTAACAACAGTAACAACAAACATGACTCTCACACACTGTGTGGTATAAGAGTAACAACCTACATTACTCTCACACACTGTGTGGTACAACTGTAAAAGCCTACACGACTCTCACACACTGTGTGGTAAAACATTAATACTCTATATGACTCTCACACACTTTGTTGTATAACAGTGACAACCTACATGACTCACACACTGTGTGGCATAACAGTAACAACCAACATGACTCTCATACACTGTGTGGTATAACAGTGACAACCAAAATGACCTCACACACTGTGTGGTACAACAATAACAATCAACATGACTTTCACACACTCTGTGGTATAACAGTGACAACCTATATGACTTTCACACACTATGTTGTATAACAGTGACAACCTACATGACTCTCACACACTGTGTGGAATAACAGTAACAACCGACATGACTCTCACACACTGTGTGGTATAACAGTAACACCCAATATGACTCTCACACACTGTGTAGCATAAAAGTACCAACCTACATGACTCTCACTCACTGTGTGGTATAACAGTAACAACCAACATGACTCACACACTGTGTGGTGTAACAGTGACAACCAAAATGATCTCACACACTGCGTGGTACAACAGTAACAACCAACATGACTCTCACACACTGTGTGGTATGAAAGAAACAACCTACATGACTCTCACACACTGTGTGGTATGACAGTAACAACCTACATGACTCTTACACACTGTGTGGTATAACAGAAACAACCTACATGACTCTCCTACAATGTGTGGTGTAACATTACCAACCTACAGGACTCTCGCACACTGTGTGGTATATCAGTAACAACCTACATGACAATCACACAGTGTGGCATAACAGTAACAACCTACGTGTCTCTCATACAATGTGTGGTGTAACATTACCAACCCACAGGACTCTCGCACACTGTGTGTTATATCAGTAACAACCTACATGTGTTGCATAACAACCTACAATGTGTGGCATGACAATGAAAGCCAACACGACTCTCCCACACTACGTGGTATAACAGTAACAACGTACAAGACTCTGACACACTCTGTTTTATAACAGTAAGAGCCTACATGACTCTCACACACTGTGTTGTATAACAGAAACAACCTAAACGACTCTCACACACTGTGTGATATAAGAGTAACAACCTACATGACTCTCACACACTGTGTGGTATAACAGTAACAACCAACATGACTCTCACACACTGTGTGGTATAACAGTAACAACCTACATGACTCTCACACACTGTGTGGTATAACAGTAACAACCAACATGACTCTCACACACTGTGTGGTATAACAGTAACAACCTACATGACTCTCACACACTGTGTGGTACAACAGTAACAATCAACATGACTCTCACACTGTGTGGTACAACAGTAACAACCAACATGACTCTCACACACTGTGTTGTATAACAGTAACAACCTAAACGACTCTCACACACTGTGTGGTATAACAGTAACAACCTACATTACTCTCACACACTGTGTGGTATAGCAGTAACAACCAACATGACTTTCACACACTGTGTGGTACAAGAGTAACAACCAACAAGTCTCTCACACACTGTGTGGTAATACACTGATACCCTATTTGACTCTCACACACTGAGAGTTATAGCAGTACCAATGTATATGACTCTCACACACTGTGTGATATAACAGTAATATCCTATGTGACTCTCAAACACTGTGTGAAAACAGCAACAACCCACATGACTCACACTGTGTGGTACAACATTATTACCAATATAGACTCTCACACACTGTGGTGTAACAGCAACAAACAATATGACTCTCACACACTGTGGTGTAACAGCAACAACAATATGACTCTCACACACTGTGGTATAACAGCAACAACAATATGACTCTCACACACTGTGGTGTAACAGCAACAACAATATGACTCTCACACACTGTGGTATAACAGCAACAACAATATGACTCTCACACACTGTGGTGTAACAGCAACAAACATATGACTCTCACACACTGTGGTGTAACAGCAACAACAATATGACTCTCACACACTGTGGTATAACAGCAACACAATATGACTCTCACACACTGTGGTGTAACAGCAACAACAATATGACTCTCACACACTGTGGTGTAACAGCAACAACAATATGACTCTCACACACTGTGGTGTAACAGCAACAACAATATGACTCTCACACACTGTGGTATAACAACAACAACAATATGACTCTCACACACTGTGGTGTAACAGTAACAACAATATGACTCTCACACACTGTGGTGTAACAGCAACAACAATATGACTCTCGAAGATTGAGACACTTATGCAGCATATGGGAATCTTTATTCAGGAAACGTTTCGCCACACAGTGGCTTCATCAGTCCAGTACAAAGAGGAAGGCGTAAGGAAAGGAGGAGAATGAGGTAATCAGTCCCTCAACCTGGAGTCGATGTGTTCAGTCCATCAATCTTGTAGAATGTACAGCATAGGGCCGTAGACGTGGCTTATATACTGTAGTGAGGTGACGTGAAGCAGATGGAGGCGGGGTCATAGTGGTACCATCCACTAGTCGAAGTAGGTCTTCGTCCAAAGGTTGAACAAGTGTTGAAGAATTCTTTGTAACAAGATCCCACGATGCTGCCGTGTCTGACATAAGCCACGTCTACGGCCCTATGCTGTACATTCTACAAGATTGATGGACTGAACACATCGACTCCAGGTTGAGGGACTGATTACCTCATTCTCCTCCTTTCCTTACGCCTTCCTCTTTGTACTGGACTGATGAAGCCACTGTGTGGCGAAACGTTTCCTGAATAAAGATTCCCATATGCTGCATAAGTGTCTCAATCTTCGAGAGTCATATTGTTGTTGCTGTTACACCACAGTGTGTGAGAGTCATATTGGTAATTAATGTTGTACCACACAGTGTGAGTCATGTGGGTTGTTGCTGTTTTCACACAGTGTTTGAGAGTCACATAGGATATTACTGTTATATCACACAGTGTGTGAGAGTCATATTGTTGTTGCTGTTACACCACAGTGTGTGAGAGTCATGTTGTTGTTGCTGTTACACCACAGTGTGGAGTCATATTGTTGTTGCTGTTACACCACAGTGTGTGAGAGTCATATTGTTGTTGCTGTTATACCACAGTGTGTGAGAGTCATATTGTTGTTGCTGTTATACCACAGTGTGTGAGAGTCATATTGTTGTTGCTGTTATACCACAGTGTGTGAGAGTCATATTGTTGTTGCTGTTACACCACAGTGTGTGAGAGTCATATTGTTGTTGCTGTTACACCACAGTGTGTGAGAGTCATATTGTTGTTGCTGTTATACCACAGTGTGTGAGAGTCATATTGGTAATTAATGTTGTACCACACAGTGTGAGTCATGTGGGTTGTTGCTGTTTTCACACAGTGTTTGAGAGTCACATAGGATATTACTGTTATATCACACAGTGTGTGAGAGTCATATACATTGGTACTGCTATAACTCTCAGTGTGTGAGAGTCAAATAGGGTATCAGTGTATTACCACACAGTGTGTGAGAGACTTGTTGGTTGTTACTCTTACATCACTCAGTGTGTGAGAGTCCTGTTGGTTGTTACTCTTGTACCACACAGTGTGTGAAAGTCATGTTGGTTGTTACTGCTATACCACACAGTGTGTGAGAGTAATGTAGGTTGTTACTGTTATACCACACAGTGTGTGAGAGTCGTTTAGGTTGTTACTGTTATACAACACAGTGTGTGAGAGTAACGTATGTTGTTACTGTTATACAACACAGTGTGTGAGAGTAACGTATGTTGTTACTGTTATACAACACAGTGTGTGAGAGTAACGTATGTTGTTACTGTTATACAACACAGTGTGTGAGAGTAACGTATGTTGTTACTGTTATACAACACAGTGTGTGAGAGTAACGTATGTTGTTACTGTTATACAACACAGTGTGTGAGAGTAACGTATGTTGTTACTGTTATACCGCACAGTGTGTGCGAGTCATGTTGGTTGTTACTGTTATACCATACAGTGTGAGAGACATGTTGATTGTTACTGTTGTACCACACAGTGTGTGAGAGTCATGTAGGTTGTTACTGTTATACCACACAGTGTGTGAGAGTCATGTTGGTTGTTACTGTTATACCACACAGTGTGTGAGAGTCATGTAGGTTGTTACTCTTATATCACACAGTGTGTGAGAGTCGTTTAGGTTGTTTCTGTTATACAACACAGTGTGTGAGAGTCATGTAGGCTCTTACTGTTATAAGACAGAGTGTGTCAGAGTCTTGTACGTTGTTACTGTTATACCACGTAGTGTGGGAGAGTCGTGTTGGCTTTCATTGTCATGCCACACATTGTAGGTTGTTATGCAACACATGTAGGTTGTTACTGATATAACACACAGTGTGCGAGAGTCCTGTAGGTTGGTAATGTTACACCACACATTGTAGGAGAGTCATGTAGGTTGTTTCTGTTATACCACACAGTGTGTAAGAGACATGTAGGTTGTTTCTGTTATACCACACAGTGTGTGAGAGTCATGTAGGTTGTTACTGTCATACCACACAGTGTGTGAGAGTCATGTAGGTTGTTTCTTTCATACCACACAGTGTGTGAGAGTCATGTTGGTTGTTACTGTTGTACCACGCAGTGTGTGAGATCATTTTGGTTGTCACTGTTACACCACACAGTGTGTGAGTCATGTTGGTTGTTACTGTTATACCACACAGTGAGTGAGAGTCATGTAGGTTGGTACTTTTATGCTACACAGTGTGTGAGAGTCATATTGGTTGTTACTGTTATACCACACAGTGTGTGAAAGTCATGTTGGTTGTACTGTTATACCACACAGTGTGTGAAAGTCATGTAGGTTGTCACTGTTATACCACACAGTGTGTGAAAGTCATGTAGGTTGTCACTGTTATACCACACAGTGTGTGAAAGTCATGTTGATTGTTATTGTTGTACCACACAGTGTGTGAGGTCATTTTGGTTGTCACTGTTATACCACACAGTGTATGAGAGTCATGTTGGTTGTTACTGTTATGCCACACAGTGTGTGAGTCATGTAGGTTGTCACTGTTATACAACAAAGTGTGTGAGAGTCATATAGAGTATTAATGTTTTACCACACAGTGTGTGAGAGTCGTGTAGGCTTTTACAGTTGTACCACACAGTGTGTGAGAGTAATGTAGGTTGTTACTCTTATACCACACAGTGTGTGAGAGTCATGTTTGTTGTTACTGTTGTTACACAGAATGTGGGACACTGGGGGCTAGAGCCTTGTTAAGGGCAAAGGAAAAATTTACACACATCTCATGCATAAACAGGCCACCCAGGGCTATCCCAGTCAAAACAGAAAGCGCTAAACCAGTATGTGTTACTTCAATGGGTTGGTTAACAGAGGATTAGGCAAAAATCCCAGTTAGGAAAATATATCTATTTATTCAACATAACATTATATACACACTCTAGCACACCTTAACCCTAAACGCCCAAATGAGGGTACACAAGAAACAGCTGGCTGGAGGTCCTGCCACCATAACCACTAGGCCCAGTCACACCAGGCCATCACTACTCCACTACAAACCCATTTCTTATTTCCTCACTCATCCCACAGCACCCTGACCATGTCAGAGCCCAGGTGAACATACAGTTAAGCAATAGAAGAGCTATGGCTTGAGTTGGTTAAACAAAATGAGTACAAACTACAAACTTAGCTTAAAAAACACAGCAGCTCCGACGCCAGCCTACACACCATGCTGACTCCTTGACTGCCCCAAGCCACGTCACCCCGCATACCTAAACACACTTGGAAAATAACTACCTAGAAGGATTTCTTCATAATTACAGTTAGAGTACTTTACAGTGCCCCCAAATGCACATTATGAATTATAAAATTATTATTTACAATTATAACATTCATACTATTATGGCACACTTCTCCACTACATGTACATTACAATGTCATGCAGAACCCTGCATAACACCCCCACCCCCAGACCATAGGTCTCACTCTGCTAGCGGGCTCCCTACGGACCCCGCTAGGCAAAAGAAAAAAAAGAAAATAAATCCCACATTAAGGTCTGAGGCAACGGGCAAAATGATAACTGGGGAATGACCACCATGCAATCATGGTCTTTTGGTACTACAAATATGAAATATTAACAAACTGATGTACTAGATTGCAGACATGTGAAACTTGCCGAACATAAAAGTGATCAAGTTCTATGCCAACGAGCCCACAGTCACACTCTTAGACAACTGTGTTAGGAAAGGGCACCATCACAACACAGCGCTGGCCAGGCCTCGGACTTTACTCTGTTGACGACTACTCTCTGTGTTCTGTTAGTGAGGAAATTATAGATCCATCGACCGACTTTTCCTGTTATTCCTTTAGCACGCATTTTGTGCGCTATTACACCATGGTCACACTTGTCGAAGGCTTTTGCAAAGTCTGTATATATTACATCTGCATTCTTTTTGTCTTCTAGTGCATTTAGGACCTTGTCGTAGTGGTCCAATAGTTGAGACAGACAGGAGCGACCTGTTCTAAACCCATGTTGCCCTGGGTTGTGTAACTGATGGGTTTCTAGATGCGAGGTGATCTTGCTTCTTAGGACCCTTTCAAAGATTTTTATGATATGGGATGTTAGTGCTATTGGTCTGTAGTTCTTTGCTGTTGCTTTACTGCCCCCTTTGTGGAGTGGGGCTATGTCTGTTGTTTTTAGTAACTGTGGGACGACCCCGTGTCCATGCTCCCTCTCCATAGGATGGAAAAGGCTCGTGATAGGGGCTTCTTGCAGTTCTTGATGAACACAGAGTTCCATGAGTCTGGCCCTGGGGCAGAGTGCATGGGCATGTCATTTATCGCCTGTTCGAAGTCATTTGGCGTCAGGATAACATCGGATAGGCTTGTGTTAATCAAATTTTGTGGCTCTCTCATAAAAAATTCATTTTGATCTTCGACTCTCAGTCTGGTTAGCGGCTTGCTAAAACTGAGTCATATTGGGACTTGAGTAGCTCACTCATTTCCTTGCTGTCATCTGTGTAGGACCCATCTTGTTTAAGTAGGGGCCCAATACTGGACGTTGTTCTCGATTTTGATTTGGCATAGGAGAAGAAATACTTTGGGTTTCTTTCGATTTCATTTATGGCTTTTAGTTCTTCCCGCGATTCCTGACTCCTAAAGGATTCTTTTAGCTTAAGTTCGATGCTTGCTATTTCTCTGACCAGTGTCTCCCTGCGCATTTCAGATATATTGACCTCTTTTAGCCGCTCTGTTATTCTTTTCCGTCGCCTGTAAAGGGAGCGCCTGTCTCTTTCTATTTTACATCTACTCCTCCTTTTTCTTAGAGGAATAAGCCTTGTGCATACATCGAGTGCCACCGAGTTAATCTGTTCTAGGCATAAGTTTGGGTCTGTGTTGCTTAGTATATCTTCCCAGCTTATATCGGTTAGGACTTGGTTTACTTGGTCCCACTTTATGTTTTTGTTATTGAAGTTGAATTTGGTGAATGCTCCCTCGTGACTAGTCTCATTTTGTCGGTCTGGGGCTCCACGCATACATGTCTGAACCTCAATTATGTTGTGATCTGAGTATATTGTTTTTGATATGGTGACATTTCTTATCAGATCATCATTGTTAGTGAATATGAGGTCTAGTGTATTCTCCAGTCTAGTAGGCTCTATTATTTGCTGGTTTAAATTGAATTTTGTGCAGAGATTTAAAAGCTCGTGTGAGTGTGAGTTTTCATCAGAGCTGCCTCCTGGTGTTATTTCTGCAACAATATTATTTGCTATATTCCTCCATTTTAGGTGCCTTAAGTTGAAATCCCCCAGGAGCAAGATGTTGGGTGCAGGAGCTGGAAGATTTTCCAGACAGTGGTCAATTTTTAACAGCTGTTCCTGGAATTGCTGGGAAGTTGCATCCGGAGGCTTGTAGACTACCACAATGACTAGGTTTTGGTTCTCGACCTTTACTGCTAAAACTTCCACTACGTCATTTGAGGCATTAAGCAGTTCTGTGCAAACAAGTGACTCTGCAATGTACAGGCCAACCCCCCCCTTTTGCCTGTTCACTCTGTCACATCTGTATAGGTTGTAACCTGGGATCCATATTTCGTTGTCCAAGTGATCCTTTATGTGGGTCTCAGTGAAAGCCGCGAACATTGCCTTTGCCTCTGCAAGCAGTCCACGGATGAAAGGTATTTTGTTGTTTGTTGCTGGCTTTAGACCCTGTATTTTTGAAAGAAAAAATGTTATCGAACTGGGGGTATTGTTGGTCCCGGGGGGGGTTTTTTTTCCGCATTAGTTCTGTATCTGTTTTTTTGGAGGGAGGCCCGACTGTTGTTCCACTCCAGGAATGACGGGATTTGGTGTCATTTCTGCCATTTCCTGCCAGTTTTTTTTCCTTCCGGGCATAAAAAACCTCTCCCTCTTGAGTGCTGTGGCCCCCAGGTTTTCCCATGGCCGGGATGTTTTGTTTTCTTTTTTCCCCCCTTTTGATGGGATCCTGGCAATTTAAATTATGCCCAAAATCTTTCCTTACTGAAAAGGTACACAGTTCAGGGGGAAAAAGCTTACAGGGAAGGGGTTGCATTTTCCTGTTGTCTATGGACTGATCCAACACTGTGGTGTAACAGCAACAACTAGACTCTTACACACTCTGTGATATAACAGTCACAACAAGGACTCTCACACACTTCTGGATAACAGTAAGAACTACATGGTTCTCACACACTGGTGGTATAAAGTAACAGATTACACGCTCCAACTTGTGTGGGAAATCAGTAATACCCCGATGACTCTCACACCTGTGTGGGAATCTTCTATCCTCGCCTTCCCTCTTCCCCGGGCTTTTTAATCTCAACAATTTTTTCCCCCTTTCCCCTTTGACATCAAGCTTTTCCCTTTCCCCCCAGACAACACTCTTGCACTAACCGTTCATACCTACCTCCCCCTTTCAATTCCCGGGTCTCTCTATTTCTTGCTCCTCCTGCCTCTTCAAAACTTCGGGAGAAATGGTCGACCCCTTTCTGACGATTAGGGGGCACAAAAATAGTGAGGGGTTCCCCCCACTAAAAATGCTCTTTTTTTGTCACGTCCGAGATCATAGCCCCTCCATTGACCTTTTGCTAAAACTGCTTCCCTACTTCCCAAATCGAACAGTCCCGTCTAGTTTAATCCTCCTAATAACACTTTTCCCTTGTATGAACCCTTTGACCTGGCTTCGTTCCCCTAGAGCCTTCCTCTCCCACTACATTGTAAAATGCTCCAAACTTCAGAACACCCGTGACTTAACCTGACTCCTCATTTTTTCTTGTTCTTTTTCTTCTTCTCCCTCTTCCCCTTTAATCTTTCCTTTTCTCCTCTGGGTTGTCTTTCTCTCTTCTGTCTCGTGTTTCTGTTCCTTCTTCATTTATTTCACCACTTCCCCTATCACGCACCTCGGTGCGCTTGCTCTCCCTCTGTGGGTTTCTAGCTCTCTTGCAGTGCTCCCCTTCCTTTGTTTTTGACTGGCTCGTCCTCCTTATTTCCCACTTCTACCACTACCACTACTACTACCTCTTCTACTACTACTACTACAACTACTGATGAAATTAAGACACATGTGCGGCGTCTGGTTGTCTTTGTTGTGGACGTTTAGCCATCCAGTGGCAGGCTGGATGGCGAAACGTCTACGATAGGGATGCCCGGGTGTTGCACATGTGTATTAATTTCATCTTGTCGGTATTACCCCCATTCTTGTACTACTACTACTACTACTACTACTACTACTACTACTACTACTACTACTACTACTACTACTACTACTACTACTACTACTACCACCACCTCTTCCTGTCTATATATAGCCGTCCTGTTCCACTTCTGGTTAGTGTTACTTTGTCAATGGTCCAAGTCGGACCGAAACGTCATCGTAAACTTCTCTCTTTTATGTGCGGGTTATTTGTGTATCGTTCCAGTCACGGTATTATGCCTTTTTTGTTATTTACTGTGTAGTATATCAGTAAGAATCTATATGGCTCTCACACACTGTGTTGTATAATTGTAAAAGCCTACACGACTCTCACACACAGTGTGGTAAAACAGTAGTACAATATATGACTCACACACTGTGTGGAATAACAGTAACAACCAACATAACTCTCACACACTGTGTTGTATAATTGTAAAAGCCTACACGACTCTCACACACAGTGTGGTAAAACAGTAGTACAATATATGACTCACACACTGTGTGGAATAACAGTAACAACCAACATAACTCTCACACACTGTGTGGTATAACAGTAACAACCTACATTACTCTCACACACTGTGTGGTATAACTGTAAAAGCCTACACGACTCTCACACACTGTGTGGTATAACAGTAACAACCAACATTACTCTCACACACTGTGTGGTATAACTGTAAAAGCCTACACGACTCTCACACACTGTGTGGTATAACAGTAACAACCTACATTACTCTCACACACACTGTGTGGCATAGCAGTAACAACCAAAATGATCTCACACACTTTGTGGAATAACAGTAACAACCAACATCACTCTCATACACTGTGTTGAATAACAGTAACAACCAGAATGAGCCCACACACTGTGTGGTATAACAGCAACAACCAACATGACTTTCAAAACTGAGTTGTATAACTGTTACAACCTACACGACTTTCACTCATTGTGTGGAATAACAGTGACAACCTACATGACTCTCACACACTGTGTGGTATAACAGTAATACCTTACATGTCTCTCACACAGTGTGGTATAACAGCAACAACCAACATGACACCTCCCCCATGAATGATGATGTATACCCGCGCCACATAGACCGCCCTCACCCAAGAAATGATGATGTTACCTTCTGCCCACCCAAGACAAGAAATGAAGCTACCTCAGCCATACTCCCATGAATGATGTTACCTGTCAGCCTGCACCCATGAATGCATGATGTTACCATGCAAAGCCCCTCACCCATGACTTAAATGAATGATATTACCCTGCAGCTCTCCCAAGAATGATTGTACCTGACAGCACTCACCATATAATGATGATACGCAGCAGCCTCCACCACCCATAAACTATGATGTTACCTTAAGCCATCACCCATGGAATGATGAAGTTACCAAGCAGACCTCTCCCATGAAATGCGATGTTTAACCTGAAAGCCCTTCTCCCATGAATGAATATGATACCTGCAGCCTCACCCCATGAATGATGATGTTAACCTGCAGCTCTCCCATGAATGATGAAGTAAACCTGCAGTCCTCACCCATGACTGATAATTTTACCTGCAGCCTCTCCCATGAATGATGATGTTACCAGCAGCCTCACCTCAGAATTATGATGTTACCCTGCAGCCTCACCCGATGAATGTTGATGTTTACCTGGCAGCCTCTCCCATGAATGAAGAAGTTACCAGCATCCTCTCCCATGAATATGTTACCTGCAACCTCCCATGAATGATTTACCCTGCAGCCTCTCCCATGAATGATGTTGTATACCTGCAGCCTCTCCCATGATATGAAGAAGTTACCTGCAACCTCTCCCCTCTGAAGTATACCTGCGCCTCTCCCATGAAATGTGTTACCTGCGCCTCTCCCATGAATGATCGTTAACTGCAGCCTCACCCATGAAAAAAAAATTTGGGGGATGACTGTTTTCCCTGCAGGTCCTCTCCCAAGAATGATGATGTTACCTGCAACCTCTCCTTCCCAAGAATGATGTTATCCTGCAGCCTCTCTCCCCCATGAATGATGTTACCTGCAGACCTCTCCCATGAATGTGATGTTACTGCAAGCCTCACCCATGAATGATGATGTTTACCTGCAGACCTCTCCCATAATGATGTATACCACCTGTCAGCCTCACCCATGAATGATGATGTACCTGCAGCCACTCCCTGAATGAAGATTTAGCCTGCCACTCTCCCATGTATGATTTACCTCAACCTCACCCTTGAAATGATAGATGTTACCTGCAGCCTCTCCCATGATGATATGTTTACCTGCAACCTCTCCCATGAATGAGTTACCTGCAGGCCACACCCATGAATTTATGAAATTTTACCTGCAGCCTCTCCCATGAATGATGAAGTTTCCTGCAGCCTCCTCCATGAATGATGATGG
Source organism: Cherax quadricarinatus (assembly GCF_026875155.1). Lineage (NCBI taxonomy): Eukaryota > Metazoa > Arthropoda > Malacostraca > Decapoda > Parastacidae > Cherax > Cherax quadricarinatus. The sequence goes on along the minus strand of NC_069452.1, from coordinate 22,769,954 downwards.
TTACCCGGTGCAACAAACCTCACCCATGAAAGACGTTACCTGCAGAGCCCTCTCCCATGAAAGATGATGTTACCTCCTGCAGTCCTCTCCCATGAATGATGATGTTGACCTGCAGCCTCTCCCATGAATGATGTTACCTGCAGCCTCACCCATGAATGATGTTACCTGCAGCCTCTCCCATGAATGATGTAACCTGCACCTCTCCCATGAAATGAGTTACCTGCTTGCCCTCTCCCATGAATGATGATGTTTACCTGCAGCTCACTCCATGATTAAGATACCTGCGCGCCTCACCCCATGAATGAAGAAGTTACCTGCAGCCCACCCCCTGAATGAAAGTTACCTGCAGCCTCACCCATGAATGATGATGTTACCTGCTGCCTCAACCCATGAATGATTTATATTTACTGCAGCCTCTCACCATGAATGATATGTTAAACCTGCAACCTCTCCAAGGAATGATGTTACCCTGCAGCCTCTACATGAATGATGTTACCTGCAGCCATCTCCCAAATGATGTTACCTGCGGCCTCACCATGAATGATGATGGTTAGCCTGCAAGCCACACCCATGATTATGAATTACCTGCAGCCTCACCCATGAATGATGATGGTTACCTCAGCTCACACCCATGAATTATGATGTTTACCTTCATGACCTCTCCCCATGGGAAAGATGATGTACCTGCAAGCCTCTACCCATGAATAATGATGTTAATTACCCTGCAGCCTCTCCCCCATGAATGAGATGTTTACCTGCAGCCTCACCCATGAATATGATTTTTACCGCAGCCTCTCCCATAGAATTATGATGTTACTGCACCTCAGCCTTCACCCATGAATTTGATGTTACCTGCAGCCTCACCCATGAATGATGTTACCTGCAGCCTCACCCATGAATGATGATGTTACCTGCAGCCTCTCCCATGAATGATGATGTTACCTGCAGCCTCTCCCATGAATGATGATGTTACCTGCAACCTCTCCCATGAATGATGTTACCTGCAACCTCTCCCATGAATGATGATGTTACCTGCAACCTCTCCCATGAATGATGTTACCTGCAGCCTCTCCCATGAATGATGTTACCTGCAGCCTCTCCGATGAATGAAGATGGTACCTCAGCCTCTCCCATGAAATGAAGCTGAGTTTAGCCAGCAGCCACTCCCATGAAGATGATGTTACCTGCAGCCTCACCCATGAATGATGTTACCTGCAGCCACACCCATGTAATGATGAGTTCATCCTTCAGGCTCACCCTTGAAAGATAAGTTACCATGCAGCCCTCTCCCTATGAATGATAATGTTACCTGCAAAACCTCTCCCATGAATGATTTACCTGCAGCCTCTCCCATGAATGATGTTACCTGCAGCCTCTCCCATGAATGATGTTACCTGCAGCCTCTCCCATGAATGATGTTACCTGCAGCCTCACCCATGAATGATGATCTTACCAGCACCTCACCCATGAATGATTGTAACCTGCAGCCTCACCCATGAAATGATGATTTACCTGCAACCTCTCCATGGAATGATGATGTTTACCTGCAGCCTCTCCCATGAATGAAGATGTTACCATTGCAGCCTCCCATCATGATGTATGTTTACCTGCAGCCTCACCCATGAATGATGTTACCTTGCAGCCTCAACCATGAATGAATGATACCTGCAGCATCTCCCCATGGATATAAGTTACGCTGCAGCCTACTCCACATGCAATGATAATATTCCCCTAGCAACCTCTCCCATGAATTATGATGTAAACCTGCACAAGCCTCTCTCCATGAATGAATAATGTTTAACCTGCACCTCACCATGCAATTGAAGTTACTTGCAGCTTCACCCATGAATGATGTTATCTGACAGCCTACACCCATGAATGATGATGTTACTCTGCAGCCTCACTCCATGAAGAAGATCTTACCTGCTACCTCACCCATGAATTATGATGTTTACCAGCAGCCATCACCCATGAATGATGTTAAAACTCAGCCTCTCCCATGAATGATGATTTACCTGCACCTCACCCGTGAATGAGTTACCTGCACCTCACTCATGAATAGATGATTTAACCTGCAGCCACACCCATGAATGATGTTTACCTGCAGCCTCAACACCCATTATGATGATGTTACCTGCAGCCTCACCCATTAATGATGTTAACTGCAAGCAGCCTCACCCATGAATTGATGTTACCCGCACCACACCCAGAAGTGATGTTACCTGCAGCCTCAGCCCATGAATGATGATGTTACCGCAGCCTCACCCATGAATATTTCCTGCACCATCACCCATGGAATGATGTTACCTGCAGCCACACTCATGAATGAAGAAGTTCCCTAGCAGCCTCACCCATTGAATGATGTTACCTGCAGCCTCCACCATGAAGGATGATGTTCCTGCAGGCCTCACCCATGAATGATGTTACCTGCAGCCTACCCTGAATGATGTTACCTGCAGCCTCACCATGAATGATGATCATACCATGCAGCCTCACCCTGAATGATGTTACCTGGCCAACCTGCAGCCGTCACCCATTGAATGATATGTTACCTGCAGTCCTCACCCCTGAATGATGTTACCTGACCAGCCCTCTCCCTGAATGATGATGTTACCTTGCAGCCTCACCCATGAATGATAATGTTACCTGCAACCCACTCCGACATGATGATGTACCTGCAGCTCACCCATGAAGATCATAGTTAACCTGCATGCAGCCATCACTCATGAATGAAGATTATTACCTGCAGCCTCACCCATGAATGATGTTACCTGGCAGCCTCACCCCCAGAATGAAAATGTTACCCCTGCAGCCTCACTCATGAATGATGATGTTACCTGCAGCCTCACCCATGAATGATGTTACCTGCAGCCTCACCCATGAATGATAATGTTACCTGCAGCCTCACTCATGAATGATGATGTTACCTGCAGCCTCACCCATGAATTATATGTTACCTGCAGCCTCACCCATGAATGATGTTACCTGCAGCCTCACCCATGAATGATGATCTTACCTGCAGCCTCACCCATGAATGATGTTACCTGCAGCCTCACCCATGAATGATGATGTTACCTGCAGCCTCACCCATGAATGATCTTACCTGCAGCCTCACCCATGAATGATGTTACCTGCAGCCTCACCCCAAAATGAATGATGTTACCTGCAGCGCTTTCACCCAAGAATGATGTTACCTGCAGCCTCACCCATGAATGAAGAACTACCTGCAGCCTTGCACGCCAAGACATTGATGTTATACCCTGCACCTCACCCATGCATGATAGATGGTTTTACCCTCAGGCCCTCACCCAAAATGAAGAATTCTTACTGCACCTCACCCATGAATATGATGTTACCTGCAGCCTCACCCCATGAATAAGAATTTTAACCTGCACCTCACCTCAATACCCATGAAAGATTTACCTTCAGCCTCACTCATGAATGATGATCTTCGCCTGCAGCCCACCCCATGAATGATGTTACCTGCATGCCACACCCCTGAATGCAGTCTTACCTGTCACCTCACCCATGAATGGAAGATAACCAGCAGGCCACACAACATGAATGAATGAACTTACCAGGCCAGCGGCCTTCACCCAAGAATGATGTACCCTACACCTCACCCATGAAGAAATTTCCTTACCTGCTGCCACACCCCTGAAAGAAGTTACCTAGCAGACCTCACCCCCATGAAAGATGTCTTACCTGCCAGGCTGACCTCACCCATGACTGAGTATTCTTAACCTGCAACCTCACCCATGAAAATGGATGTATATAGCCTAGAGCAGACCACAACTCCAAGCATTA
>NC_069452.1:22738647-22761147 GCF_026875155.1 Cherax quadricarinatus | reverse complement strand
TTTTACCTGCAGCCCCACACCATGAAATAGATGTTACCTGCAGCACTCACCCATAATGATTACCTGTGCATGCCTCACCCATGAAGATGAGTACCTGCACCTCACCCATGAATGGATATTGTTATCCTGCTGCCTCTCACCGCAATGAATGATGAGTTACCTGCAGCCTCTCCCATGAATGATGTTTACCTTGCACCTCAACCCAAATGATGATGTTTACCCCTGCAGCCTCCCCATGAATTATGATGTTAACTTCCCTGCATACCTCTCCCATGTATAATGTTACTGCAGCCTCACCCATGATCATAATATGTACCTGCAGCTTGCAAGCCTCAACCCATGAGATGTCGGATGATGTAACCTGAGCAGCCTCACACCATGAATGATGATAGTTACCGATGCAGCCTCTCCATGGAAATGAGAGGTTACCTGCAGCTCTCCCATGCGAATGCTGATGTTACCTGCACCTCACCCATAATGATGATGTTTTACCTGCAGGCCTCTCCCAACTGAATGATGATGTTACCTGCAGCCTCACCCATGAATGATAATGTTACCTGCAGCCTCTCCCATGAATGATGATGTTACCTGCAACCTCTCCCATGAATGATGTTACCTGCAGCCTCTCCCATGAATGATGTTACCTGCAGCCTCTCCCATGAATGATGATGTTACCTGCAGCCTCTCCCATGATTGATTGAAGTGTACCTGCAACCTCTCCATGAATGAGTAACCCGCGGCCTCTCCATGAATATGTTACCTGCAGCCTCTCCCATGAATGATGTTACCTGCAGCCTCACCCATGAATGATGATGTTACCTGCAGCCTCTCCCATGAATGATGATGTTACCTGCAACCTCTCCCATGAATGATGTTACCTGCAGCCTCTCCCATGAATGATGTTTACCCATTGCAGCCTCTCCCAATAGAATGAATGTTACCATTCAGCATCACCCATGAAGGATGATGTTACCTGACTGCAGCCTCTCCCATGAATGATATAATGTAACCTGCAGCCTCACACCCATGAATGATGATTTACCTGCAGCCCTCCCATGAATGAATGATGTTACCTGCAGCTTCTCCCATGAATGATGTTTACCTGCCCCTCTCCCCATGAAATGAATAATGTTACATGGCAACCTCCCATGAAGTGATGTTACCTGTAGCCAGGCACCCATGAATGATATGTTACCTGCAGCCATCTCATGAATGAGATGATGTTACCTAGCAACCTCTCCCATGAATATGTATACCATGCACCTCACTCCATGAATGATGATGTTCCCCTGCACCTCACCCATGCATATGATGTTACTTCAACCTCTCCCATGAATGATGTTACCTCAGGCCTCTAACCCATGACTCTTATGATGTTACCTGCCGGCCTCTCCAATGAAGATGATGTTACCGTGCAGCCGCCCCCATGAATGATGATGTTACCCAGCAACCTTCTCCATCGAATGAATGTTTACCATGCAGCCTCTCCCATGACATGATTGTCTACCTGCACACGCCCTATATCCCATGACATTGATGATGTTACCTGCTTGCCTCTCCCCGTGATGATGATGTTACCTTCAGCCTCTCCCATGAATCGATGTAACCTGCAGCCCTCTCCCATGAATGATTTTACCTGCAGCCCTCCATCCCCATGAAAATGAAGTTACCCTGCAGCCTCTCCCTAAATGAAATGATGAATGTTACCGTGCAGCCTCACCCAGAATGAAGTTACCCTGCCTCTCACCCATGAAGTGATGAAGTTAACTGCAGCCTCTCCGTCCATGAACAGAATGTTTACCTGCGGCCTCCATCCAGAATGATGATGTTACCCTGCTGCCTCACCCATGAATGATGATGTTACCTTGCAGGCCTCTTCCCATGAATGATGATGTTATCCTGCAACCTCACCATGATGAAGTTACCTGCAGCTCTCCCATGAATGTATGATTACCTGCAGCCTCCTCCCTATGAATGATATACCTGCAGCCTCTCCCATGAATGATTGTTTACCGTGCAGCCTCTCCCATGAATTGATGATGTTTACCCTGCAGCCTTCACCCAGGAATTAAGATGTTACCCCTGCAGCCTCACCCATGAATGATGATAGAGATTCCTGCCAGCCTTCACGCCATGAATTATCGATTTAAGCCTGTCAAGCCTCTCCCATGAATGAATATGTTACCCTTGCAGCCTCACCCATGAATTTATTTTACCATGCATCCTCTCCATGAATGAAGGGTTACCTGCAGCCTACACCCATGAATGAGGATGTTACCTGCAGCCACTCCCATGAATGATGAATTTTACCTGCAGCCTCACCCCTGAATGCTGATGTCTACCTGCCAGCCAGCCTCGACCCATAATGATCGTTAACCTGCAGAAGCCTCACCCCATGACATTAATGATGTTTACTGCAGCCTCTCCCATGAATGATGTAAGTTACCTGGCAGCCTCTCCCATTAATGATGAATGGTTAGCCTGCAACCTCTCCCATAATGATGGTTACCTGCAACCTCTCCATAATGATGATGTTACCTGCAACCTCCCATGAATGATTTTACCTGCATCCTCTCCCATTGAATGATGATTACCCGCACTCTCCGATGAAGATAGCGATGTTACCTGCAGCCCTCTATCCCATTCAATTATGCATGTTACCCTTGCAGCCTCTTTCCATAGAATGATGATTTACCCTGCAGCCTCACTCATGAATGATTTTACCTGCAAGCCTCACCCATGAAATTATGTTACCTGCGAGCCCTCACCAAAATGATGATGTTACCTGCACCTCTCCCATGAATGAATAATGTTACCATGCAACCTCTCCCATGAATGATTGTTCCTGCAGCCTCTCCCAGTGAATGATGTTTGCCTGCAGCCTCCCCATGAAAATGTATGTTACCTGCAGCCTCACCATGAATGATGTTCACCTGCAGCCTCACCCATGAATGATGATCTACCCTGCAGCCTACACCCAGTATGATGGTAACCTGCAGCCCTCACCCATGAATGATGATGTACCTGGCAACCTCTCCCATGAATGATGAGTTACCTGCAGCCTCTCCCATGAATGAATGATTGTTTACCTGCAGCCTCATCACCCATGAATGTGATTTACCTGCAGCCTCACCCAATGAATGAATGATGTTACCTGCAGCCGCACACCATGAATGATATGTTATACCTGCAGCCTCTCCATGAATTATGATGTATTACCTGCAGCCTCTAGCCCATGAATTATGATGTTACCTGCACCTCAACCCCAAAAATGATGATGTTTACCTTGCAGCCTCTACCAATGAATTATGATGTAAACCGCAGCCTCACCCATGAAAGATGGATGGTTACCTGACACCTCACCAAGAAATTATGATGTTAACCTGCACATCACCCCTGAATGATGATGTACCTGCAGCCTCACCCCTGAATGATGATGTTCCCTTGCACCTCACCCATGAATTAATGAGTTACCTGCAGCCTCTCCCGTGAATTATTGATTTTACCTGCAAGCCTCACCCATGAAGATGATGTTTTACCTGAAGCCTCACCATGGAATTATATGTTTACCTGCGCCTCACCCATGAATTGATGATGTTACCTGCAGCCTCACCCATGAATGATGATGTTACCTGCAGCCTCACCCATGAATTATGATGTTACCTGCAGCCTCTCCCATGAATGATGTTACCTGCAGCCTCTCCCATGAATGATGATGTTACCTGCAGCCTCACCCATGAATGATGATGTTACCTGCAGCCTCACCCATGAATGATGATGTTACCTGCAGCCTCTCCCATGAATGATGATGTTACCTGCAGCCTCTCCCATGAATATGATGTTACCTGCAACCTCTCCCAAGAATGGATGAATACCTGCAAGCCTCACCCATGAATGATGTTACTCATGCAGCCTCAACCCATGAATGATGATGTTACTGCAGCCCTCACCCATGAAGGAATAGATGTTACCTTCAGCCTCACCCATGACTGATGATGTACCTGCAGCCTCACCCATGAATGAAGATGTACCTTGCAGCCTCACCCATGATTATTGAGTTCCTTAGCCTCTCCCATGAATTAGGAGTTTACCTGTACAGCCTCACCCAGTGAATTTATGATGTTACCTTTGCCTCCTCACCCATGAATGGACATGATGTTTACCTGCGCCTCACCCAGGAATTATGATGTTACCTGAACCTCTCACCAGACTTATGATGATACCTGCAGCCTCACCCATGAATTATGAACATTACCGTGCAGCCTCACAGAAATGATGATGTTACCTGCAGCACATCACCCATGACTGATGAAGTTACCGGTTCAGCCTGCACCCCATGAATGATGAGTTACTGCAGCCCCACCCATGAATATAATTTACCTGCAGCCTCAACCATGAATGATGAGATTTACCTGCAGCCTCACTCATGAATGATGATGTTACCTGCAAGCCTGTCACCCATGAATTAAGATTTTACCTGCAGCCTCTCCCCGTAGGAATGATGTTTACCGAGTGCAGCCTCACCCATGAATGATGATGTATAACTGCAGCCTCACCCAATGAATGACTGATGAGGTTTACCTGCAAGCCCACCCATGAATGTATGAGTTGCTTCAGCCTCGTGCCATGAATGATGATGTATACACCACAGCCTCTCCCATGATATTTAACCTGCAACCCTCACCATGAATGAGTTTACCTCGCAGCCTCTCCCACTTAATGATGATGTTACCTGGCAGCTCTCCCATGACTGATGTTACCTGTGCAGTCAGCCTCTCCCTGTGAATGAGTTACCTCCAGTCTTCACCCTGAATGAATGATTTTACCTGCAGCCCACACCCATACCTTCTAGGACTTCTTAATTTCTACCCTTGCGTTTCCTTAGTTCTCTATACCGCGGCGGTTCATACTCCGATCTTATTACTTTTATCTTCTTGCGTTACAATTTTTTTTGTCATCTTCTGTCATTCTCTCTATCTTCTTTCTTTTGTCTTTCTTTGGTGCTCTAAACCTTCTTAATCTTTCGTTCCAGTCTTACTTCTTTCTGGTTCGAACCATCTTGCAATCAGTAACTTCTTTCCGTAATAGTAGCTACATTTGTCTATTGGATCTATTCTTCTATTGTTCCTTTTCTGCATTATCTTTCTTCATTCCTTCATCTTCGCCTTGTCTTAATCTGCATCTATTTTTCTACCCGTTATTCTCTTTTCTCTTAGGCTATTCTTCCGTTCTTAATCTCTTATCTTCATTACCTCCTTCCACCTCAGATGTGTGTATTACAGTGGGATCGGCTTTACGCACCAAACTACATAGAGTGGTAACAATCACATGGCATACTCCTAAGAAAAGGTAGACTCCACCTTTCCCCGACACCCCGCCCCTCCAGTAAACACACATTCAACAGAACCAGCGAACTCACACCGACCCAAAAGGACGGACTCCTACTCCGCATAAGTACTTAAAATGAAAGCAACACACCAACAACTCTAAACCTCGAGTACGCATCTAACCTCCACTCCATCCCTGCGACTGCTTCCTCCCCCATCAGCGCTCCCAAGAACTCCCTCCAACGCCATATATCACCAGTGTGAAGAGGACCCGCCCGCTCCAGAGTATTGAAATAGATTGTCGCAACCATCCCCCCCCTCCCGTACACCGTATAATCCAATCCGATAACCTCCCCCACGACCAGCAGTTACTAGATCCCCCCACCTCCCCTAAACAACAATCCTGCCCCCCCTCCCCACACCCTCCCGCCCATAAACCAATATATTTTATTCCTTCTCGCCACCCCCCCGGATACTCCCCTATTCTCCCCCACTCTCCCCTCGACCGCGAGAGACGACCCTAACCACGACAATCCCACTCATGTATGCATCCATCATAACCCGGCATCACTACCTCCCCCACCCATGACATGAAGCTGTATTCCCTCAGCCTACTCCCCAGAATGATGTACCCGTGCCCCCACCCCAGAATGCGTAACCTGCGCCACCTCCCATGTGTATGACCCCATGCAGCCTCACCCACATGAATGCTGAGTAAACCTGCAGCCTCACCCATGAAAGAATGATGTAACCCTGCAGCCTCCTCACCCATGAAGAAAGAATTTTACCTTGCAGACTCCCCCATGACAGATCGTTTACCTGCAGCCTCACCATCATTATGATGTTACCAGCAGCCTCACCCATGAAAATGTTTACCTGCACCTCCCCCATGAATGATGATGTATACCCGCGCCACATAGACCGCCCTCACCCAAGAAATGATGATGTTACCTTCTGCCCACCCAAGACAAGAAATGAAGCTACCTCAGCCATACTCCCATGAATGATGTTACCTGTCAGCCTGCACCCATGAATGCATGATGTTACCATGCAAAGCCCCTCACCCATGACTTAAATGAATGATATTACCCTGCAGCTCTCCCAAGAATGATTGTACCTGACAGCACTCACCATATAATGATGATACGCAGCAGCCTCCACCACCCATAAACTATGATGTTACCTTAAGCCATCACCCATGGAATGATGAAGTTACCAAGCAGACCTCTCCCATGAAATGCGATGTTTAACCTGAAAGCCCTTCTCCCATGAATGAATATGATACCTGCAGCCTCACCCCATGAATGATGATGTTAACCTGCAGCTCTCCCATGAATGATGAAGTAAACCTGCAGTCCTCACCCATGACTGATAATTTTACCTGCAGCCTCTCCCATGAATGATGATGTTACCAGCAGCCTCACCTCAGAATTATGATGTTACCCTGCAGCCTCACCCGATGAATGTTGATGTTTACCTGGCAGCCTCTCCCATGAATGAAGAAGTTACCAGCATCCTCTCCCATGAATATGTTACCTGCAACCTCCCATGAATGATTTACCCTGCAGCCTCTCCCATGAATGATGTTGTATACCTGCAGCCTCTCCCATGATATGAAGAAGTTACCTGCAACCTCTCCCCTCTGAAGTATACCTGCGCCTCTCCCATGAAATGTGTTACCTGCGCCTCTCCCATGAATGATCGTTAACTGCAGCCTCACCCATGAAAAAAAAATTTGGGGGATGACTGTTTTCCCTGCAGGTCCTCTCCCAAGAATGATGATGTTACCTGCAACCTCTCCTTCCCAAGAATGATGTTATCCTGCAGCCTCTCTCCCCCATGAATGATGTTACCTGCAGACCTCTCCCATGAATGTGATGTTACTGCAAGCCTCACCCATGAATGATGATGTTTACCTGCAGACCTCTCCCATAATGATGTATACCACCTGTCAGCCTCACCCATGAATGATGATGTACCTGCAGCCACTCCCTGAATGAAGATTTAGCCTGCCACTCTCCCATGTATGATTTACCTCAACCTCACCCTTGAAATGATAGATGTTACCTGCAGCCTCTCCCATGATGATATGTTTACCTGCAACCTCTCCCATGAATGAGTTACCTGCAGGCCACACCCATGAATTTATGAAATTTTACCTGCAGCCTCTCCCATGAATGATGAAGTTTCCTGCAGCCTCCTCCATGAATGATGATGGTTACCCGGTGCAACAAACCTCACCCATGAAAGACGTTACCTGCAGAGCCCTCTCCCATGAAAGATGATGTTACCTCCTGCAGTCCTCTCCCATGAATGATGATGTTACCTGCAGCCTCTCCCATGAATGAATGATGTTACCTGCAGCCTCACCCATGAATGATGTTACCTGCAGCCTCTCCCAAGAATGATGTAACCTGCACCTCTCCCATGAAATGAGTTACCTGCTTGCCCTCTCCCATGAATGATGATGTTTACCTGCAGCTCACTCCATGATTAAGATACCTGCGCGCCTCACCCCATGAATGAAGAAGTTACCTGCAGCCCACCCCCTGAATGAAAGTTACCTGCAGCCTCACCCATGAATGATGATGTTACCTGCTGCCTCAACCCATGAATGATTTATATTTACTGCAGCCTCTCACCATGAATGATATGTTAAACCTGCAACCTCTCCAAGGAATGATGTTACCCTGCAGCCTCTACATGAATGATGTTACCTGCAGCCATCTCCCAAATGATGTTACCTGCGGCCTCACCATGAATGATGATGGTTAGCCTGCAAGCCACACCCATGATTATGAATTACCTGCAGCCTCACCCATGAATGATGATGGTTACCTCAGCTCACACCCATGAATTATGATGTTTACCTTCATGACCTCTCCCCATGGGAAAGATGATGTACCTGCAAGCCTCTACCCATGAATAATGATGTTAATTACCCTGCAGCCTCTCCCCCATGAATGAGATGTTTACCTGCAGCCTCACCCATGAATATGATTTTTACCGCAGCCTCTCCCATAGAATTATGATGTTACTGCACCTCAGCCTTCACCCATGAATTTGATGTTACCTAGCAGGCCTCACCCATGAATGCTGTTTACCTGCAGCCTCACCCATGCATATGATGTTACCTGCAGCCTCTCCCCATGAATGATGATGTTACCTGCAGCCTCCTCCCATGAATTGATGATGATACTGACAACCTCTCCCATGAATGATGTTACCTGCAACCTCTCCCATGAATGATGATGTTACCTGCAACCTCTCCCATGAATGATGTTACCTGCAGCCTCTCCCATGAATGATGTTACCTGCAGCTCTCCATGAATGAAGATGGTACCTCAGCCTCTCCCATGAAATGAAGCTGAGTTTAGCCAGCAGCCACTCCCATGAAGATGATGTTACCTGCAGCCTCACCCATGAATGATGTTACCTGCAGCCACACCCATGTAATGATGAGTTCATCCTTCAGGCTCACCCTTGAAAGATAAGTTACCATGCAGCCCTCTCCCTATGAATGATAATGTTACCTGCAACCTCTCCCATGAATGATGTTACCTGCAGCCTCTCCCATGAATGATGTTACCTGCAGCCTCTCCCATGAATGATGTTACCTGCAGCCTCTCCCATGAAATGATGTTACCTGCAGCCTCACCCATGATGATGATCTTACCAGCACCTCACCCATGAATGATTGTAACCTGCAGCCTCACCCATGAAATGATGATTTACCTGCAACCTCTCCATGGAATGATGATGTTTACCTGCAGCCTCTCCCATGAATGAAGATGTTACCATTGCAGCCTCCCATCATGATGTATGTTTACCTGCAGCCTCACCCATGAATGATGTTACCTTGCAGCCTCAACCATGAATGAATGATACCTGCAGCATCTCCCCATGGATATAAGTTACGCTGCAGCCTACTCCACATGCAATGATAATATTCCCCTAGCAACCTCTCCCATGAATTATGATGTAAACCTGCACAAGCCTCTCTCCATGAATGAATAATGTTTAACCTGCACCTCACCATGCAATTGAAGTTACTTGCAGCTTCACCCATGAATGATGTTATCTGACAGCCTACACCCATGAATGATGATGTTACTCTGCAGCCTCACTCCATGAAGAAGATCTTACCTGCTACCTCACCCATGAATTATGATGTTTACCAGCAGCCATCACCCATGAATGATGTTAAAACTCAGCCTCTCCCATGAATGATGATTTACCTGCACCTCACCCGTGAATGAGTTACCTGCACCTCACTCATGAATAGATGATTTAACCTGCAGCCACACCCATGAATGATGTTTACCTGCAGCCTCAACACCCATTATGATGATGTTACCTGCAGCCTCACCCATTAATGATGTTAACTGCAAGCAGCCTCACCCATGAATTGATGTTACCCGCACCACACCCAGAAGTGATGTTACCTGCAGCCTCAGCCCATGAATGATGATGTTACCGCAGCCTCACCCATGAATATTTCCTGCACCATCACCCATGGAATGATGTTACCTGCAGCCACACTCATGAATGAAGAAGTTCCCTAGCAGCCTCACCCATTGAATGATGTTACCTGCAGCCTCCACCATGAAGGATGATGTTCCTGCAGGCCTCACCCATGAATGATGTTACCTGCAGCCTACCCTGAATGATGTTACCTGCAGCCTCACCATGAATGATGATCATACCATGCAGCCTCACCCTGAATGATGTTACCTGGCCAACCTGCAGCCGTCACCCATTGAATGATATGTTACCTGCAGTCCTCACCCCTGAATGATGTTACCTGACCAGCCCTCTCCCTGAATGATGATGTTACCTTGCAGCCTCACCCATGAATGATAATGTTACCTGCAACCCACTCCGACATGATGATGTACCTGCAGCTCACCCATGAAGATCATAGTTAACCTGCATGCAGCCATCACTCATGAATGAAGATTATTACCTGCAGCCTCACCCATGAATGATGTTACCTGGCAGCCTCACCCCCAGAATGAAAATGTTACCCCTGCAGCCTCACTCATGAATGATGATGTTACCTGCAGCCTCACCCATGAATGATGTTACCTGCAGCCTCACCCATGAATGATAATGTTACCTGCAGCCTCACTCATGAATGATGATGTTACCTGCAGCCTCACCCATGAATTATGATGTTACCTGCAGCCTCACCCATGAATGATGTTACCTGCAGCCTCACCCATGAATGATGATCTTACCTGCAGCCTCACCCATGAATGATGTTACCTGCAGCCTCACCCATGAATGATGATGTTACCTGCAGCCTCACCCATGAATTGATCTTACCTGTCAGCCTCACCCAGAATGATGTTACCTGCAGCCTCACCCCAAAATGAATGATGTTACCTGCAGCGCTTTCACCCAAGAATGATGTTACCTGCAGCCTCACCCATGAATGAAGAACTACCTGCAGCCTTGCACGCCAAGACATTGATGTTATACCCTGCACCTCACCCATGCATGATAGATGGTTTTACCCTCAGGCCCTCACCCAAAATGAAGAATTCTTACTGCACCTCACCCATGAATATGATGTTACCTGCAGCCTCACCCCATGAATAAGAATTTTAACCTGCACCTCACCTCAATACCCATGAAAGATTTACCTTCAGCCTCACTCATGAATGATGATCTTCGCCTGCAGCCCACCCCATGAATGATGTTACCTGCATGCCACACCCCTGAATGCAGTCTTACCTGTCACCTCACCCATGAATGGAAGATAACCAGCAGGCCACACAACATGAATGAATGAACTTACCAGGCCAGCGGCCTTCACCCAAGAATGATGTACCCTACACCTCACCCATGAAGAAATTTCCTTACCTGCTGCCACACCCCTGAAAGAAGTTACCTAGCAGACCTCACCCCCATGAAAGATGTCTTACCTGCCAGGCTGACCTCACCCATGACTGAGTATTCTTAACCTGCAACCTCACCCATGAAAATGGATGTATATAGCCTAGAGCAGACCACAACTCCAAGCATTATGATGATATCGCTAGGCAGCCTCAGGGGTGGGTGGGGGGACGTCAATATGGAGGGCCGTCATGAATATGATGTTGGCCCATGCATCCTCACCATCAGGGGGTAGCAAGTGGAGAGAGAAGTGTAACCGATTGTTGAGGCAGGCCTAGGCACTCGGCTCTCTGGGAATAGAGAGGTGGCAATGTACAACTCGATTATGCTGGATCGTGCAACGAGCCGGCCGGGGGGTTAGATGAATCTGATGGTACATGACGCCATAGGGGGTAGGAAGGCACGATAACATCGAGTATGACTCATGGTGCAGGGGCTGGCGGGAAGATCTATCACGGCCAAGAGCTTGTATGGTATTCTTATTCCCTCAGGCCACACCCATAAATGCATGAATATTACCTGGCAGCAGTCACGCCATGAATGAATGTTGGACATCCGGGGGAGCATCCTGCACGCCAATGAATGAATGTTTACCTGCAGCCTCACCCATGAATGATGAACTTACCTGTCAGCGCCTCACCCAGAATTATGATGTAACTCTGCAGGCCTACACCCATGAATTATGATGATACCGTGCAGCCTGCACCCATGAATGATGATGTTAACCTGCAATCCTCCTCCTCCCATGAATGTGATGTTACCTCAGCCTCAACCCATGAATGATGATGTTACCTGCAGCCTCACCCATGAATGATGATGTTACCTGCAGCCTCACCCATGAATGATGATGTTACCTGCAGCCTCACCCATGAATTATGATGTTACCTGCAGCCTCACCCATGAATTATGATGTTACCTGCAGCCTCTCCCATGAATTATATGTTAACCGTGCACCTCCCACCCATGAATGAAAGTTACCTGCAGCCTCACCCATGAATGATGATGTTACCTGCAGCCTCACCCATGAATTATGATGTTACCTGCAGCCTCACCCATGAATGATGATGTTACCTGCAGCAGCCTCACCCCATGCATGAGAAGATGTTCCCTGCAGCCTCACCCATGAATGATGATGTTACCTGCAGCCTCACCCATGAATGATGATGTTACCTGCAGCCTCACCCATGAATGATGATGTTACCTGCAGCCTCACCCATGAATGATGATGTTACCTGCAGCCTCACCCATGAATTATGATGTTACCTGCGCCCTCCACCCATGCATTAATGATGTTACCTGCAGCCTCCCCATGATTATCGATGTGTACCTGCATCCTCTCCCTGAAAGATTACCCTGCAGCCGCACCCATGAATGATGATGTTACTGCAGCCTCTCCTATGAATGATTAACCTGCAGCCTCTCCCAGAATGATAAGTTACTAGAGCCTCACCCATGAATGATGATGATACCACCGTGTCCGCCTCCACCCATGAAATGATGGTTACCTGCAGCCTCACCCAAGAATGATGAAGTTACCAGCACCTCAACCCATGAAGTAAGTTCCATGCAGCCTCACCCAAGAAGATGTTACCAGCATCCCTCAACCCATGAATGATGATTACCTCGTGTCAGTCTCACCCATGAAAGATAATTGTTACCTGCAGCTCCCCATGAATGAAGATCTTACCATGTCAAGAACCAATAAGGTGAAAGATGTATGTATTGAATCTCAACCACGCATTGTGATATGAATTCTACAAAGATATTTCCCCCAAACTGGTAGTGTGTTGAGGATAGTCCATAGAACACCAGAGCGCAGACAGCCCTGATCAAACACATCGTAAATGTTATGTTGACTCAGAAACAGGACTATTTGAAGAGTGGGGGTTGTAAACAAGTTTAGATCTCAGGACACACAAACCTCGATATGAAAATTAAGACACCACCGAACCACACACACACACACACACACCACACACACACACACACACCACACACACACACACACACACACACACACACCCACACTCACAACACACACACACACACCACACACACACACACACACATACACCACATGCACACACGCACAGACACACACACACAACATACACACATGCACACACACACACACACACACACATACACAGAGTGGGGAAAAAAAAAAAACAAAAATTGCAACACACACACACACACACACACACATACACAAACACACAAGCACCACACACACCCACACACACACTACACACAACCACACACAACATACACACATGCCACACACACACACACACATACACACATGCACACACTCAACACACACACCCATACACACAAACAACAACACATACACACATGCACACACCACACACACACATACCCACATGCACACACAACACACACACGCGCACATACACACACAAACACACACACATACACACATGCCACACCCACACACAACACACATACCCACATGCACACACACACACACACACACACAACACACAAACAAACACACATACACACATGCAAAACACACACACACACAAACACACACAACACCACATACACACATGCACACACACACAGACACACACACCTAACACATGCACACACACACACTCACACACACCACACACACATACACACATGCACACAACACACACACACACACACACACACACACACAAACACACACACACACACACACACACACCACACCCCACGCACACACACACACACGCACACACACACACACATATAGGTTTGAGGAACTTCCTGCAGGAGGTTCCGTGGGACAGAGAGCTGGCAGGAAAGCCAGTAAATGAAATGATGGAATATGTAACAACAAAATGCAAGGAGGCAGTGGAAAGGTTTATTCCCAAGGGCAACAGAAACAATGGGAAGACCAGAACGAGCCCCTGGTTTACCCGACGGTGTAAGGAGGCAAAAACAAAGTGCAGTAGAGAATGGAAAAAGTACAGAAGGCAAAGAACACATGAAAATAGGGAAATTAGTCGCAGAGCCAGGAACGAGTATGCACAGGTAAGGAGAGAGGCCCAACGACAGTATGAAAATAACATAGCATCGAAAGTCAAGACTGACCCGAAACTGTTGTATAGCCACATCAGGAGGAAGACGACAGTCAAAGACCAGGCGATCAGACTGAGGACAGAAGGTGGAGAACTCACAAGAAATGATCAGGAGGTATATGAGGAGCTAAACAGGAGATTTAAGGAAGTTTTTACAGTAGAGACAGGAAGGGCTGTGGGAAGACAACGCAGAAGGGAACATCAAGAGGGAATATACCAACAAGTGTTGGATGACATACGAACAACCGAGGAGGAGGTGCAGAAGCTGCTAAGTGACCTTGATACCTCAAAGGCAATGGGACAGGACAACATCTCCCGTGGGCCCTTAGAGAAGGAGCAGAGATGCTGTGTGTGCCCCTAACCACAATCTTCAACACATCCCTTGAAACTGGGCAACTACTTGAGAAATGGAAGACAGCAAATGTAGTCCCCTTATTTAAGAAAGGAAACAGAAACGAGGCACTAAACTACAGACCTGTGTCTCTGACATGTATAGTGTGCAAAGTCATGGAGAAGATTATCAGGAGGAGAGCGGTGGAACACCTGGAACGGAACAAGATTGTAAATGAAAACCAGCATGAGTTCATGGAAGGCAAATCCTGTGTCATAAACCTTCTGGAGATTTATGACAAGGTAACAGAAGTAAAAAGTGGGTTGATTCCATTTTCCTGGACTGCAGGAAGGCCTTTGACACAGTTCCTCACAAGAGATTAGTGCAGAAGCTCGAGAGTCAGGCGCATATAACATGGAGGGCACTGCAATGGATCAGGGAATACCTGACAGGGAGGCAACAACGAGTCATGGTACGTGAAGAGGTATCACAGTGGGCGCCTGTGACGAGCGGGGTCCCACAGGGGTCAGTTCTAGGACCAGTGCTATTTTTTATATATGCGAACGACATGATGGAAGGAATAGACTCTGAAGTGTCCCTATTCGCAGATGATGTTAAGCTGATGAGAAGATTAAATTGGATGAAGATGAGGCAGGACTGCAAAGAGACCTGGACAAGCTGGACATGTGGTCCAGAAACTGGCTTCTCGAATTCAACCCTGCCAAATGCAAAGTCATGAAGATTGGGGAGGGGCGAAGAAGACCACAGATAGAGTATAGGCTAGTTGGACAAAGACTATCGACCTCAATCAGGGAGAAAGATCTTGGGGTGACCATAACACCGAGCACGTCACCGGAGGCACACATCAACCAAATAACGGCTGCAGCATACAGGCGCCTGGCAAACCTGAGAATAACGTTCTGTAGACAGCCTGTACTGTCTGCACAGACAGCCCATGCTGTCTGCCAGCTTAGTTCATATTTCGCGCTATGCTGGTGCTGCCACCTAGGCCTTGCCACTTCAGTATGCCCAGACTTGCCTCGCCCTCACTCACACAGCGGCCTGGCATCAACACACAAGTACTCCCAGCTCTCTCTCGCGGGCATGGCCCTGCCCGGGCCATGGGCACAAACACACAAGCCTGTGTAACCCACCACTACTTAAAAATAAAGTAAGAAGCCTCCGAAGAAGTATATCATTTAACCACCCGCTACCAGAATACCAAACAAGCGCCGTTATAGTTCCGATACCTTAATAAGGAATCGTTCAAGACACTGAACACTGTGTATGTTAGGCCCATACTGGAGAATACAGCACCAGTCTGGAACCCACACCTTTTCAAGCACGTCAAGAAGTTAGAGAAAGTACGAAGGTTTGCAACAAGGCGAGTTCCAGAGCTCAGGGGAATGTCGTATGAGGAAAGGTTGAGGGAAATCGGATTGACGACAATGGAGGATAGAAGGGTTAGGGGAGACATGATAACGACATACAAGATACTGCGGGGAATAGACAAGGTGGACAGATACAGGATGTTCCAGAGAGGGGACACAGAAACAAGGGGTCACAATTGGAAGCTGAAGACTCAGACGAGTCACAGGGACGTTAGGAAGTATTTCTTCAGTCATAGAGTCGTCAGGAAGTGGAACAGCCTAGCAAGTGAAGTAGTGGAGGCAGGAACCATACATAATTTTAAGAAGAGATATGACAAAGCTCAGGAAGCAGAGAGGGAGAGGACCCAGTAGCGATCAGTGAAGAGGCGGGGCCAGGAGCTGAGTCTCGACCCCTGCAACCACAATTAGGTGAGTACAACTAGGTGAGTACACACACACACACACACACACACACACACACACACACACACACAAACCTACTGGAGTTCTATGACATGGTGACAGCAGTAAGACAAGAGAGAGAGGGGTGGGTGGATTGCATTTTCTTGGACTGCAAGAAGGCGTTTGACACAGTTCCACACAAGAGATTGGTGCAAAAACTGGAGGACCAAGCAGGGATAACAGGGAAGGCACTACAATGGATCAGGGAATACTTGTCAGGAAGACAGCAGCGAGTCATGGTACGTGGCGAGGTGTCAGAGTGGGCACCTGTGACCAGCGGGGGTCCCGCAGGGGTCAGTCCTAGGACCAGTGCTGTTTCTGGTATTTGTGAACGACATGACGGAAGGAATAGACTCTGAGGTGTCCCTGTTTGCAGATGACGTGAAAGTTGATGAGAAGAATACACTCGATCGAAGACCAGGCAGAACTACAAAGGGATCTGGACAGGCTGCAGACCTGTCCAGCAATTGGCTCCTGGAGTTTTAATCCCACCAAGTGCAAAGTCATGAAGATTGGGGAAGGGCAAAGAAGGCCGCAGACGGAGTACAGTCTAGGGGGTCAGAGACTAAAAACCTCACTCAAGGAAAAAGATCTTGGGTGAGTATAACACCAGGCACATCTCCTGAAGCGCACATCAACCAAATAACTGCTGCAGCATATGGGCGCCTAGCAAACCTCAGAACAGCATTCCGACATCTTAATAAGGAATCGTTCAGGACCCTGTACACCGTATACGTTAGGCCCATATTGGAGTATGCGGCACCAGTTTGGAACCCACACCTAGCCAAGCACGTAAAGAAACTAGAGAAAGTGCAAAGGTTTGCAAAAAAGACTAGTCCCAGAGCTAAGAGGTATGTCCTACGAGGAGAGGTTAAGGGAAATCAACCTTGACGACACTGGAGGACAGGAGAGATAGGGGGGGACATGGTAACGACATACAAAAAACTGAGGGGAATTGACAAGGTTGGACAAAGACAGGATGTTCCAGAGATTGGACACAGTAACAAGGGGACACAGTTGGAAGCTGAAGACACAGATGAATCACAGGGATGTTAGGAAGTATTTCTTCAGCCACAGAGTAGTCAGTAAGTGGAATAGTTTGGGAAGCGATGTAGTGGAGGCAGGATCCATACATAGCTTTAAGCAGAGGTATGATAAAGCTCACGGCTCGGGGAGAGTGACCTAGTAGCGATCAGTGAAGAGGCGGGGCCAGGAGCTCGGACTCGACCCCCGCAACCTCAACTAGGTGAGTACACACACACACACACACACACACCACGAACGCGGACGGAATAACGAATAAACATGAATAATGGCACGAAAGAATCAATGAGAAATCCCTTAGACATCATAGCAGTCACAGAAACGAAACTCACTGAGACAATAACAGACGTAATCTTCCTACCGGGATATCAGCTCCTGAGGAAAGATAGCAGAAGAGGGGGAGGAGAGGTTGCACCGCTCATAAAAACCCGATGAGGATTTGAGGAAATGGAAGGTATGGACGAGATTGGAGAAAGGGACTACATAGTTGGTACAATTCAGTCTGAGGAACATAGTCATTGGAGTGATGTATAACCCACCACAGAACTGCAGGAGGCCATGAGAGGAATACGAAAAGAACAACAGAGAGATGGTGGACAGACTGGCAGAGGTGGCAAGAAGAGCTCACTCGAGCAGATCAAAGTTACTGGTTATGGGTGATTTCAACCACAGCGAGATTGACTGGGAAAACCTGGAGCCACATGTGGGTCCTGAGACATGGAGAGCCAAGAAAATGCATGTGGTACTGGAAAAACTCATGCATCAACACGTCAGGGACACTCCCAGAGAGAGAGGGGAGGAGGAACCAGCAAGACTGGACCTTGTGTTCACCTTGAGCAGTACAGATATTGAGGACATCACTTTTTGAGATGCCCTTTGGAGCTAGTGATCACATGGTTCTGAGTTTTGACTATATAGTAGAATTACAAGTGGAGAGTGTAACAGGAATTGAATGGGAAAAGCCAAACTATAAAAAGGGGGACTACACAGGTAAAAGGAACTCCCTGCAGGAGGTTCAGTGGGACAGAGAACTGGTAGGAAAATCAGTAAACGAGGTTTTTAACAAAAATATGTAACAACAAAATCCCAATTTAAGGAAAGGGGAAAAGGGTTTTTTCCCCCAAGGGGGCAAAAAAAAAAAGGGGAAACCCAAAAGCGGGGCCCCTTGATTTGAAACAAAGGGTGTAGGGAGGCAAAGACTAAGTGCACCAAAAAAAAGGAAAAAAGGTATAAGAAGAAAAGGGAAAAGGGAAAATAAAGAGATTAGCGGGGGACCCCAAAAACGATATCCCAAATAAAAAAGGAGGAAAAAGTGACAGTACAAAATGCATTGCATCGAAAGTCAAGTCTGGGGGCCGAAACTGCTGTATAGCCCCCAAGGGGGAAGACAACAGTCCCAAAAACCAGGGGAATTTGGCAAGGGAAAGAAAGGGGGGGAACTCAAAAAAGCAAACAACGGTAAAGTGGGAGCTCCCCCATGAGCTTCAAAGGGTGAAGGGACCTGGGAAAAAAACCGTGGGGGACAAACCCAAAAAGGGATATACCAAACAAGTGTTGGATGAAATACACCCAACTGAAAGGGGGATGGAAGAAAACCCCCCCAAATGACAGTGATACCTCAAAGGCGGTAGGGAAAGGACATCTTCCCCCTGGGTCCTTAGAGAGGGAGCCAAAACCCCTGTGGTGCTACTAACCAAAAATAACCCCAACACATTCCTTGAAACTGGGCCAAAATACAAGAGGTATGGGAAAATGGGAAATTAGTCCCCCAAAGTGAAGAAAGGAGACAGAAATGAACATTAAACTATAGACCAGTGGGGGGGGGGGGGGGGGGGCGTGTAAGTATGCAATGTCATGGAGAAGATTATCAGATGGAGAGTCGTGGAGAACCTGGAGCGGAACAAGGTTATAAACGATAGCCAGCACAGATTCATGGAAGGCAAATCCTGTGTCACAAGCCTACTAGAGTTTTATGACAAGGTAACTGAAGTAAGAAATGAGAGGGAGGGGTGGGTTGATTGCATTTTTTTGGGGACTATTGCAGTGTTCCTTATTTATGTTCTTATTTTTCTTATGAAACCAAATATTATATTAGTGGGATGGATCTGTGAAGGACCTGCCTAATATGGGCCAACAGGCCTTCTGCAGTGTTCCTCCTTTCTTATGTTCTTATGTAATGAGGAAAATTTTAAATCAGACGTAGTCCAGAGAGGTCTACAAAGAGACCTGGACAGGCTGGATGTGTAGTCCAGCAAGTGGTTTCCCTAGAATTTAACCCCACCAAATACAAAGTCATGAAGACCAGAGAAGGGCAAAGAAGACCGCAGACAGAGTATAGGCTAGGAAGCCAAAGACTGCAAACCTCGCTCAAGGAAAAAGATCTAGGGTGAGTATAATACCAAGTACGTCGCCAGAAGCACACATTAACCAGACAACTGCTCTGGCTTATGGGCACCTGGCAAACCTGAGAATAGCGTTCCTGTACCTCAGTAAGGAATCGTTCAAGACTTTATACAATATGTACCCCACGCCCATACTGGAGTACGCAGCACCAGTTTGGAACCCAGACCTGGTCAAACACGTCAAGAAATTAGAGAAAACGCAAAGGTTTGCAACAAAGCTGGTTCCAGAGCTAAGGGGAATGTCCTACAAAGAAAGGTTAGGGGAAATCGGCCTGACAACACTGGAGGAGAGGAGGGTCAGGGGACACATGATAACGATACAAAATACTGCATGGAAGAACAAGGTGGACAGAGACAGGATGTTCCAGACATGAGACACAGAAACAAGGGGCAACAATTGTAAGCTGAAGACTCAGATGAGTTAAAGGGATGTTAGAAAGCATGTCTTCAGCCACAGAGTTGTTAGGAAGTTGAATACTTTGGCAAGAGATGTAGTGAAGGCAGGAACCATATATAGTTTAAAGACGAGGTATGACAAAACTCATGGAGCAGGGAGAGGGAGGGCTCAGTAGCAGTCAGTGAAGAGGCGGGGCCAGGAGCTGAGCCTCAACCCCTGCAACAACAATAAGGTGAGTACAAATAGGTGAGTACTCAAACACACACACACACACTCACACACACACACACACACTCACACAAACACACACACACACACACACACACACACACACACACACACACACACACACACACACACACACACACACACACACATGCACTCATACACACACTAATACACACACACCTCAGAGGATGCAATGGGAGACACAGTGGGAGGACAAAAGTGCGAGATCAGTTTTTGTCTGTAGACTCCAGGAAGTTGATGGGGAAACCTACGATGAAAGAAAACAGGAGGAGAAAAAAGTGATTGAAGGTATCATGAAAGCAATAGGTTAGGGCAACATAACCCAGGTGGCAAATTTTTGGAGAAATGGGTGGTTTGCAAGGGGATGGAAACGGCCTTTCAAAGCAATTTTCAGGGCAGAATCAATTCGAACCATGATTCTGCAGGAGAAAGCATGACTGGGAGACAAACAAGAGCACCAGAGAGTGTACCTCAATCGAGACAGAACACAAGAGGAAAATGGCAAAGATGAGCAGACGAACCCAGACTCAGGTGGAAGGGTAAACACACCCTCCAGAAACACCCGCAGAAGGACTCCAACCGAGACAACCCAAAGGCAACTGAACAATCTAAACTGACACTTATACGCTGATCTCTCTGTCCACGCTTCCCACACCACAAACCCCACCCCTACAGCAACCACCTATGGGGACTCTTCCCCCATCCCCACAGCAACCCCCTGTAGGCCCCCACCAGGGCTCCCTATCCCACAAGCCCAATCTTCTCCCAGGATCACAGTTTTACAAAAGAAGTTGAAGGTTTGGTACACAAATGCAGAAGGAATAACGAATAAATATGAGGATTGGCATGAAAGAATCAATGAGAAGTCCCCAGACATCATAGCAGTCACAGAAACGAAACTCACTGAAACAATAACATATGCAATCTTCCCACCAGGATATCAGATTCTGAGGAAAGATAGTTGGAGCAGAAGGGAAGGAGGGATTGCACTGCTCATAAAAAACCGATGGAGATTCGAGTAAATGGAAGGCATGGACGAGATTGGAGGAAGGGTTTACATAGTAGGTACACTTCAGTCTGGGGAACATAAGATAGTCATTGCAGTGATGTATAGTCCACCACAGAACTGCAGAAGGCCAAGAGAGGAATATGAAGAGAGCAACAGAGCAAAGGTGGGCACACTGGCCGAGGTGGCAAGCAGAGCTCACTCGAGCAAAGTTACTGGTAATGGGCGATTTCAACCACAGCGAGAATGACTGGAGACCCAAGTTGATGGATGTGGTACTGGAAAACCTCATGCAACAACATGTTAAGGACACTACCAGAGAGAGAGGGGAGGAGGAACCAGCAAGACTGGACCTTGTGTTCACCCAGAGTAGTTCAGTCATTGAGGACAACACATATGAGAAGCCCCTTGGAGCTAGTGATCATATGGTTCTGTGTTTTGAATACAAAGTAGAGTTACAAATGAAAAGGGTAACAGGAGAAGGATGGGAAAAGCCAAACTATAAAAGGGGGAAATAAACAGGTATGAGGAACTTCTTGCAGGATGTTCAGTGGGACAGAATTGGCAGGAAAGTCAGTAAATTAAATGATCGAATAACTAACAGCAAAATGCATGGAGGCAGAGGAACGGTTAGTTCCCAAGTGCAATAGAAATAAGACCAAAGCGAGTCCATGGTTTACTCGAAGGTGTAGGGAGGCAAAAAATAAGTGCACCAGAGAATGAAAAAGGTACAGGAGGTAAAGGACCCAGG
The DNA here is from genome assembly GCF_026875155.1 of Cherax quadricarinatus. Classification (NCBI taxonomy): domain Eukaryota; kingdom Metazoa; phylum Arthropoda; class Malacostraca; order Decapoda; family Parastacidae; genus Cherax; species Cherax quadricarinatus. Next base: position 22,738,815 of record NC_069452.1, on the reverse strand, counting down.
AAAATAAAGAGATTAGTCGAAGAGCCAGAAACGAGTATGCACAGATAAGGTGGGAGGTCCAGCAACAGTATGAAAATGACATAGCATCGAGAGCCAAGTCTGACCCAAAAGTGTTGTATAGCCACATTAGGTGGAAGACAACAGTCAAAGACCAGGTGATCAGGCTGA
>NC_069452.1:22713647-22733647 GCF_026875155.1 Cherax quadricarinatus | reverse complement strand
ATGGTTATATATATACACAATTACATAACAGAAGGAAAATATATCTTAATATCACTCACCAATTTGACTAGAGATTAATGTGTATTATACCCAGAAAACCTCACTGTCTAAATTTATGAAATTACTGGCCAGAATTAAACATAAACAGACTTATCTGAGGTTCCTGGAGCTGTGTTGTCCAGTCGCCTGATACTCAAATTATCCAGGAATGCACATCCTCCTATTTGAGAGGTGTCAGCACAATTTTAACCTCTAGAGCACGAAAAATTCTTCCCCATTCACCGTTTCTAATACAAACTCAAAACCAAGATGGCGAGTCTCGTCTGCGCAGACGCAGGCTTTCCGTTTTCTATGACATAAATATTATTAAATACAGTATGGCTATCTATTTACATATAAATACTGAATTTCTGGAAAATATATACAGTATTTTCCACACAGAGGTTCAATGACTGAAAAAATTCCAAGCGTTTCGAGGAACACGAAAACAGCACCACTCACAGGAGCTACATTTTAGCCAGTGTATTTCGTGCACAGAAAAAAAGCTTATTGGATTCTCATTTGGAAAATCAAACTGAAAAAGAGCGCACTTATTGGAGAAAAGTTCTAGAAAGAGTTGTTGCTGTTGTAAAATTCTTAGCTCTAAGAGGACTTGCTTTCCGTGGAGAAAATGAGGTTTTTGGTTCGGAAAACAATGGCAATTTCCTAGGGATCATAGAACTGTTGCACAATTCGATCCATTCTTAGCAAATCATGTGTCACGCCTTGGGAATGCAGGAAGAGGCACTGTATCTTACATGTCATCTACTATATGCAATGAATTTATTGAATGATGACTAAGAAGGTCCTCATAACATCATAGCAGCTGTGAAAACTGCAAAATACTTTGCAATAAGTGTAGTTTCCCAACACCAGATAATTTCACATACAGATCAATTGACATTCATTGTTCGCTTTGTCGACTCCAGTGGTTAGCCTGTAGAGCGCATTATAAAATTCATTCCTCTTTCAGGCCATGATGGGGGAAACAATGATGAATGTAGTACTGGATACTCTGCTTAAAACATGATCTCTCTATTATGGATTGCCGTGGCCAGAGCTACGACAATGCAAGTAATATGTTGGGTAAATATAATGGATTGCAAGCCCGTATCAAGCAAATCAACACACTTGCTGAATATGTGCCCTGCTCAGCACATTCTCTTAATCTTGTTGGGTCATGTGCTGCGGAGTGTTGTGTCGCTGCAGTTTCATTTTTTGGACTTTTACAAGCACTCTTCAATTTTTTCTCTGCTTCAACGCATCGGTGGAGTATACTCAAGTCAACCATTCATGGAGATGTCATCAAATCATTATCAACAACAAGGTGGTCAGCGCAGCATGATGCAACACATGCTTTGAAAGACAGCTTTGCTGAAATACGTTCTGCTTTGATCCAAATAGTAGAGGATGAAGACCAGACAGCAACTACAAGAAGCGAAGCAGCCAGCTTAGCATCAAAATTGGAAGATTTTGAATTGGCCTTACTCTGTGTGCTTTGGGACTGTATACTGGAACGGTTAAATGCCACGAACAAGACACTTCAGAAAATTGAAATTGAAATGGCTACTTGTGCTAACCTCTATGCAGGCTTAGCGGAATTTGTAAGCTCACTTCGCAATGATGAAGCTTTTGAAATGTTTGAAGAGAAAGCTAAACTGCTGGTGAAAGACTACAGTTACTGGGCTGATCATCAGCGGTCAAGGAAGAGGAAACGCAATTTTGAAGAGCCAGACAATGAAATTGTGTTGCTACCAAGGCAGAAATGTAAGACAGCTACATACTTCGTCATTCTGGACTCACTGATTACATAATTGGTGAAAAGAAAAGAAATCTACCAGAATCTCAATGACAAGTTTGGATTTCTGTTCAAAATTACTATTATGCCAGATGCAGAATTGAGAGAAGCTGCATTAAAGTTGCAACAACACCTTTCAGCAGATGTTCAGGACACATTTGTTGAAGAAATAGTTCATTTTTCTGGGTATATGAATCAGATTAAAGCTCCACCTGAAAAATGTGTGCCATCAGCTGCTTTGAAACATTTAAGAAATGCAGGTATCTCAGAAACCTTCCCTAATGTTGACATAGTGTATCGCCTTTACCTAACACTTCCAGCTACTAACTGTGAAGGAGAACGTTCATTTTCTGTTTTGAAAAGAGTGGAAAAAACCAGCTCCGTTCAACAATGAGCCAAGACAAATTGTGTAACCTAGCCTTGTTGACCATTGAGTCTGATCTAACAAGAAATATTGATTTTCAGAATATAATTAATGATTTTGCCAATATGAAATCCAGAAAAAAGTTTATTTAAGAAGTTCCTGTGAATATAAACAATTCTTTACTTTCTTGAGTTTATATGATTTGATAGTCTTATGCATGATGCAATGATAACAGTAATGGTCAATGATTTATAAAGGGAATAATAGTGCTGTAGTGGTTATGCTGAATATAATAGGTACATGATGTCACTACTTTAATAGCCTAATCTAGTAATACTATGCTGTCTTGAGTTTATTCTCTTTAAAATGCATGATTTAACAAGATAGTTATAATGGCTGTTGGTAAATGGTTTTGGTTGTTTTGATGTACTTTCCCTATTAAATTTAATCTAAATAGCCAGAATGTATTTAATTTGGCCTTAAACAGGCTCACACCGACCCCCCCCAAGCTGGAAGGGGTCGCTTCGCTTACCCATAACTCAAAGGGACCCTGCCAATCTGAATAGCCTAGGGCCCGGAGACTTCTTAATCCGGCCCTGTATATATATATATATATATATATATATATATATATATATATATATATAAATATATATATATATATATATATATATATATATATATATATATATATGTATATGTACATATATTATATATATATATATATATATATATATATATATATATATATATATATATATATATAAAATATATATATATATATATATATATATATATATATAAATATATATATATATATATAAATATATATATATATATATATATATAATATATATATATATATATATATATATATATATATATATATATATATTATATATATATATATATATAAATATAGGGAGGTACCACCTCTAGAACTGTTATGGGGACCCTCACCCTCAGAGAAAAGAATAAACTTGCTTCAGGGAAAACTCAAGATTCTCCTGAAGCTGTTTGAGAATTTTCTCCTACCACCCCCTATATTATGTATATATATTTTATTTAAAGACAAAATGCATTGACAAAACATTCACAAAAATATGATACAAAGTAAAACAACATAGGTAACTCAGAGCTACATCTCGAATACTTCGTCCAGCTCCCCGGCGGTGGGCCGCGTGCCCAGAATGCTGCAGGCATTTCCTCTCTGGATCGCAACGCTGAGTCTCTGAAAGAGGAAGCTGGTCGCCCTGTGGTCCTTGGTTTCTATGATGAGCTTTTCACCCAGCTCTTTGAGGAACTTTAGAGCACACTTGCCCCATGCTCCAAGGGTCTCCGACCCTATTGGAATGAAGTTATAGCAAGGGGGAAGGTCTTCATATTTTCGGATCTTCTGGGTCTCCCTGTGGCTGGCAGCTCCACCCCCTTCCACTACAGAGTATGGCAAGTAGGTGTCTGCCAATGTGGCAGCACAGGTGTAGTCCCAGGCAATCTGCTTTCCATCCTTCCAGGGTAGCATAGTGGCTCCATCAGGACGCTTTTGACTTCCATCAGACCTCTGTACTTGGGGTTCCCGTTGAGCTGGGCAACGGGCTGTGGCGAGGCTTCTCTTTATTATGTCATTGATCTCCTCATGTCTGGCATACTTCCCTTCTGCTGTGTGGCACACGAGACCATGGAGTCCGAATTGATCAGCTGTCGCCCTGCCGCAAATACACCTATGTTCGGTGAGGATGGGGCGGCTAGGCGAAGAGCAACACCAATCCGAATGGCCTGTGGGTCGAGACGGGTGCCCAGGGAGGAATTGGGAACAGCTAACAGGAAATCTCCTGAGTGTGGTGCCTTCACTGCCAGGAGACGAGCTTTGTTCTTTCCTGAAGCATTGGAGAGCATTGTGTTGGCGATTTTTTCCATGATCGGTTTGTCCCAGTGGGACTGTTTGTGCTGTTTGGGACAAGGTACACAGTGCTTTAACCATACAAGCACACTGGACAAAATACCTTGGCACCCAGCCATCACTAGACGTGTTGATCCAAGGCAACCAGGACTCAGGCAGGTGGGTGGTTTAGCTATTTCATCTCATCCCTGCAAATTTTGCGAATTCTAAACATTGTAAAAATCTCTCGTCGGTCGATGCATGAAGGGGTTGAGATGAAATAGGTAACACCACCTGCCTGAATGCTGGCTGCCTTGGATCAAAATGTTTGGCTGGGCGCCAAAGTATTTTGTCCAGTGTGGCTGTGTGGTTCGTAGGTTCGAGTCTCCTTCGACCAGAGATTAGTGTTCGTGAATATATCGCCTGTTCTGCGGTTCGATTCCTCGGCTAGTCGAGTGTTGTTACTGATTAATACCACTCGTTCATGGTTACAATAATATGTACACGTTGCTCGTGAAGCTAGTACACCAAACAGGGAGTAGAATGAAATTAGCTCAAAGTCACCCACGCCACCATATGTCTTCGGATGACGGTAAAACACCTAGCTCTGCTGGGTTCATAAACTTTCATTACAGTAATAAATCAAAAACTATGTACTATACTTTGCATGTAATAAACAACATTATAAATGTGGATACTTGAAATAACATTATAAATGTTGTGGTACAGTAATATGTTTTAATAATATTATTGACTTTATCCCATATTTTACCATTTTTTATATTGTTTAAGTTTGTCATATAAATACCACATCAACAATTAATATTTTCTTATTAAAATAACAATGATTTATTATTTATTTTATATATTTTTGTTTATTTTATTTATTTACTAGGAACCATAAACTAATATAAAATATTAGAGTAAACTTAGTATCATCAGTAACTTACCAATAACTTATCATCAGTAACTTACCAATAACTTATCATCAGTAACTTACCAATAACTTATCATCAGTAACTTACCAATAACTTATCATCAGTAACTTACCAATAACTTTTTCATCAGTAACTTACCAATAACTTTCATCAGTAACTTACCAATAACTTATCATCAATAAACTTACCAATACTTATCATCAGTAACTTACAATAACTTATCATCAGTAACTTACCAATAACTTATCATCAATAACTTACCAATAACTTATCATCAGTAACTTACCAATAACTTATCATCAGTAACTTACCAATAACTTATCATCAATAACTTACCAATAACTTATCATCAGTAACTTACCAATAACTTATCATCAATAACTTACCAATAACTTATCATCAGTAACTTACCAATAACTTATCATCAATAACTTACCAATAACTTATCATCAATAACTTACCAATAACTTATCATCAATAACTTACCAATAACTTATCATCAATAACTTACCAACAGAAAAATAAGGTGAATGATCTTCTCCTCATAACAGGAGTTCTCAAGAGGTCAATAACAGTCTTCTTGATCATTGCTTCTTGAGTAGTTTCATTTACAAGTTCAATGTTACTGTTGGTTACTGACATAGTTCCATCAACAGTGTTACTGTTGGTTACTGACAAAGTTCCATCAACAGAACCAAACTGTCAGTAAGAATAACAAATGAGCGATTAATTTAAACTGATTCTCTAAGTCAAGATGTGATTCATAATTTAAACTGATTCTCTAAGTCAAGATGTGATTCATAATTTAAACTGATTCTCTAAGTCAAGATGTGATTCATAATTTAAACTGATTCTCTAAGTCAAGATGTGATTCATAATTTAAACTGATTCTCTAAGTCAAGATGTGATTCATAATTTAAACTGATTCTCTAAGTCAAGATGTGATTCATAATTTAAACTGATTCTCTAAGTCAAGATGTGATTCATAATTTAAACTGATTCTCTAAGTCAAGATGTGATTCATAATTTAAACTGATTCTCTAAGTCAAGATGTGATTCATAATCAGTTTAAGTGAACAATATAAATAGTGAATCTAGAGGCACAATATTATAACAGGAATATACAAGTAATCTGCACTTATGAAACTGATATTAATGACATATTCTGTCCTACTTAGGCCATAGTCTGTCTCATAAGTGCAGGTTATTTATTTTCTGAGAGAAAAAAAATACGTCATAGGCAAGTTACCTGGACGTCGTGAAGGTCCGTCAGATGTCTTGGTAGGTAAAAATTTTTGACTCTAGCAACTTGTGTTAATGTTGTTGGTTTCTTACGACCCTCAGCCATCCATCTAAAACCTCGGCAGAAACCTAACCAAAAACAAATTTTTATTAAAAAGCCCAATGAAAGGAATGAAAAAAATTTTTTAAATATTTTTTTGAATTAACAAATCCATGAATATATATAAATATATATATATTTTTAATATTATTATTATATATTAATAATATATTTTTATATTTATATTTATATATAAATTAATGTCGTGCAAATATGTAAAACTTGGAAGTAGGTAAAAAGCAACCCCCGGTTGGTAGACCAACCAGCCAAAAAACACGAGGTCAGTGGTCGTACGTGGGTCAGTGGTCCCCTCAGTCATACGTCCAAAGTCTGGGAGTTGCGTGGGGTGGTTTTCCCAAGCCCCATGGTTGTTGTGGTTTTGAATCTCAGGGTTCAAGTGTTGAAGAAGGGGTTCTACTTCTTCGGGGGAAATGGGAGGCTGAAGCTCCCCTGATGAGTTTGTGGGGTGAGGTCAAAAGGATTTAGGTAAGGGGGAAATGGTCCTAGCAGTGATAGGGGCAGCCGCTTTAAGTGGAAGTTTTCCCAAATTTAAGGATGAAGGAAAATTAAGAGGGTTTAACACAGAAGAGTGAAGGTGTAAATAAATTTTCTCTTTTCTCCAAGACGGTTCACTTCAGGGTTAGTGGGGTTTAAAAGGCCACTGATTCCCCTCTAATAAGGTAAGAATATTTTAATAGTGTGCCTTCCAGGAGCTGGTGTTGGTGACATGTCAGCGGGTTGGATAATTTTTATGTCAGGTAAGGGGAAAAAGCCCATTATCTCCTTTGTGCTGGGGGGGTTTAATGACATTGGGAAGGGCAGGAGAAGGACTGCTGGATAACTAAGGTCAGCATAAGAGTTAGGCCTAAGGGAGGTTCCCGTCATATGTAGCATCTTCCCTGAAGGGAGTGGGAAGCATGGTGTTAGGGCAATTGGATAAATTGGGCTAGACAGGTACTGAAAGGAATTTTAAAATCCCATTCATTGATAATGGGCCCTATCTCTGGAAAACGTGATATGTATGCAAAGGATGGGGTTCATCTCTTGGGGTGGAGGGTTTTTGAATTAGCCAATTCGAATTAGAGGGTAATTAATGCTTGTTAAAAATTTAAACTGATAGTTTAAAGAGGTATGAGTTTTTTGGGAAAAAAATCAGTTTGCAGTATTAGGTTATTCCGGGTTTCCTCAGGGTATTTTAAAAAATACAATTTTCAAAATTAAAGTTGCTAGTAAGGGAAATCAATGATCAACAAACAAAGGAGATAGAGAGGGCAAATGTGATAGCCCCTTAAGGTTTATTTAAAAAATAGTGGGTCTAAAAAAATGATAGGTAGCTAAGATTATTTGCAAGTGAGTAAATAATATTTTTGGTAAACAGAGACCTGGATAAACCCTGAAGGATAGGAAATCCCTTGTGAATGCAACATACAGGGTTATAAACTACTCCACACTGAAGGGTCAACAGGAAGGGTGGTGAATTTTAAAAAGGGTTTTAAATCCGACGGGTTTGTTAGGTAAGACCATATGAACGTCGGGTATTTTTTTCGAAACGTTTCCCCTTTTCCAGTGGCTTCTTCAGTCGGTACAGAAAAGTTGATAGAAGCGAAATACTTGAAGCGATGTAATCAGCCCATCCCCCTTAAATTTTGGGGGTGGTCAGCCCCTCATTTGGGGAAAAGAGATTGTTCATAGTATGAAACAATATGGAGATGAAGTGACAGAATGGACCCTTTAAATTAGCCCCAGGAGGTGGGGCGAGGATGTAAAAACGCGGGTTGGGAGGTCAGGTCCCTCCAAACCCACCCGTTTCATGTGGGTTGTCGAAGTTGATTGCGGGTCTGTACCAAGATACCTTGTGTTGCAGTGTTGAAGATTGAACTTAAAAGGTTTTTAAAATCCGAGGTTGTTGGGGTAAGACAAATAGCAACAACCTGTGGGTATTTTATACCATTTTAATGTTCAATCTGTAGACTTGCAAAAAAAGGTATTTTGGGTAAGCCCTGCAATCACTTCGACAACCCTTATTTTGGGAACGGCTGGTTTTTGAGGGGGACCGCCCTCCCAACATCTGGTTCTTACTCTTCTGTCCCTAGTCTCCCCTCTGGCGCTATATAGGCCCCCTCCGTCATTTCACTCCATATTGTTTATACTAGGAACAAGCTCTTCCCCAGATGAGGATGCCCACCTAAAAACTTTAAAGGGGTGATGGACTGTTTACATGTCTTAAGTTCTTCTGTTCTTAACTTTTCTGTATCGACTGAAAAACCCTACTGTGTAGGCGAAACGTTTCGAAAAAAGATCCTAACTGTTGCATAGTGTCTTCCTAAAAAAGGAGGTGGGGGGAGTGGCGATGATGAAAGAGAAAATTTAATTGTTGTTTAAAAATGAAAAAGATTGAAACATCGAAACAAAATCTTTTTGGGGGCTACAATTTCTCGAGTGTCGTGAAAAAATAATTCTGGGGTGTTTATACCCCCCCCCAAACCCCTTGATGGGAGTGCAGAAGCTGTTAGGGGAGAAATTCATAAGGCAACTAGATATGAAATTTTTTGTGATAATGGGAGAATTTTAACTTTGGAAAAATTGAAGGGAAAACAATATGTCGGGAAACCTTGAGTCTAGGACTTTCTTGATACGGTTCGGGATTGCTTTTTAGAACAGGTTGTGCGAATCAACTAGGGGGGAAAAACAATCTATTTGATTTTTTTCTTGAAAACAAAGAGATTTTTTAAAAATCTTAAATTTAATGAGAGCTTGTGGAAAAGTGATCATAAATCATTATTTTAAATATATCAGGGAAATCACCCGTACCCAATCAATCTCAGTCCCCTTTTTTTCGCTTGGCCCGACTTCAGGGACAAAAAAATTTCCTGGTGGGAAAATTGGGAGCCCCTGATATGGGTGGTAGGTGATCTTGGTTCCCAATATATGTTTTTCAGAGCATAGTTCTGTGCCAGAAACTTTGTTCCGAGTGGGAAATTAGAATAACAAAAATGACCCCAAATGGATAAAACAAAAAAATAAAACATCTATTAGTCAAAAGAAAAGCTTTAAATTAGGCGTATCAAAAGAGGATATGGGATTTAAAGAAATCAATATTTTTAAATTTTTAAAGAGGAGAATGAAAATGGAATAAGAAAAGAAAAAAGTGATTATGAGCCAAAGGTCGAAAGGGGATTCAAAGACAAACCCCAAAAAAGGTTCTTTAAGTATAAGAAGTAAATAAAGGGGCAAAGACGGCCCATTTAAAAGTAATTCTTGTTTGTCTTGACATTTATAAGGATATTGTGAAATTTCAATACTACTTCCTCTCAGTTTTCACCGGGGAAAAACTAGCGATATTCCTGAAAAAATAGTTATGTAGAACAGGACGATCATAAATATGCCGATTGCAATAAATAGTGAATGGTCCACAGACAAAAAAGGAAAATAAAACCTAAACAAAACCCGGCCCGATGAACTGTTTGAAGGGTGTTAAAAGGAAAGAAAGGATTTGATACCCTTTGGCTAAAACTTTTTAAAATATCACTACAAAAAAGGCAAAAAACTTAAGTAAAAAAGGCAAATGTATACCTATTTTTTTTTTTTTTCAGGGCAGGTGACAGGCCCTTTGGGTTCGAACATTTGACCCAATAAGCCTTACCTCCTAGTGGGAAAAAATTTTTAGAATCAAAAATTGCCCAAGGGGAAATTTGTTTGCCATCTTGATATGACAAATTTATTAATGAAAATTCGCACGGTTTTACAAAAAGGGGTTCCCGTCTTAGAATTTTCTATCATTTTTTTAATAAGTGTTTGAGGAGGGGAGTCGGTAATGAATTGTATTGTGTATATGGACTTCGGTAAAGGCTATCGGTAGAGTTCCACGCAGAGGTATTGAGGAAAATTAGGGCAACGGATAAGAGGAGAAATTTTTTCCGGGGAGAGGATGGGGTGACAAATAGGGGAAGAGAATTTTCTTTTAAGGGGAGAAAACAGAAGGGGGCTCGCCCGGCGGTGTTCCCCAGGGGCAGTTTTGGGTGTTGTTGTTCACAATTTACATAAATGACTAGTGGGGAATAAAAAGCAAAATAAGAAATTTTTCTGTGACACCAAAAAAGGCCGTCTAGAGCACTCCGGATGTTTGAATAGCTGATCAGTGGTGGAGAAATGGAGATGCAGTTTTTTATAGACAGTGCAAAAATTCTAAATGTTGGACAGGAAAATAACCATGCGACTTTTAAAATAAATAAAGTAGTCTTAATACTATGATTGCGAAAAAAGGGTTTAGGAGTTCTGGTTTGCAGTAATCTACAACCCAAAACAAACAGTGCATTACTGTTCGCAAAAAGCTAACAGATTCTTGGCTTCATATTAAAGTATAAAAAATAGAAGTCCTCATGTTGTTCTTCAACTCTTAATCTTTGGGTTTGGCCCCATTTAGACTAGTGCCTTCTGGTCCGTATTAAGAATGGATATAAAAGTTCTGGGGAAAAGTAACAAAGGAGGATGTAAAGATGATCCCCCGTATCAGAAATCTTCCTTATGAGGAGGACTTAGGGCCTGAATCTGCCTCTCTCGAAAAGGGGTAGAATAATGGGGGTATGACGAGGTGTATGAATGGAAAAAGGAATTAAAAAAGGGATGAAATGCGTGCTAAAAAATTTTAGCCAAGACAGGACTCGCAGCAATGGTTTTAAGTTGGAAAAAATTTAGATTTTAGGAAGGATATAGGAAAAACACTGGTTTTGGGAAAAGAGTTGTGGGTGAGTGGAACAAACTCCGAGTACAGTTTTTGAGGCTAAAAAGTTGTGTAGTTTTAAAAAGGTTTGATAAAAACAGGTGGGGCGTGGTGGGGTGAGTTGGACCTGATGCTTGTGTGCTGGGTTGGGGCTGTGCTCCTTCCCTTTAGGTAGGGACCCGACTGGGCTATTTTGGGTTATCCCGGAAGGGGGACATGGGCCTGTCTGCATGGGTCCCCTGGCCCGTTGCAGTGTTTCCCCTTTTTATGTTCTTAAGTTTTTATACCGTCTGCCAAATGAGTGTAAAACAAGAACTGTAATAGTTTTTTAGTGGTAGGTTGCTGGTGTCTTTTGTCTGTTCATAAATATGCAAGATTACATGACGTCTTGTACTTTACTTACACTTTGGTCACATACACATACTGTACAGTTTATTTATACACACTCATCTGAGTTTTATTGATTTTATTTACTGTTCTTTTCTTTTACTTTTCCTTTTTATCCCCGGGGGAAATGGAATAAAAATCTTTCCTCCGTAAGCCGCGTGTTGTATAAGTCAAATTAAAACCGGAAACAAGGGCTAGTAACCCTTTTCCCGTACAAATTACAAAAAAAGAAAAAGAAAAATGTCAAAATTTATGTCTGAATGTGCGTGGTATTGTGGAATGATAAAAAGTGATGATTGTGGTTTTTAAGAAAGAGAGAAATGGGTGTCCCCGGGTTTTAAATGAAAAAAAAGATGAAGGGGGTGAAAAAGGGTTTATTGGGAGAATTAAATGGGATTAGGTCAGGAGTTTCAAATAGAGTTAGGCTAAAGATGGGTAGCAATAATGTTGAAGGATGCTATGGAAAGGGAAAAAAAGGAGTTAAATGATTAATTCAGGTTATGTGGAGTAAAAAAAAGGTTGGTGTGAAAATTTTAGAGGAGAGAGAGAGAGGTTGTGGAATTGTTGAGTGTGTGGGGAAATTTTTAACCCAAGTGTGAGAGTATTTTGATTGGGATTTCATGCTAAAGTGGGTAAAAATGTTTTGGGGGGAGTTGTAGGTAAATTTGTGGTGCCAGAGGTAAATGAAAAAGGTGAGCTTTAAATTTAAGCTTTTGGAGAAAAAAGGTTGGAAAAAGTAATAATATTTTATGAAAAAAAATGATAAATCAATATAAAGGGTGATATAGACGAAAGAAAGTAGTTTCTTAGATTGTGTATTGGTGGATAAAAGGTTTTATGGGGCAGTTCCGGTGTACATGTTTTTTAAAAGGGGCAACTGATAATCGGTATTATTTAGTTGTAGCTCAGTTAGAGTAAGGGTAGATGGGAAAAATGAAAGCAGCAAAAAAATAAGAGAGAGGTGAAAAGTGTAAAAGTAAGGGGGGAAGAAGTTTGGGTGAGATATAAGCAGTATTGGCGGAAAGGTGGGCTAGTGGAAGTATGGGATTCGGGGGGTTGAAAAAGGGTTAGAAATTTTTTTAAAAAATGCAGTATTAGTGTGGGCAGAAGTTTGTGGCTATTGGAGGGGGGTCGGAGGAAGAGGAGTGATTGGGGGAATGATGGGTTAAAAGGGGTGTAAAAGAGAAAAAGGTGCCCTTTAGGGTTTTCCAAAAGAGAAGTGTTATAAAAAGAGCGAGTTAGGGAGTAAAAAGAAAGGTGAAGAGAGTGTTGAGAGAGTGTTAAAGGAGAGCAGATGATAGAGTGGGAGAGGCACTGTCAAGAAATTTTGATGAAAATAAGAAAAAACTTTAGAGTGAGATAAACAAGTTAAGAAAACCTAGGGAACAAATGAATTTGTCAGTTAAAAGCAGAACAGGGGAGTTAGTTGATGGGGAGAAGGAGGTATTGGGTAGATGGTGGGAATATTTTGAGAAATTTTTAGATGTCGACGAAGAAAGGGAGGCGGTAATTTCATGCACTGGCCAGGGAGGTTTACCATCTTTTAGGAGTGAAGAAGAGCAGGATATGAGTGTAGGGGAGGTGCGTGAGGCATTACATAGAATGAAAGGGGGTAAAGCAGCTGGAACTCACGGGATCATAACAGAAATGTTACAAGCAGTGGGGATATACTGTTGAAGTGAGTGATATTTTTGTCTAATAAATGTATGAAAGAGGGGAAGGTACCTAGGGATTGGCAGAGGGCATGAATAATTCTTTTATATATATCGGGAAGGGAGACACAAGAGATTGTAAAAATTATAGAGGTTTTAGAGTAGGTAGGGGATGAGAACAGTATTTAGAATAAGGTAGGGAATTTTTCATTGCATTTATGGATTTAGGAAAGGCATATAATAGGGTGGATAGGGGAGCAATTTGGAAGATGTTGCAAGTATATGGAATAGGTAGTAAGTTACTAAATGCTGTAAAGAGATTTTATGAGGATAGTGAGGCTCAGGTTAGGGTGTGTAGAAGAGAGGGAGACTACTTCCCAGTAAAGGTGGGTCTTAGACAGAGATGTGTAATGTCAACATGGTTGTTTAATATATTTATAGATGGGGTTGTAAAAGAAGTGAATGGTAGGCTGCTGGGGAGAGGGGTGTGATTAAATTATGGCGAATCAAATACAAAATAAGAATTTACACAGTTACTTTTTGCTGATGATACTGTGCTTATGGGAGATTCTAAAGAAAAGTTGCAAAGGTTAGTGGATGAGTTTGGGAGAGTGAGTAAAGGTAGGAAGTTGAAAGTGAACATAGAAAAGAGAAAGGTGATGGGGGTATCAAATGATTTAGATAAAGAAAAATTGGATATCAAATTGGAGAGGAGGAGTATAGAAGAAGTGAATTTTTCAAATATTTGGGGTTGACTTTTCACGATGGTTTATAAAGGGAAAGGGGTTTAAACCCATAAAAATTGATAAAGGGGAAGGGGTGAGGGTGCATTGAGGTATATGGGGGAGACAAAAATAAAACTTATTTTTGGAGGAAAAGAAGGGAAGTATGAAAGCATGGGGTCCCAAATATCTTATATGGGTATAAAGCTTGGGTTGTAAATGTTGCAGCGAGGAGGCGGTTGGGGGCAGTGGAGTGTCCGTCTAAGGGCAATGTGTGGTGTAATATTACACAGAGAATTCGGGTGGGAAAATTAGGAAAAGGGTTTGGGGGGAGTTAATAAATATTTTCGGGGGGCTGTGGGGGTTTTTTTGGGTGGGGGTTTTCTTTTAGGAAAAAGCACAAAGACAATGACATGGAGGGGGTTTAAACTCTGGGGGAAAAGGAAGGGGGTAGGGGTTTTTCCTTGGAAAGGTTGGAGGGAGGGGGGTAAAGGGGGTTTTGTGGGCGGGGGGCTTGAACTTCCACAAGCGTGTGTGAGGTGATAGATAGGAGTTAATGGTTTTTGAGACATGATGGGGGTTTTAGTGTGAGGGGAAATACTTAGTAAAGGGGATTCGGGGAACCTAGTTATTTTATTGCCGGTCTTGAGTCCTGGAAATTGGAAGTACAATGCCTGCACTCTAAGGGATTTTTGGGGTATAGGCATTTTGGGAAGGATATGTTTGTATTTTTTACTGTATGTTTTTTAAACTGCGATTCTGAGCACCTATTCAAAAAAAGGCGTTATATTGGAGTGAGGGGAAAAGTGTTGAATGTGATGAAAGTATTTTTTTTTTTGGAGATTTTTTTTTTTTGGGGGTCACCCTGCCTCGGTGGGAGGGGCCGATTGTTAATATATTAATAAATATAATATATATATTTATATATATATATATATATATATATATTTATATATTATTATATATATAATATATGCGTGCCGAATATGTAAAGCTGGTCAATTAAAAATCATTTAAAAAAAAGTCCTTTCTAAAATTTTCTCTTATATTTAAAAGATTATTTTTTTCATTAATGTTATGAAAAAAATTTTTTAATCTTGCACCAAAAAAATTTTAGAAAACTTCCCTAACCTTATTATAACAAGAGCAATTTTTTTTACCCTAACCCAACAAAATATTTTTAGATTTGTTTACAGTAATTTAATCTAAAAAAGCCCAGTGAAATATATTTTTTTCGTTAGGTTCAAATGATTTGGCAAAATTATTGCATACACAAATTTTCACTTGTTATAGGCAAGATAGCTTCTTTTTAAAGCCAAGATCGCAAGTTCTACCTTTTAGGCACACATATATAAATATTATATATTAATTATTTTAAAATTTATAATATATTTTTTATTTATATATATATAAAATTATATTATAATAATAATATATATTATGAAACTGCGGAGGCCGTGTTCACCCTTACAAAAATTATGCCCCCCTCCAGAAACAATACAATGTAGTGTCCCCCTCCCACTGAGCCAGCGATCTTACAAGAATCAGCAGCAGTGGGCTACAGTTTTTCCCATGATCCGAGGACACTCGTGGCAGTGGTATCTCGGGGTTTAATGCAGCCCCCTTTTCAATACCCCCCTTTAACAACAGTCTGATAGAAAATTAAATCACAAACAGGTTTTTGAAAATTCACCAAAATTTCGCAGGCAGGGCACGACCTGACGACATTATGCCTATCCAGTGTCTTCCCATTATAAAAGCAGTCCCCCCACCCCCCCCAACCCCAAAAACCCCTGGGAATTCTGTTTTTGGAAAAGAACTAAAGGGTAGAAAAATAACGTGATAGAATAAGGGTGATGTAAGTAGTAAAAAAGAACCTGGAAGCACAACAGACCATGCACTCAGGAAACATGCTACAAAATGATGACGGGACCAATTTTTCCCAACTGGAAATCAGATCCTGGAAAGGGACTACATTAGAAGAACTTCAAAAAAGGGGGTCCAAAAAAGTGGGAATGCAGTGATGTACAACCCCCCAGAACAGCAAGATGCCAAGCCAAAAACATGAAAGGAAACGAGTAATGGTTTGGGCACTTTGTATGATAAACCCCTTGTGCTTATAAATGTATATACTTAAATAATCAAACGTTGACAGTATGCCCGATGTCGCACCCGGGGAATCCTCCAACAGCTATTAGTGGGGTTGTAAAAGAAATGAAAAGCGGTTAACTCTTCCCCCTAAATTTATATTTCCATATAGCAGTTCCCCTGGAACATAGTGGGTGACTTTTCCCTGGTACTGGCGTCACCGTGTGTAACGGTGTTTTCTCGCTAACCCCTCAAACCCCCATACCACATATTAGCTTCAGCTGAACCAATCAAAAATGAGTTTGATAGGACCCCTTTGGGGTGTGTATGGGGACTTTTGATAATCTTGACACGGGTTTGCGTGATTTGCCGGAAAAAAATTTAAAACCCTTGACTTTTTGATCGACACTTAATAGCAGAGTTATTCGGGAACATTCTTTTCATAGTGGTCTTGGGGGTTGTTAAGACACATAGGAAAACATTTTAAACAACTTTACCCCAAAAAACGTTTCGCCTAACAAAAGGGCTTCTTCGTCGGTACGAAGTAGGCGGGAAAAGCAGTAGGATGTGAAGACGATGTAATCAGTCCATCACCCTTAAAGTCGAGATTGAGGTTGCAGCCCCTCAGCTAAAGAAGTTTTTTCCAAATTGGGAAAACTAACTGAAGATCAAGCAAACAGAATTCCCCCGGTGAGGGATGACAACCTAAAATCTCGATTTTAAAGGGTGAGGACTGATTACATGTCTTCACACTCATGTTTGTATTTTCTGTACTCGACTGAAAAAACCCTATTGTGTAGGCAAACTTTTCGGAATAAATTTGTTTAAAGTGTTGCTAGTGTCTTAACAGCCATCTGTCGGATTGTTACCATTTTGTTATTCACTCATATTTGGTTTTGTTCACTAAAACAACTGCTGATTGAACACGTGTAGCTGAGCTGTTTCATCTCAAATGTGAAATAGAAAGCTAGATCGTTCTCTATCCTCTTTTGAGGATTTTACTCCTTTTGAGGGGGATATTCCCCCCTTCAAAAATTTGGAAATTTACATATCGAGGTGACCAAAGGCCCACATGGTTGGGAAAACTTTTCTAGGTTCGTAATTTAAATTTCAAAGGATATTGACGGGTAAATCGGAGCCACATGAAGTTTCAAAAACAGGGATCTAAAAAGTAGAGGTGAAAATGGAAATTTTCATGCTCAACATGTTATGGAAAATACCAAAAAGAGGGGGGGGGGAATGGGGAAGGGGAGAGAAAGGGGAGAGGAGAGAGAGAGAAAGAGAGAGGGAGGGGAGAGAGAAGAGAGAGAGAGGGAGGGGAGAGAGAGAAAAGAGAAGGTTGATTAGTTCCACATTGAGGCGTACACATGAAAAGCTTCTCGGCTGTGATCATGTGGGCTGAGTTTGAATACACTGTAGATTTGAAAGTGGATGTTAAGCAACACGATACGATGGGGGAAGCAAACTGATGAGGTACAATGGGAAAGGAACCGGGGAAAAAAGTAAAAGAAAAGTTGTCAACAAATGCAAGGGGTAAGAGGGCTCTTACCATGGACAAAAAAACTTTTAGAACTCCAAAGGAGCCCTTTGTTTTAAAAAGGTGTAGAAAAGGTGAGACAAGTGTGCTAAAATGGAAAAGAGTAAGAAGACTAAGGGCCAAAAAATCAGGGGATTTTCGAAAGGCCCAAATGAAAAAGCACAGACAACGAGGGAGGCCCAGTGGCAAAGAGAATGCATACATGAAATCAAAATTTGACCTGAAACTGCGAAAAGCACTCAGGTGGAAAACAAAAAGCTGAAATATGTAATCGGCTGAGGAAAGGAGTGGGGGTCACAAGAAAAGACCCAGAAATGTGTGAAAAAACTCAACACGAAATTTTAAGGGAATTTTTTTCTGTGGAGAAGAAAAGACTCCGAAACCCCAATGGTTGGTTGCCATCAATTTCTGGGCACAAGACACACAACTGAGGAGCAGTGAAGAGGCAGCTAAGCGAGCCGCCACTCAAGAGCTAAGTAAAGCTATAGAACTGGCAAAATAAAAGGAAAAGCAATGGAAGGCTCAGAGTGACAGGGGGTGGTATGTGTCGAATGTCCAGTAGGCGCCCGTGACGGCGGGGGTTCCACGGGTAGCCTAGGCCCCCGCTGTTTTTTGGGGGATTGTAAAGGGCATGAAAGTAGATTTTGTTTAAAAATCTCCCTGTTTGCAGCATATGAAACAATGTGAAGAATTTAAAAACCCGAGGTCAGGTCCATAGAAAGGGGAGATGGACAAGGGTGCACATGCTCCTGGAGTTTACCCGAGATTGCAAAAATCATAATTTTTAGGAAGGGCAAAGAAGACCGCGATGGAGTGCGACTGAGGACCAAAAAAAAACCCAAAATAACTATGCACAAGGGAAAGGATTTTTGGGGTTTAATAGATACCCAGCACAAACTGATATACAGCAACCCAAAAAAACTACTGAAGATATGGATATCTTGCAAACCTAATAATGTTTTTCAATGCAAGGGAAGGAGTCATTAAAGACACACAATATCTGGCATTCAGGCCCACACTAGAGTCTGCAAAAACCCGTATAAACCCACACATTTTCCAGCCCCCTCAAGACATTAGAAAAAAATCCGAAGGTTTTTCGAAGATTGTCCCAAAAACTGAGAGGGATACCCCAAGGAAGAAGTTAAGGGAACTCATCCTGAAGACACGAAGGACAGGAGGTATACAAGGGACGATAAGCATAAAATACTGAAAAGAATTTTATGGTGGAGAGGGACAGAATATTTGAAAGATGGGGCACAGCAACAAGGCGTCATAAGAGGAACTTGAAAAAATCAATGAGTCACAGGGAGTTGGGAATTATTTTTCATATAGATTGTTTTGGGAAAAATTGAACAATTGAAAATGAAATAGTGAAGGCAGGATTATAAGCTTAAGAAATACGATGAACTCATGAACAGGGTAGAGGGGACCCTTTAAGTGACCAGAAAAAAAGGGCATTTTTCGCAGAGGCAATTTACCCCAAAAAAAGTAGAAATATTTGGTCATTCAGTCCTCACTTTTTGCAAGGCATGCCCACCCTACAAATAAAAATTGTATTTTCACATTCCTTTCCCTTTAAAGTGCATACCAGTACTTCTCACTCAGGACTCAAGTCCGGGTTTCCAGTTTTTGAATCCTGTCATAAATGTTTTTTTTCTCAAATGGAAAAAACAAGTCAAGTCATAAAACACTCATCTCCCCTGCTCTATTAACATGCTCCTCAGTTTTCTTGAAATCCAAATTTCTCGCACAAAAACTTTTTACCAAATCTTTCCAGTCTTTCCTTGGGACGACCCCTCCCCTACCTTCCTTTCATACGGATTAATATGCCCCCAAGTCATTTCGTTTGTTTCCATCCTCTTAAATGTCAGAACCCAAAAAACCTCTTCGCTGCATTTGGATAATACTTTTTTTAAAAACCCCGCACCCTTTTTCTAATTTCCAAGCAAGATTTGTGCATTTATTACACCCCACATTGCCCCCACACACAAATTCTCCACTGCCTCCCGCTTTCTTTGTTGCTCATTCACAATCCTACTTGACACTATTATATATATACTCTACTACATTCTCCATACATTCCCCTCTTTTCTGCCCTGGATAAAGTTTTTTTTGTCTTGCAGACCTAGTGCTTCACCACTTTTTTTCCTCATCAGTTCTGTTCACCCCCTTTTCTAACCAAATTTTGCATGTCAATCCCCAAATTTCAGAAGCATTAGCTTCTCATATGACTTCCCTTAATTTTATATCCAATCTTTCTTACCATAATTTTTTTTTCTGCTATTACCTTGTCTTTCATATTTTCCTTTTATTTCCTTGTTACTACTCTTCCAAACCCTTTTACCAAAATTGCAACTTTTCTTCAGAACCCTAACACACAGGACGCAAAAAAAAGCAAAAAGCGACAACTCCCACTATTGTTAGATTTTTTTCTTAATTTTAAAACCTTTTGTCTTTTACCCCAGTATTAATTTCTTATAACCCCATCTAAAAAAATTTTCTAAACAACATTGGGAAACACCATCAATGTTTAA
>NC_069452.1:22701147-22706147 GCF_026875155.1 Cherax quadricarinatus | reverse complement strand
TCTGGGAGAGATTCTGTTGTGCCAGCTAGGGTACCGTCGTCCAGGAACCAGATATTGAGCTCGCTGGAGAGTGCTTCTGTGACTTCCTTGATGACCAACAAAATATATATATATATATATATATATATATATATATATATAATTTTATATTATATATATATATATATATATATATATATATATATATATATATATATGAAAAACAACCACTCTGAAAGAATAGAGAAATTTCCAAGCGCTTTCGTGACTACTCACATTATCAAGGAACTATGAAAGTAAAGCATCCAAGGAAGCTATATAAGGGGTCTGGTCGGCACCTCACTATCAGATCCCACAACGGTTTAAACACGTGACGCACGCCGACCCAACTTGGAAAGGTCCTTGGCACAACTCACCCCACAAACTATTCTACCCAAGAAATAAGAAATTTTAAAGATTATTTGCCCCAGTGTATTATTAAATTCTTCCCAAATTCTATTAATTATAAATGGATCTAATTTATTAAACCAAAGGAAATATTCATATAATTGTCAAAAACTGCTTTTTTATGAAACAAGTTTTCAATTATATTCCTGTCGACATGGACTTGCTTGATACTACTTTCTCAATTTTTTGAAAATCAATTGGATGGTTAAAATCTCTTACATGAATAAATAGAGCATTGGAATCTTGTCCAGTTCTAATGCTATATTTATGTTTTTTTAAATCTTAGTTCGAGATTTTTACCATTTGACCGTAATAAACTTTATCGAAAATTTTTAAACAAGGAATTCTTATAGACACATCCTCAGCATTTTGGGGGGAATTCTTTATCAAAAGTTTTTTTACTGTATCGAGATTTTTGAATACAACTTTAATATTAAAAGTCTTAAGAAGAGAAGGCATATCAACCAAGTTTTCATGGTAAGGGAGAACCAACATATTTTTTTGAATAAGGCTGGTTGTCCTTTTTTGGATTGTAAAAAGTATTTCTAGCAAATTTAAAGATTTATCAATTACATTTCTTGGGTATTTTAAATCATTTCCCCATTTCATAAATTTTGGATTTTCCTCATCTATGAACTCAGGACTACAAATTCGTAAAGCTCTCAGAAACATTGATGAGAAAACAGACAGTTTGACTCTATCTTGATGCGAGGAATAATAGTGGACATAGGAACAGTTATTAGTAGGTTTTCTGTAAATTTTAAATTTGAATTCATTATTACCCTTAATTATTAAAAAAATCTAGAAAAGGCAATGAGTTATTTCTTCAAACTCAACAGTAAAGTTTATTGAATGGGCTAAGCTATTTAATTTTCCAAAGAAATGGTGTAATATCTACATTTTTGGGCATAAGACCCCAATATCATCAACATATCTGAACCATTTAGCTCTTTAGGGAGGATTGTGTTAAGTAACCTTGTTTCAAAAAATCCATGTATAGGTTACTAAGAACAGGTGAAAGAGGATTTCCCATTGCCATACCAAACTTCTGAAATGTAAAATTTTATCATTAAATACAAATTTTGCATCAACAATGCAAAGTTTAATAAGTTTAATGATAGTAGGAACTGGCAATGGTAAATCATAGTTAACGAGTTCTTCAGATAAGAAACTTAATAAATCATCAACAGGAAGTTTCGTAAACAAGAAAGTAACATCAAAACTAACCATGTTAAAATCATTTAGGTCAGTCAAGGAGCTTAATTTATCAACCAAGTCTATGTTGTTTTTAACATTAAAGTTAGAAATTTTGCCAACAATAGGGCTCAAATGATTTTAACATGGTTAGTTTTGATGTTACTTCCTTGTTTACGAAAGTTCCTGTTGATGATTTATTAAGTTTCTTATCTGAAGAACTCGTTAACTATGATTTACCATTGCCAGTTCCTACTATCATTAAACTTATTAAACTTTGCATTGTTGATGCAAAATTTGTATTTAATGATAAATTTTACACTCAGAAGTTTGGTATGGCAATGGGAAATCCTCTTTCACCTGTTCTTAGTAACCTATACATGGAATTTTTTTTAAACAAGGTTACTTAACACAATCCTCCCTAATTTGAGCTAAATGGTTCAGATATGTTGATGAATTTTGTGTCTTATGCCCAAAATGTAGATATACACCATTTCCTTGGAAAATTAAATAGCTTAGCCCATTCAATAAACTTTACTGTTGAGTTTGAAAAAAAAAACTCATTGCCTTTTCTAGATGTTTTAATTATTAAGGGTATAATGAATTCAAATTTAAAATTTACAGAAAACCTACTAATAACTGTTCCTATGTCCACTATTATTCCTCGCATCAAGATAGAGTCAAACTGTCTGTTTTCTCATCAATGTTTTTTGAGAGCTTTACGAATTTGTAGTCCTGAGTTCATAGATGAGGAAATATCCAAAATTTATGAAATAGGTAACGATTTAAAATACCCAAGAAATGTAATGGGTAAATCTTTTAAAGTTGCTAGAAATACTTTTTACAATCCAAAAAGGGACAACCAGCCTTATTCAAATAAAAATATGTTGGTTCTCCCTTACCATGAAAATTGGTTGATATGCCTTCTCTTCTTAAGACTTTTAATAATAAAGTTGTATTCAAAAACTCGATACAGTAAAAAACTTTTGATAAAGAATTCCCCCAAAATGCTGATGGATGTGTCTATAAGATTCCTTGTAAAATTTTTCGATAAAGTTTATTACGGTCAAACTGGTAAAAATCTCGAACTAAGATTAAAAAAACATAAATATAGCATTAGAACTGGACAAGATTCCAATGCTCTATTTTTTCATGTAAGAGATTTTAACCATCCAATTGATTTTCAAAAAGTTGAGGAAAGTAGTATCAAGCAAGTCCATGGTCGACAGGAATATAATTGAATCTTGTTTTTATAAAAAGCAGTTTTGGGCAATAATATGAATATTTCCTTGGTTTATATAAATTAGATCCATTTATAATTAATAGAATTTGGGAAGAATTTAATAATACACTGGACAAATAATCTTTAAAATTTCTTTTTCTTGGGTAGAATAGTTTGTGGGGTGAGTTGTGCCCAAGGGCCTTTCCAAGTTGGGTCGGCGCGCGTCACGTGTTTAAACCGTTGTGGGATTGATAGTGAGGTGCCGACCAGACCCTTATATAGCTTCCTTGGATGCTTTACTTTCATAGTTCCTTGATAATGTGAGTATCACGAAAGCGCTTGAATTTCTCTATTCTTTCAGAGTGGTTGTTTTGCATATTCTGAAATCACCTGTTTACTGTGATCTTATTGCATATATAAAATATATATATATATATATATATATATATTATATATATATAATATTTTATATATATTAATATAATATATATATATATTTTATATAATATATATATTTTATATATATATATATATATATATATATATATATATATATATATATATATTAAAAAATATATATATATATATATGCAATAAGATCACAGTAAACAGGTGATTTCAGAATATGCAAAACAACCACTCTGAAAGAATAGAGAAATTCCAATCGCTTTCGGACTACTCACATTTATCAAGGAACTATGAAAGTAAAGCATCCAAGGAAACTATACAAGGGGTCTGGCCAGCACCTCACTATCAATCCCACAACGGTTAAACACCTGACGCGCGCCGACCCAACTTGGATAGGTCCTTGGGACAAAATCACCCCACAAACTATTCTACCCAAGAAAATTTAAAAATTATTTGTCTATGTATTATTAAATTCTTCCCAAAAATTCTATTAATTATAAATGGATCTAATTTATATAAACCAAAGGAAATATTCATATTATTGTCAAAACTGCTTTTTATGAAACAAGATTCAATTATATTCCTGTCGACCATGGACTTGCTTGATACTACTTTCTCAACTTTTTGAAAATCAATTGGATGGTTAAAATCTCTTACATGAATAAATAGAGCATTGGAATCTTGTCCAGTTCTAATGCTATATTTATGTTGTTTTAATCTTAGTTCGAGATTTTTACCACTTTGACCGTAATAAACTTTATCGCAAATTTTACAAGGAATCTTATAGACACATCCATCAGCATTTTGGGGGGAATTCTTTATCAAAAGTTTTTTTTTACTGTATCAAGATTTTTGAATACAACTTTAATATTAAAAGTCTTAAGGAGAGAAGGCATATCAACCAAGTTTTCATGGTAATGGAGAACCAACATATTTTTAGTTGAATAAGGCTGGTTGTCCCTTTTTGGATTGTAAAAAGTATTTCTAGATATACAACATTTCCTAGGAAAATTAAATAGCTTAGCCCATTCTATAAACTTTAATGTTGAGTTTGAAGAAAATAACTCATTGCCTTTTCTAGATGTTTTAATTATTAAGGGTAATAATGAATTCAAATTTAAAAGTTACAGAAAACCTACAAATAACTGTTCCTATGTCCACTATTATTCCTCGCATCAAGATAGAGTCAAACTGTCTGTTTTCTCATCAATGTTTTTGAGAGCTTTACGAATTTGTAGTCCTGAGTTCATAGATGAGGAAATATCCAAAATGTATGAAATAGGTAATGATTTAAAATACCCAAGAAATGTAATTGATAAATCTTTTAAAGTTGATAGAAATACTTTTTACAATCCAAAAAGGGACAACCAGCCTTATTCAACTAAAAATATGTTGGTTCTCCCTTACCATGAAAACTTGGTTGATATGCCTTCTCTTCTTAAGACTTTTAATATCAAAGTTGTATTTAAAAATCTTGATACAGTAAAAATACTTTTGATAAAGAATTCCCCCAAAATGCTGACGGATGTGTCTATAAGATTTCTTGTAAAATTTGCGATAAAGTTTATTACGGTCAAACTGGTAAAAATCTCGAACTAAGATTAAAACAACATAAATATAGCATTAGAACTGGACAAGATTCCAATGCTCTATTTATTCATGTAAGAGATTTTAACCATCCAATTGATTTTCAAAAAGTTGAGAAAGTAGTATCAAGTAAGTCCATGGTCGACAGGAATATAATTGAACT
>NC_069452.1:22669732-22700647 GCF_026875155.1 Cherax quadricarinatus | reverse complement strand
CTTTTTTGTTGGCAATGGTTTCTCTAATTTCTTGACGTGTTGACCAGTGTGGGTTCCAAACTGGTGCTGCGTACTCCAGTATGGGCGTGGGGTACATATTGTATAAAGTCTTGAACGATTCCTTACTGAGGTACAGGAACGCTATTCTCAGGTTTGCCAGGTGCCCATAAGCCAAAGCAGTTGTCTGGTTAATGTGTGCTTCTGGCGACGTACTCGGTATTATACTCACCCTAGATCTTTTTCCTTGAGCGAGGTTTGCAGTCTTTGGCTTCCTAGCCTATACTCTGTCTGCGGTCTTCTTTGCCCTTCTCTGGTCTTCATGACTTTGTATTTGGTGGGGTTAAATTCTAGAAGCCACTTGCTGGACTACACATCCAGCCTGTCCAGGTCTCTTTGTAGACCTCTCTGGACTACGTCTGATTTAATTCTCCTCATTACATAAGAACATAAGAAAGGAGGAACACTGCAGAAGGCCTGTTGGCCCATATTAGGCAGGTCCTTCACAGATCCATCCCACTAATATAATATTTGGTTTCATAAGAACATAAGAACATAAATAAGGAACACTGCAATAGTCCAAGAAAATGCAATCAACCCACCCCTCCCTCTCATTTCTTACTTCAGTTACCTTGTCATAAAATTCTAGTAGGCTTGTGACACAGGATTTGCCTTCCATGAATCTGTGCTGGCTATCGTTTATAACCTTGTTCCGCTCCAGGTTCTCCACGACTCTCCATCTGATAATCTTCTCCATGACATTGCATACTATACACGTCAGCAACACTGGTCTATAGTTTAATGCTTCATTTCTGTCTCCTTTCTTCGACATGGGGACTACATTTACCATCTTCCATACCTCATGTAGTTGCCCAGTTTCAAGGAATGTGTTGAAGATTGTGGTTAGTAGCACACACAGTGTCTCTGCTCCCTCTCTAAGGACCCACGGGAAGATGTCCATTCCTACCGCCTTTGAGGTATCACTGTCACTTAGGAGCTTCTTCACCTCCTCCTCAGTTGTGTGTATTTCATCCAACACTTGTTGGTATATCCCTTGTTGGTGTACCCCACTGTTTTCTCTTCCCAGTGTCCCTTCACCCTTTGAAGCTCATGTTGAGCTCCTCACATACCTCTTGATTGCTTCTTTTGAGTTCTCCACCTTCTTTCCTCAGCCTGATCACCTGGTCTTTGACTGTTGTCTTCCTCCTAATGTGGCTATACAGCAGTTTCAGGCCAGACTTGACTTTCGATGCAATGACATTTTCGTACTGTCACTTTGCCTCCTTTCTTATTTGTGCATACTCGTTTCTGGCTCCTCGACTAATCTCTTTATTTTCCTTTGTCCTTTGCTTCTTATACCTTTTCCATTCTTTGGTGCACTTAGTCTTTGCCTCCCTACACCTTCGTGCAAATCAAGGACTCGCTTTGGTCTTCCCATTATTTTTATTGCCCTTGAGAACAAACCTTTCCTCTGCCTCATTGCATTTTGTTGTTACATATTTCGTCATCTCGTTTACTGATTTTCCTACCAGTTCTCTGTCCCACTGAACCTCCTGCAGGGAGTTCCTTTTACCTGTGTAGTCCCCCTTTTTATAGTTTGGCTTTTCCCATTCAATTCCTGTTACACTCTCCACTTGTAATTCTACTATATAGTCAAAACTCAGAACCATGTGATCACTAGCTCCAAAGGGCATCTCAAAAAGTGATGTCCTCAATATCTGTACTGCTCAAGGTGAACACAAGGTCCAGTCTTGCTGGTTCCTCCTCCCCTCTCTCTCTGGGAGTTTCCCCTGCCGTGTTGAGCATGATTTTTTTCCCCAGTAGCCACGGCATTTTCTTGGCTCTCCAGTCCAGGACCCACATGGGGCCCCCGGGTTTTTCCCAGTCAATCTCGCTGTGGTTGAAATCACCCAAAACCAGTAATTTTAAATTCGCTCGGTGAGCTCTTCTTGCCACCGTCTGCCAGTCTGTCCACCATCTCTCTGTTTTTTCTTTTCGTTTTCCTCTCTTTGGCCCCTGCATTCTGTGGGGGGGTTTTATACATCACCCCAATGACTATTTTCCTCAAACAAAAATTGTCCCAAACCCTACTTAGCCCCTTTCCCTCCAATTCACCCATACCTTCCATTTCCTAAAATTTCCTCACGGGTTTTTATGAGCGGGAAAACCCTCCCTCCCCCTTTTCTGCTATCTTTCCTAAGGGCTGATATCCCGGTGGGAAAATTACGTCTTTTTATTGCCCTCAGTGAGTTTCTTTTCTGTGACTGCTATGGTCAAAGGGGATTTCTCATTGTTTCTTTCGTCCATTTTTCCCATTTTTAAATTCTTTTTATTCCGTCCGCTTCGTGTGTGTGTGTGTTTTGTGTGTGGTGTGTGTGTGTGTGGGGTTGTGTGTGTGTGGGGTGTGGTGTGTGGTGTGTGTACTCACCTATTTGGGACTCACCAAATTTTGGGGTTTTGGCCGGGGTCGAGACCGCCCCCTGGCCCCCCCTCTTAAACTGATCCTACGGGGGTCCCCCCTCTCTGCTTCCTAGTTTTTTGTCATACCCTTTTTCTTAAAATTATGTTTGGTTCCCCCCTCCACTACTTCATTTTGCTGGGCCCCTGTTCCACTTCCCTGACGACTCTATACTAAAAGAAAAAATTTTCCTAACGCCCTGTGACCCCGTCTGAGCCCTTCAGCTTCCAATTGTGACCCCTTTTTTTCTGGGGTCCCTTCTCGGGAACATCCTGTATCTGTCCACCTTGTCTTTCCCCCCGCAGTATCTTTTATGTTTGTTACCCTGTCTCCCCTAAAAACCCTTTTTACCTCCATTGTCGTCAATCCCCATTTCCCCCCAACCTTTCCCCATACGACATTCCCCTGACTCTGAACTCGCCTTTTGCAAACCCCTTTGTACTTTTTCTAACTTCTTGACCCGGGTTGAAAAGGGTGGGTTCCAGACGGGGCTGTATTCTCCAGTATTTGGGGCCCAACAAAACACAGTGTCAGTGTCTTGAAAAGATTCCTTATTAAAGGGATCGGAAAAAAAAAAAAAAAATAACGGCGCTTTTTTTTGGGAAATTTTGGAAACGGGTGGGTTAAAAGAAATACTTCTTCGGAGGGTTTTACTTTATTTTTAATGTGGTGGGTTTCACAGGCTTGGTTTTTTGTGCCCATGGGCCCCGGGGGGCCATGCCCGCGAGAGGAACCCGGGGGTTTCTTGTGTTTTGATGCCCCCGGCCCCCCTGTGTGAGTGAGGGCGAGGGAATCGGGGATACTGAAGGGGGCAAGGCCTAGGGGGCAGCCCCCAGCATTGCGCGAAATATGAACTAAGCTTGGGAGACACATGGGCTGTTTTTTGCAGACAAATACAGGGTGTTACAGAACGTTATTCCAGGTTTTCCAGCGCCTGTATCTGCCCGCCTTTATTTGGTTTATGGTTTCCTCCGGTGACGTGCCGGGTTATGGTCCCACCCCAAGAAACTTTTCTTTTCCCCGATTTAGATCGATTGCTTTTTTCCAAATACCTATACTTAACGCGGGCTCTTTCCCCCCCTCCCCAACTTATGACTTTGCATTTGGCAGGGTTGAATTCGAGAAGCCAGTTTCTGGACCACATGTCCAGCTTGTCCAGTCTCTTTGCAGTCCTCCTCATCTTCATCCAATTTAATCTTCTCATCAGCTTAACATCATCTGCGAATAGGGACACTTCAGAGTCTATTCCTTCCATCATGTCGTTCGCATATATAAAAAATAGCACTGGTCCTAGAACTGACCCCTGTGGGACCCCGCTCGTCACAGGCGCCCACTGTGATACCTCTTCACGTACCATGACTCGTTGTTGCCTCCCTGTCAGGTATTCCCTGATCCATTGCAGTGCCCTCCATGTTATATGCGCCTGACTCTCGAGCTTCTGCACTAATCTCTTGTGAGGAACTGTGTCAAAGGCCTTCCTGCAGTCCAGGAAAATGGAATCAACCCACTTTTTACTTCTGTTACCTTGTCATAAATCTCCAGAAGGTTTATGACACAGGATTTGCTTCCATACTCATGCTGGGTTTCATTTACAATCTTGATCCGTTCCAGGTGTACCAACCACGCTCCTGCCTGAAGAAAATTCTCATGACTTTGCACATTATACATGTCTGAGAGACACAGGGGTCTGTGTTTAGTAATGCCTCGTTGTCTGTTTCCTTTCTCTAAATAAGGGGACTACTTTTGCTGGCTTTCCATTTCTCGCAAGTAGTTGCCCAGTTTCAAGGGATGTGTTGAAGATTGTGGTTTGGCGGCAAGCACAGCAGTGCGTCTGCTGTCCTTCTCTAAGGACAACGGGAGATGTTGTACCTGTTCCCATTGCCTTTGAGGTATCAAGGTCACTTAGCAGCTTCTGCACTTCCTCGGTTGTTCGTATGTCATTCAACAACTTGGTTGGGATATTCCCTCTTGATGTTCCCTTCTGCGTTGTCTTCCCCCAGCACCTTCCTGTCTCTACTGTTAAAAACTTCCTTAAATCTCCTGTTTAGCTCCTCATATACTCCCTGATGATTTCTTGTGGAGTTCTCCACCTTTCTGTCCTCAGTCGATCGCCTAGGTCTGTGATACTGTCGATCTTCCTCCTGATGTTGCTATACAACAGTTTCGGGTCAGTACTTCTGACTTTCGTTGCTATGATTATTTTTCATTAACTGTCGTTGGGCACTATCTCCTTACATGTGCATACTCGCGTTCCTGGCTCTGCGGACTTATAATTTCCCTATTTTCATTGTTCTTTGCCTTCTGTACTTTTTTCCTTTCTCTACTGCACTTTGTTCTTGCCTCCTTCACGTCGGGTAAGCCAGGGGCTCGTTTGGTCTTCCATTGATCCTGTTTCCTATTGGAAATAAACCTTTCACACTGCATCCTTGCATGTTTGTTTGTTACATATTCTCATCATTTCATTTACTGGCTTCCTGCCAGCTCTCTGTCCCACTAGACCTCCTCAGGATGTTCTCAAACCTATATGTGTGATGTGTGTGAGCGTGTGTGTGTTGTGCGTGTGTGTTGTGTGTGTGTGTGTGTGTGTGTGTGTGGTGATGTGTGTGTGTGTGTGTGTGTGTGTGTGCGTGTGTGTGTGTGTGTTGTGTGCATGTGTGGATGTGTGTGTGTGTGTGTGCGTTCGTGTGTGTGTGCATGTGTGTATGGTGTGTGGTGTGTGTGTGCATGTGAGTATGTGTGTGTGTGTGTATATGTGTGTGTGTGTGTGTGTGCCATGTGTGTATGTGTGTGTGGTTTGTGTGTATGGGGTGTGTGTGTGGATGTGTGTGTTGTGTGTGTTGTGTGCATGTGTATTGTGTGTGATGTATGTGTAGTGTGTGTCGGTGTTGTCTTAATTCATCATATAGAGGACTTAGTGAGTGTCCTAGAGGTCTAAACATTGTTTACCATCCCACTCTCTGCAATAGTCCAGGTTTCTGAGTCACAAACAATTACGATGTGTTTGACCAGGGCTGTTCTGCGCCTCTTGGTGTTCTATGGACTATCCCTACAACACTACCAGTTTGGGTTGGAAATATCTTTGTAGATTTCATCTCCACAATGCTGGTTGAGATTCCATCATACATCTTCACCTTTCTGGTTCTTGACAGGTAAGATCTTCATTTCATGGGTGAGGCTGCAGGTAAAGGATCATATTCATGGGTGAGGCTGCAGGTAAGATCATTCAATTCATGGGTTGAAGGATGCGGTAACATTATCATTCATGGGTGACGGCTGCAGGTAGATAATCTCCATTCTTGGGTGAGGGCTGCAGGAAAGATCATCATTACAATGGGTGAGGCTGCAGGAGAAAGATTCATCATTCATGGGTGAGGCTGAAGGTAAGATCATCAATTCATGGGTGAGCTGCAGGTAAGCGCAGTCATTCATGGGTGAGGCTGCAGGTAACAATATCATTCATGGGTGAGGCTGCAGGTAACGATATCATTCATGGGTGAGGCTGCAGGTAACATCATCATTCATGGGTGAGGCTGCAGGTAACATCATAATTCATGGGTGAGGCTGCAGGTAACATCATAATTCATGGGTGAGGCTGCAGGTAACATCATAATTAATGGGCTAAGGCCTGCAGGTATACTATGTCATCATTCATGGGTGATGGCGAAGGTTACATTATCATTCAATGGCAGAGGCTGGAGGTAACATTATCATCATGGGTGAGGCTGGAGGTAACATCTTCATAATTCTTGGGTAAGGCTGCAGGTAACATCATCATTCATGGGTGAGGCTGCAGGTAACATTATCATTCATGGGTGAGGCTGAAGGTAACATTATCATTCATGGGTGAGGCTGGAGGTAACATCATAATTCATGGGTAAGGCTGCAGGTAACATCATCATTAATGGGTGAGGCTGCAGGTAACATTATCATTCATGGGTGAGGCTGAAGGTAACATTATCATTCATGGGGTGAGGGCTGGACGGTAACTCATAATTCATGGGTAGGCTGCATGGTAACAGTCACTATTCATGGGTGAGGCTGCCAGGGTAACATCATCTATTCATGGGTAGGCTGCATGGTAAACCATCATCATTCATGGGTGTGAGGCTGGAGGTAACATCATATAATTCATGGGTGAGGGCTGCATGGTTAAAGACATCATCATTCATCGGTCTTGAGGCTCGCAGGTATACATATTTTTCATAATTCATGGGTGAGAGCAAAGGACGGAACAATCATAATTCATGGTGAGGTCTGAAGGTAACAACATATTTATGTGTGAGGCTGCATGGTAACATCATTAATTCATGGGTGAGGCTGCAGGTAACATATAATTCTATGAGTGAGGCTGGATTGGTAACATTACACATATTCTTGTGTGAGGCTGCAGGTTAACATCATGATTCTTGGGTGGAGGTGCAGTTAACATCATAATTCATGGGTGAAGGCTGCACGGTAAATCCATCATTCATGGGTTGAGGCTGCAGGTAAATATCATAATTCTGGGTGAGGCTGGAAGGAAACATTCATCTAATCATGTTTGAGGCTTGCAGTAACAATCATAATTCATGGGTGAGGTGGTGGTAACATCATATTCATGGGTGAGGCTGAAAGGTAACATTAACTTTCATGGGTTTGAGGCTGCAGGGGTTAAACATCATCATTCATGGGTGAGGCTGCAGGTAACATCATAATTCATGGGTGAGGCTGCAGGTAACATCATCATTCATGGGTGAGGCTGCAGGTAACATCATCATTCATGGGTGATGAGGGCTGTAGGTAACACTTATCTATTCATGGTATGAAGTGCTGCTCGGTAACAGCTATAAAGTCATGGGTGAGGATGCAGGTTAAACATCATAATTCCATGGGTTGGAGGTGCAGGTAACATCATAATTCATGTGTGAGGCTGCAGGTAACATCATAATTCATGGGTGAGGCTGCAGGTAACATCATCATTCATGGGTGAGGCTGCAGGTAACATCATATTTCATGGGTGAGGCTGCAGGTAACATCATAATTCTGGGTGAGGCATGCAAGGTAACATAATAATTCATGGGTGGAGGCTTCAGGTAAACATCATAATTCATTTGGGTTGGAGCCTGAAGGGGAAATCAGAAGTAATAGGTGAGGCTGAAGGGAACTATCATCATTCATGGGTGAGGGGCTGCATGGTAACATCAGTCATTCATGGGTGTGGGCCTGCAGGGTAACACATCATTCATGGGTGAGGCTGCAGGATAACATTATCATTCGTGGGTGAGGCTGCAGGTAAAATATAATTCATGGGGTGTGGCTGCAAGCGTAACATCATAAATTACTCATGGTTGAGGCTGCAGGGAACATCATAATTCATGGGTGATCCTGCAGGTAACATCATAATTCATGGGTGAGGCTGCAGGTACATCATGTAATTCACATTGGTGAGGATGGAGGGTAAAATCATAATTCATGGGTTTGAGCTAGCAGGTAACACATAAGTCTATGGAGTGAGCTAGAGGTAACATCATCCGTTGTAAGAAGTTCATGGGGTGAGGCTTGCAGGTAACATTTCATTCATGGCGTGAGGCTGCAGGTTAATCATAATTCATTGGTGAGGGCTTTGGGGAGGTTATACATATAATTCATGGGTGAGGCTGCAGGTAACATCATCATTCATGGGTGAGGCTGCAGGTAACATCATCATTCATGGGTGAGGCTGCAGGTAACATCATCATTCATGGGTGAGGCTGCAGGTAACATCATCATTCATGGGTGAGGCTGCAGGTAACATCATCATAACTCATCGGGTTGACGGGAGGATGGAGGTAACATCATAATTCATGGGTAAGGCTGCAGGTAACATCATCATTCATGGGTGAAGCTGCAGGTAACATCATCATTCATGGGTGAGGCTGCAGGTAACATCATAATTCCTGGGTTGAGGATGGAGGTAAACATCATATATTATGTGTGAGGCTGAAGGTACATCAGAATTCATGGGAGAGGATGCAGGTAACATCATAAATCATGGGTGAGGCTGGAGGTAACATCATCATTCATGGGTGAGGCTGAAGGTAACATTATCATTCATGTGTGAGGCTGCAGGTAACATCATCATTCATGGGTGAGGCTGCAGGTAACCTCATAATTCATGGGTGAGGCTGCAGGTAACATTATTCATTCTATGGGTGGGCTTGCAGGTAACATATCATTCATGGGTGAGGCTGAAGGGGCTGACAGTCATCATATCTTTGGCAATCGTGAGGCTGCAGGATAACATCATCATTCATGTGTGGCTGCAGGTAACATCATAATTCATGGGTGAGGCTGAAGGTAACATTATCATTCATGGGTGAGGCTGGAGGTAACATCATAATTCATGTGTGAGGTGCAAGGTACATCATAATTCATGGAGTGAGGATGCAGGTAAGATTGTTAATTCATGGGTGAGGCGCAGGTAACATCATAATTCATGGGTGTGAGGAATGCAGGTAACATCTTTATTCATGGGTGAGGCTTGTGGTAACATCATCTTTCATGGGTGAGGCTGCATGGTACATCATCATTCATGGGTGTATGACGATGCAGGTAAACATGATCATTCATGGGTGAGGCTGCGCAGGGTAACATTAACAGTCATGGGTGAGGCTGCAGGGTAACATCCATAATTCTATGGGTGACGGCTGCAGGTAACATCATATTCATGGACGTGTGAGGCTGAGGTAATCATCATTTTTCATGTGTGAGGCGGCAGGTAACATAATAATATATCAATGGGTGGGCTGAGGATGCAGGTAAAATTCCATAATTCATGGGTGAGGTAGAAGGTTAACTTCAATCATTCATGGGTGAGGCTGCAGGTAAAATCATAATTCATGGGTGAGGTCATAGAGGTAACTATATAATTCATGGGAGAGGCTCCCAGTAATCTTATCATTCATGGGGTGAGGCTAGAGGTAAACATCATATTCATAGGTGAGGCTAGAGGTAACATATAATTCATGGTGAGGTGCTGAGGTAACATCATAATTCATGGGCGGTGAGGCTGACTGAAAAGGTACATTAATCATTCGGGGTGAGGCTGCAGGTAACATCATCATTCATGGGTGAGGCTGCAGGTAACATCATAATTCATGGGTGAGGCTGAAGGTAACATTATCATTCATGGGTGAGGCTGGAGGTAACATCATAATTCATGTGTGAGGCTGCAGTACATCCATTAATTCATGGGGTGAGGTGCAGGTAACATCATAATTCATGGGTGAGGCTGCAGGTAACATCATAATTCATGGGTGAGGATGCAGGTAACATCATAATTCATGCGGTGAACTGGCTGCAGGTAAATCATTCTTGGGTTAGGGGGGACTGCAGGTAACATTTATCATTCATGGGTGAGAGCTGCAGGAACATCAATATTTCATGGGTGAGGCTGAAGGTAACACTTATATTCATGGGTGTATCTGCAGGTAACATGCATAATTCATGGGTGAGCATGCAGGTAACTCATAATTCATTGGGTGAGACTGCAGGAAACATCATCATTCATGGGTGAGCTGCATGGTAACATCATCATCATGGGTGATGCTGCACGTGTAACAGTCAGCATTCATGGGGGTGGCTGCAGTAACATTATCATTTCATCGGGAGAGGACTTGCATGGTAACATAAAATTCATGGGTGGATGGCTGCAGGTAACATCATAATTCATTGGGTGAGGTGCAGGAAACATCATAATTCATGGGTGGAGCTCTGCAAGCGTATCATCATAATTCATGGGGTGAGGCTGCAGCGTTACATCATAATTCATTGGTGAGGTATGGACTATGGTGTTAACATCATATTTCATGGAGTGGAGCTGCAGGAGAAAGACATCATAATTCAGGCAGTGAGGTAGAGGTAACATTCATAATTCATGGGTGAGGCTGCAGGTAACATTATCATTCATGGGTGAGGCTGCAGGTAACATCATAATTCATTGGTGAGGCTGCAGGTAACATCATAATTCATGGGTGAGGCTGCAGGCAAAAAAGAAAAAAAACAAATAAAAACTACAAAAAAAAACAAAAAAAAAAAAAAAAAACATTATCATTCATATGGTGAGGCTGCAGGTAACATCATCACTTCATGGGTGAGGATGCAGTAACATTATCATTCATGGGTGAGTCTAGCATGGTAACATCATAAATTCATTAGTGAGCTGCAGTGTAAGTCATTAATTCTGCGTGAGGCTGGATATGGTAAATTCATATTTGATGGGTAAGGCCGCAGGTAACTCATCATTCATTGGGTGAAGCTGACAAGGTAACATCATGCATTCATGGGTGAGGCTGAGGTATAATAATAATTCATAGGGTGGAGGCTGGAGGAACATCATAATTCATGTGTGAGACTGAGGGTAAACATCATAATTTCATGGGTGAGGTTGAAGGTAACATCATAAAATCATGGGGTTGGGCTGGAGGTAACAGTCATAATTCATGAGGTGAGCCTGATAAGGTAACATTATCATTCATGGTGTGAGGCTGCAGGAAACATCATCTTTCATGGGTGAGGCTACAGGTAAAACTCATAAATTACGGGTGAGGCTGAAAGGTAACATTGTTCACATTCATGGGTGAGGCTGCAGGTAACATCATCATTCATGGGTGAGGCTGAAGGTAACATTATCATTCATGGGTGAGGCTGCAGGTAACATCATCATTCATGTGTGGCTGCAGGTAACATCATAATTCATGGGTGAGGCTGAAGGTAACATTATCATTCATGGGTGAGGCGGCTGGACGGATAACATCATAATTTCTCACGGTGTGAGGCTGCAGGTAAACATAATAATCATGGAGTGAGGATGCAGGTATCTTCTTAATTCATGGGTGAGGCTGCAGGTAACATCATAATTCATGGGTGAGGATGCAGGTAACATCATAATTCATGGGTGAGGATGCAGGTAACATCATCATTCATGGGTGAGGCTGCAGGTAACATCATCATTCATGGGTGAGGCTGCAGGTAAACATCATTCAGTCATGGGTTGAAGGCTGCAGGTAACATTACATTCATGGGTGATGGCTGCAGGTAACATCATAATTCATGGGTGAGGGCTGCAGGGTAACATTCTAATTTCATGGGTGTGGTGTATGGTAACATAGAAATTCATGGGTGAGGCATGCAGGGTAACATTATCATTCATGGGTGTGGACTGAGGTACATCATCATTCATGGGTGAGGCTGGCCAAGGATAATTATCATTCAGGGGTGAGGCTGCAGGATCTAACATCATCATTCATGGGTGAGGCCACTGCAGGTAACATCATCATTCCATGGGGGTGAGGGGCTGCACGGTAACATCAATCATTCATGCGGTGATAGGCCTCGCAGGTTAACATCATAATTCATGTGTGAGGCTGCCCAGTGTAAACATATTAATTCATGGGTGAGGCGGCATGGTAACTAGTAATTCATGGGTGAGGCTGCAGGTAACACATTAATTCATGGTGTGTGGCTGCAACGGTTACATCATTTTTCATGGGTGATGAGGATTGCCAGCTAACATAATAGGGCAGGGGTGAGGCTGGCCGCTGGAAC
The DNA here is from genome assembly GCF_026875155.1 of Cherax quadricarinatus. NCBI lineage: Eukaryota > Metazoa > Arthropoda > Malacostraca > Decapoda > Parastacidae > Cherax > Cherax quadricarinatus. The sequence continues at coordinate 22,688,628 of NC_069452.1, read as the reverse complement.
CCCAATTGGTAACATCATAATTCATGGTGTTGAGGCTTGCAAGTAACATCAAAATTCATGGGGGTGGCTGCAGGTTCTTCATAAGTCCTTGAGAGTGAGGCTTGCAGGTAATCATAATTCGTGGAGTGAGGACTGCAAGTCGTACATCATAATTCATGGGTGAGGGCTGCAAGGTAACATCTTAATTCATGGGTTGAGTGCTGCTATGGTAACATCATATTTCATGGGTGAGGCTGCAGGTAACATTCAATTTCATGGGTGTGGCTGGAGAGGATCACATCTGACTACATGATTGTGAAATGCATTTACGATATTTCAAAATACAACTATTAATTCAAGAAATAATAATGAATGGTGTTAATTATAGCTCTTGGAAAGGTCAGATAGAGTTTATAAGTGTTATCATATTGTTATATTAGAACATTAGACACTTGCCAGTTCAGCAAGATCTTAGAAAATTCATCATTTATGACAACAACTATAATTGACCTCGCAAACAAAACTAAGATACCCTCGTAAATAATTGTGTTGAACAAAATCTATGAGATCCGAGACTCCGCGAGAGTCATGTTGGGTGCTTACTGTTATTACCACACAGGGTGCTGAGAGTCACTGTAGGTTGTGTTACTGTGATACCACACAGGGTGTGTGAGTAATCGTAGGTGGTTACTGTTATACAACACAGTGTGGGAGAGTCAGTGGGTTGCTACTGTTTTACACACAGTTGTGTGAGAGTCATGTTGTTGCTCTGTTATACCACACAGTGTGTGAGAGTCATGTAGTGTTGATTATGTTATACCACTAGTATTGGTGATGAGTCATGTTGTTTGTTACTGTTATAACCACGCAACGTGTGTGAGATTCATGATGGTTGGGTAATGTTATACCACACAGGGTGTGAGGAGAGTCATTGTTGGTTGCTACTGCTTATACCACACAGCTGTGTGTGAGTCATGATGGTTGTTACTGTTTATATACCACACAGTGTGTTGAGTGTCATGTTGGTATGTTACGGTATTCCACACAGTGTTGTAGAGGAGTCGTGTAGGCTTTTACAGTTATACCACACAGTGTGTGAGAGTAATGTTGGTTGTTAATTTTATACAACACAGTGTGTGAGCCATGTAGATTCTTACTGATATATCACACAGTGTGTGAGAGTCATACAGGGTATTACTGATTTACCACACAGTGTTAGACGCGTGTAGGCTCTTACTGTTATACCACACAGTGTTTGAGAGCCATGTAGATTCTTACTGTTATACCACACAAAGTGTGAGAGTCTCATTGTTGTGAATGTTATATCACACATTGTGTGAGAGTCACATTGTCGTTGCTGTTACACCACAGTGTGTGAGAGTCATGTTGGTAATTATTGTTGTACCACACAGTGTGAGTCATGTAGGTTGTTGCTGTTTTCCCAAAGTGTTTGAGAGTCATATAGGGTATTACTGTTATATCACACACTGTGAGAGAGTCATCTAGATTGTTACTGCTATAACTCTCAGTGTGTGAGAGTCAAATAGGGTATCAGTGCATTACCACACAGTGTGTGAGAGACTTGTTGGTTGCTACTCTTATATCTCTCAGTGTGTGAGAGTCGTGTTGTTTGTTACTCTTTTACCACACAGTGTGTGAGAGTAATGTAGGTTGATACTGTTATACCACACAGTGTGTGAGAGTCGTTTAGGTTGTTACTGTTATACAACACAGTGAGTGAGAGTAATGTAAGTTGTTACTATCATACCGCACAGTGTGTGAGAGTCATGTTGGTTGTTACTGTTGTACAACACTGTGTGAGAGTCATGTAGGTTGTTACTGTTATACCACACAGTGTGTGATAGTCATGTAGGTTTTAATTGTAATACCACACAGTGTGTTAGAGTCGTGTACGTAGTTACTGTTTTACAGCATAGTGTGGGAGAGTCGTGTTGGTTGATTCTGTTATACAACACAGTGAGTGAGAGTCATGTAGGTTCTTACTGTTATAAGACAGAGTGTGTCAGAGTCTTATACGGTGTTACTGTTATACCACATAGTGTGGGAGAGTCGTGTTGGTTTTTATTGTTATGCCACACAGTGTAGGTTGTTATACAACACATGTAGGTTGTTACTGATATAACACACAGTGTGCGAGAGTCCTGTAGGTTTGTAATGTTACACCACACATTGTATGAGAGACACGTAGGTTGTTACTGTTATGCCACACTGTGTAACTGTCATGTAGGTTGTTACTGTTATACCACACAGTGTGTGAGAGTCATGTACGTTGTTACTGTTATACCACACAGTGTGTGAGAGTCATGTTGGACGTTACTCTTATACCACACAGTATGTGAGAGTTGTGCTGGATGTTACTGTTATACCACACAGTGTGTGAGTGTCGTGTTGGACGTTACTCTTATACCACACAGTATGTGAGAATTGTGCTGGATGTTACTGTGATACCACACAGTATGTGAGAGTCATGTAGGTTGATACTGTTATACCACACAGTGGATAAAAGTCATTCCACCTCTTACATGCGCTTAGGTTGTTACTGTTATGCCACGCAGTGTGTAAGAGTCATTTAGGTTGTTACTGTTATACCACACAGTGTGTAAGAGTCATTTAGGTTGTTACTGTTATACCACACAGTGTGTGTAAGTCATTTAGGATTTACGTTTTACACACACATGTGTAAGAGTCATGTAATGGGTGTTACTGTTATGCCACACAGGTGTGTAAGAGTTCATTTTAGGTTGTTACCTGTTATACCGACACAGTGTGTAAAAAGTCATTTAGAGATGTAAACGGTTTATACACACAGTGTGTGAAGTCCTAGTTGGTTTTTACTGTTATGCCACACAGTGCTGTGCGAGTAACGTAATGCCCCCCCCCCCCCCCCCCCCCCCCCCCCCCCCCCATAGGTTGTTTACTGTTATACCACACAGTGTTGTGAGAGTTAGGTTGGTTGTTACTGGATATTCCACACAGTGTGTGAGTCATATATTGCTACTTACTGTTTTACCACACTGGTGTGTGAGAGTCGTGTAGGCTTTTACCATTTACAACACCAGTGTGCTGAGAGCCATATAGATTCTTTAATGTTATACTACACACAGTAAATAACAAAAAGGCACAATACCGTGAATGGAAGATACACAATTAACCCGCACATAAAGAGAGGAAGCTTACGCGATGTTTCGGTCCGACGTGGACATCTGACAAAGTAACATAACAGAAGTGAACAGGACGGCTATATTAGACAGGCGAAGAGGTGGTATGGTGGTAGTAGTAGTAGTAGTCAGTAGTAGTAGTTGTAGTAGGAGTAGTAGTAGTAGTAGTAGTAGTAGTAGTAGTAGTGTAGTAGTAGTAGTACAAGGAATGGGGGTAATACACACGACAGATGAAATTAATACACTTGTGCAACTACCCGGGCATCCCTATCGTTAGACGTTTCGCCATCCATCCTGCCACTGGATGGCTAATAATCCACAACAAAGACAAAACCTAGACGCCCGCCACCATAGTGTGTCTTAATTTCATCAGTAGTTTGTAGTAGTTTGTAGTAGAAGAGGTATAGGATAGTAGTGGTGTGGTTTAGAAGTGGGAAATATGGCGGACGAGCCAGACAAAAACAAAGGTAAGGGGAGCACTGCAAGAGAGCTAGGCGGCCCCACTGAGAGAGAGCAGCAGCACAGAGGTGGTGATAGGGGAAGTGGTTGAAATAAATGAAGAATGACAGAACACCTGAGACAGAAGAGAGAAAGGACAACCAGAGGAGAATAGGAAAGATAAAAGGGGAAAGGGATAAAAGAAAAAAACAAGAAAAATGAAGGATTCCGGTTAAGTCAACACGGTGTTCTGAAGTTTGAGCATTTTTACAATGTAGTGGGAGAGGAAGGCATCTACAGAGGGGAACGAAAGGCCAGAGCAAGGTTCATACAAGTAAAAGTTGTGTATTAGAGGGTTCAACTAGAGCGGCGACTGTTCGAGTTGTGAAGTAGGGAAGACAGTTTTAGCAGAAGACACAGTCTATAGGATGGCTAAGGATCTCTGACGTGACAGAAAAGAGCATTGTTAGTGTCGGGAAGCCTAACACTATTTTTGTGCTCCCTAAGTCTGTCAGAAAGAGATCGACCAGTTTCTCCGAAGTATTGAAGAGGACAGGAGGAGCAAGAAATAGAGTAGACACCAGGAGCATCTGTAGAGGGAGGATAGGACTGATACGGTAGATTAGTGCGAAGAGTGTTAGTCTGGCGGAAGGTAAGCTTGATGTCTAAGGGACGGAGAGAATTGTTGAGATTAGAAAGACCGGAAATGTAGGGAAGGCAGAGGATAGAAGAGTTCCCACACAGTGTGTGAGAGTCATACAGGGTATTACTGATTTACCACACAATGTGTGAGACGCGTGTAATCTGTTACTGTTATACCACACAGTGTGTGAGAACCATGTAGATTCTTACTGTTATACCAGACAGTGTGTGAGAGTCACATTGTTGTGACTGTTATATCACAGAGTGTGTAAGAGTCATACTGTTGTTGCTGTTACACCACAGTGTGTGAGAGTCATGTCCATATGACAACAGGAAAATGCAAACTCCCTTCCTGTAAGCTTTTTCACCCTGAACTGTGTACCTCTTCAGTACAGGAAAGACTGTGCTATAACTTAAATTGCCAGGCATACCATCTAAAGGGGACAAAAAGATACAAAACATCCAGGCCATGGGAAAACCTGGGTAGCCACAGCCACTCAAGAGGGAGAGGTTTTTTAGTGCCAGGAAGGAAAAAAAACTGGCAGGAAATGGCAGAAATCGTACACCAAATCCAGTCATTCCTGGAGTGGAACAACAGTCGATGGCCTCCACTCCAAACCAACAGATACAGATACTAATGCCGGAAAAAAAATCCCCCCCCGGTACCAACAATACCACCAGTTCGATAACATTCTTCTTTGCAAATATACAGGGTCTAAAGCCAGCAAAATACCTTTCATCCGTGGACTGCTTGCAGAGGCAAAGGCAATGTTCGCGGCTTTCACTGAGACCCACATAAAGGATCACTTGGACAACGAAATATGGATCCCAGGTTACAACCTATACAGATGTGACAGAGTGAACAGGCAAAAGGGGGGGGTTGGCCTGTACATTGCAGAGTCACTTGTTTGCACAGAACTGCTTAATGCCTCAAATGACGTAGTGGAAGTTTTTAGCAGTAAAGGTCGAGAACCAAAACCTAGTCATTGTGGTAGTCTACAAGCCTCCGGATGCAACTTCCCAGCAATTCCAGGAACAGCTGTTAAAAATTGACCACTGTCTGGAAAATCTTCCAGCTCCTGCACCCAACATCTTGCTCCTGGGGGATTTCAACTTAAGGCACCTAAAATGGAGGAATATAGCAAATAATATTGTTGCAGAAATAACACCAGGAGGCAGCTCTGATGAAAACTCACACTCACACGAGCTTTTAAATCTCTGCACAAAATTAAATTTAAACCAGCAAATAATAGAGCCTACTAGACTGGAGAATACACTAGACCTCATATTCACTAACAATGATGATCTGATAAGAAATGTCACCATATCAAAAACAATATACTCAGATCACAACATAATTGAGGTTCAGACATGTATGCGTGGAGCCCCAGACCGACAAAATGAGACTAGTCACGAGGGAGCATTCACCAAATTCAACTTCAATAACAAAAACATAAAGTGGGACCAAGTAAACCAAGTCCTAACCGATATAAGCTGGGAAGATATACTAAGCAACACAGACCCAAACTTATGCCTAGAACAGATTAACTCGGTGGCACTCGATGTATGCACAAGGCTTATTCCTCTAAGAAAAAGGAGGAGTAGATGTAAAATAGAAAGAGACAGGCGCTCCCTTTACAGGCGACGGAAAAAGAATAACAGAGCGGCTAAAAGAGGTCAATATATCTGAAATGCGCAGGGAGACACTGGTCAGAGAAATAGCAAGCATCGAACTTAAGCTAAAAGAATCCTTTAGGAGTCAGGAATCGCGGGAAGAACTAAAAGCCATAAATGAAATCGAAAGAAACCCAAAGTATTTCTTCTCCTATGCCAAATCAAAATCGAGAACAACGTCCAGTATTGGGCCCCTACTTAAACAAGATGGGTCCTACACAGATGACAGCAAGGAAATGAGTGAGCTACTCAAGTCCCAATATGACTCAGTTTTTAGCAAGCCGCTAACCAGACTGAGAGTCGAAGATCAAAATGAATTTTTTATGAGAGAGCCACAAATTTGATTAACACAAGCCTATTCCGATGTTATCCTGACGCCAAATTACTTCGAACAGGCGATAAATGACATGCCATGCACTCTGCCCCAGGGCCAGACTCATGGAACTCTGTGTTCATCAAGAACTGCAAGAAGCCCCTATCACGAGCCTTTTCCATCCTATGGAGAGGGAGCATGGACACGGGGGTCGTCCCACAGTTACTAAAAACAACAGACATAGCCCCACTCCACAAAGGGGGCAGTAAAGCAACAGCAAAGAACTACAGACCAATAGCACTAACATCCCATATCATAAAAATCTTTGAAAGGGTCCTAAGAAGCAAGATCACCACGCATCTAGAAACCCATCAGTTACAAAAACCCAGGGCAACATGGGTTTAGAACAGGTCGCTCCTGTCTGTCTCAACTATTGGACCACTACGACAAGGTCCTAAATGCACTAGAAGACAAAAAGAATGCAGATGTAATATATACAGACTTTGCAAAAGCCTTCGACAAGTGTGACCATGGCGTAATAGTGCACAAAATGCGTGCTAAAGGAATAACAGGAAAAGTCGGTCGATGGATCTATAATTTCCTCACTAACAGAACACAGAGAGTAGTCGTCAACAGAGTAAAGTCCGAGGCAGCTACGGTGAAAAGCTCTGTTCCACAAGGCACAGTACTCGCTCCCATCTTGTTCCTCATCCTTTATCCCGACATAGACAAGGATGTCAGCCACAGCACCGTGTCTTCCTTTGCAGATGACACCCGAATCTGCATGACAGTGTCTTCCATTGCAGACACTGCAAAGCTCCAGGCAGACATCAACCAAATCTTTCAGTGGGCTGCAGAAAACAATATGAAGTTCAACGATGAGAAATTTCAATTACTCAGATATGGTAAACATGAGGAAATTAAATCGTCATCAGAGTACAAAACAAATTCGGGCCACAAAATAGAGCGAAACACCAACGTCAAAGACCTGGGAGTGATCATGTCGGAGGATCTCACCTTCAAGGACCATAACATTGTATCAATCGCATCTGCTAGAAAAATGACAGGATGGATAATGAGAACCTTCAAAACTAGGGAGGCCAAGCCATGATGACACTCTTCAGGTCACTTGTTCTATCTAGGCTGGAATATTGCTGCACACTAACAGCACCTTTCAAGGCAGGTGAATTGCCGACCTAGAAAATGTACAGAGAACTTTCACGGCGGCGCATAACGGAGATAAAACACCTCAATTTTTGGGGAGCGCTTGAGGTTCCTAAACCTTTTATTCCCTGGAACGCAGGGGGGAAGAAAATAAAATGATTATATACACCTGGAAAATCCTAGAGGGACAAAGTACCGAACTTGCACACGAAAATCACTCATTACGAAAGCAAAAGACTTGGCAGACGATGCACCATCCCCCCAATGAAAAGCAGGGTGTCACTAGCACGTTAAGAGACCATACAATAAGTGTCAGGGGCCCGAGACTGTTCAACTGCCTCCCAGCACACATAAGGGGGATTACCAACAGACCCCTGGCAGTCTTCAAGCTGGCACTGGACAAGCACCTAAAGTCAGTTCCGGATCAGCCGGGCTGTAGCTCGTATGTTGGTTTGCGTGCAGCCAGCAGCAACAGCCTGGTTGATCAGGCTCTGATCCACCAGGAGGCCTGGTCTCAGACCGGGCCGCGGGGGCGTTGACCCCCGGAACTCTCTCAAGGTAAACTCCAGGTAAACAGTGTGTGAGAGTCATATTGTTGTTGCTGTTACACCACAGTGTGTGAGAGTCATACTGTTGTTGCTGTTACACCACAGTGTGTGAGAGTCATATTGGTAATTAATGTTGTACCACACAGTGTGAAACATGTGGGTTGTTGCTGTTTTCACAGAGTGTTTGAGAGTCACATAGGATATTACTGTTATATCACACAGTGTGTGAGAGTCATATACATTGGTACTGCTATAACTCTCAGTGAGTGAGAGTCATATTGTTGTTGCTGTTACACCACAGTGTGTGAGAGTCATATTGTTGTTGCTGTTACACCACAGTGTGTGAGAGTCATATTGTTGTTGCTGTTACACCACAGTGTGTGAGAGTCATATTGTTGTTGCTGTTTACACCACAGTTGTGAGAGTCATATTGTTGTTGCTGTTACAAACCCCAGTGGTGAGAGTCATATTTTTGTGACTGTTACACCACAGTGTGTGGGGAGTCATATTGTTGTTGCTGTTACATCCAGTGTGTGAGAGTCAATATGTTGTTGCTGTTACATCACAGTGTGTGAGGTCATATTGTTGTGACTGTTACACCACAGTGTGTGGAGGTCATATTGTTGTTACTGTTACATCCACAGTGTGTGGAGTCATATTGTTGTTGCTGTTACACCACAGTGTGTGGGAGTCATATTGTTGTGACTGTTACATCACAGTTTGTGAGAGTCATTTTGTTGTTGCTGTTACACCACAGTGTGTGAGAGTCGATTGTTGTTGCTGTTACACCACAGTGTGTGAGAGTCATATTGTTGTTGCTGTTACACCACAGTGTGTGAGAGTCATATTGTTGTTGCTGTTACATCACAGTGTGTGAGAGTCATATTGTTGTGACTGTTACACCACAGTGTGTGAGAGTCATATTGTTGTTACTGTTACATCACAGTGTGTGAGAGTCATATTGTTGTTGCTGTTACACCACAGTGTGTGAGAGTCATATGTTGTTGTGTTTACATCACAGTGTGTGAGAGTCATATTGTTGTTGCTGTTACACCACAGTGTGTGAGAGTCATATTGATGTTGCTGTTACACCACAGTGTGTGAGAGTCATATTGATGTTTGCTGTACACCACAGTGTGTGAGAGTCATATTGTAGTGACTGTTTTCACCACAGTGTGTGAGAGTTTATATTGTTGTTACTGTTACACCACAGTGTGTGAGAGTCTATTGTTGTTGCTGTTACACCACAGTGTGTGAGAGTCATTTGATGTTGCTGTTACACCCAGTGTGTGAGAGTCATATTGTTGTTGCTGTTTTCAACCACAGTGTTTGAGAGTCATATTGTTGTTGCTGTTACACCACAGTGTGTGAGAGTCATATTGATGTTGCTTTTTACAAAACCACAGTGTGTGAGGGGTCATATTGTTGTTTTCTGTTACATCACAGTGTGTGAGAGTCATATTGTTGTTGCTGTTACATCCCAATGTGTGTGAGAGTCATATTGTTGTTGCTGTTACACCACAGGTTTTGAAAAGTCATATTGTAGTGACTGTTACACCACAGTGTGTGAGAGTCATATTGTTGTTGCTGTTACATCACAGTGTGTGAGAGTCATATTGTTGTTGCTGTTACATCACAGTGTGTGAGAGTCATATTGTTGTGACTGTTACACCACAGTGTGTGAGAGTCATATTGTTGTTGCTGTTACATCACAGTGTGTGAGAGTCATATTGTTGTGACTGTTACACCACAGTGTGTGAGAGTCATATTGTTGTGACTGTTACATCACAGTGTGTGAGAGTCATATTGTTGTTGCTGTTACATCACAGTGTGTGAGAGTCATATTGTTGTTGCTGTTACACCACAGTGTGTGAGAGTCATATTGTAGTGACTGTTACACCACAGTGTGTGAGAGTCATATTGTTGTTGCTGTTACATCACAGTGTGTGAGAGTCATATTGTTGTTGCTGTTACATCACAGTGTGTGAGAGTCATATTGTTGTGACTGTTACACCACAGTGTGTGAGAGTCATATTGTTGTTGCTGTTACATCACAGTGTGTGAGAGTCATATTGTTGTGACTGTTACACCACAGTGTGTGAGAGTCATATTGTTGTTGCTGTTACAAACACAGTGTGTGAGAGTCATATTGTGTTGCTGTTACACCACAGTGGGTGAGAGTCATACTGTTGTTGCTGTTACACCACAGTGTGTGAGAGTCATATTGTGTTGCTGTTACCAAACCCCAGTGTGTTTAGGGGTCATTTGTTGTTTCTGTTACATCACAGTGTGTGGGGAGTCATATGTTGTGACTGTTACACCACAGTGTGTGAGAGTCATATTGTTGTTGCTGTTACACCACAGTGTGTGAGAGTCATATTGTTGTTGCTGTTAACACCCAGTGTGTGGAGAGTCATACTGTTGTTACTGTTACACCACAGTGTGGAGAGTCATATTGTTGTTGCTGTTACATCACAGTGTGTGAGAGTCATATTGTTGTGACTGTTACACCACAGTGTGTGAGAGTCATATTGTTGTTGCTGTTACATCACAGTGTGTGAGAGTCTATTTTTGTTGCTGTTACTACAGTGTGTGAGAGTCATATTGTTGTTGCTGTTACACCACAGTGTGTGAGAGTCATATTGTTTTGCTGTTACATCACAGGTTGTGAGAGTCATATTGTTGTTGCTGTTTACATTTACAGTGTGTGAGAGTCATATTGTTGTTGCTGTTACACCACAGTGTGTGAGAGTCATATTGTTGTTGCTGTTACACCACAGTGTGTGAGAGTCATATTGTTGTTGCTGTTACACCACAGTGTGTGAGAGTCATATTGTGATGAATGGTTTGAAAAACCGACAAGTTGAAGATTGAGACACTTATGCAGCATATGGGAATCTTTTAATTCAGGAAAAGTTTCGCCACACAGTGGGTTCATCAGTCCAGTACAAAGAGGAAGGCGTAAGGAGAGGAGGAGAATGAGGTAATCAGTCCCTCAACCTGGAGTCGATGTGTTCAGTCCATCAATCTTGTAGAATGTACAGCATAGGGGCCCTAGACGTGGCTTTTTATACTGTAGTGAGGTGACGTGTGAAGCAGGGAAGGGGGCGGGGTCATAGTGGTACCATCCACTAGTCGAAGTAGGTCTTCGTCCAAAGGTTGAACAGGTGTTGAAGAATTCTTTGTAACAAGACCCCACGATGCTGCGTGTCTGACAGTTGTGTTGAATGGTTTGAAAAACGACAAGTTGAAGATTGAGACACTTATGCAGCATATGGGAATCTCTATTCAGGAAACGTTTCGCCACACAGTGGCTTCATCAGTCCAGTACAAAGAGGAAGGCGTAAGGAGAGGAGGAGAATGAGGTAATCAGTCCCTCAACCTGGAGTCGATGTGTTCAGTCCATCAATCTTGTAGAATGTACAGCATAGGGCCGTAGACGTGGCTTATATACTGTAGTGAGGTGACGTGAAGCAGAAGGAGGCGGGGTCATAGTGGTACCATCCACTAGTCGAAGTAGGTCTTCGTCCAAAGGTTGAACAGGTGTTGAAGAATTCTTTGTAACAAGACCCCACGATGCTGCCGTGTCTGACAGTTGTGATGAATGGTTTGAAAAACCGACAAGTTGAAGATTGAGACACTTATGCAGCATATGGGAATCTTTATTCAGGAAACGTTTCGCCACACAGTGGCTTCATCAGTCCAGTACAAAGAGGAAGGCGTAAGGAGAGGAGGAGAATGAGGTAATCAGTCCCTCAACCTGGAGTCGATGTGTTCAGTCCATCAATCTTGTAAAATGTACAGCATAGGGCCGTAGACGTGGCTTATATACTGTAGTGAGGTGACGTGAAGCAGAAGGAGGCGGGGTCATAGTGGTACCATCCACTAGTCGAAGTAGGTCTTCGTCCAAAGGTTGAACAGGTGTTGAAGAATTCTTTGTAACAAGACCCCACGATGCTGCCGTGTCTGACAGTTGTGATGAATGGTTTGAAAAACCGACAAGTTGAAGATTGAGACACTTATGCAGCATATGGGAATCTTTATTCAGGAAACGTTTCGCCACACAGTGGCTTCATCAGTCCAGTACAAAGAGGAAGGCGTAAGGAGAGGAGGAGAATGAGGTAATCAGTCCCTCAACCTGGAGTCGATGTGTTCAGTCCATCAATCTTGTAAAATGTACGCATAGGGCCGTAGACGTGGCTTATATACTGTAGTGAGGTGACGTGAAGCAGAAGGAGGCGGGGTCATAGTGGTAACCATCCACTAGTCGAAGTAGGTTTTCGTCCAAAGGTTGAACATTTTGTTGAAATTTTTTGTAACAAGACCCCACGATTGCTGCGTGTCTGACTAAGCCCGTCTAGGGCCCCCTATGCTGTACTTCTACAAGATTGAGGACCTGAACACTTTTGACTCCGGTTGAGGGATGATTCCCTCATTCTCCTTCTCCTTCGCCTTCCTCTTTGTATGGATGAGAAGCCATGTGTGGCGAAACGTTTCCTAAATAAAGTTCCCATATGCTGATAAGTGTTCAATTTTCATTGTCGGTTTTTCAAACCATTCATCAAAACTGTCAGACACGGCGCATCGTGGGGTCTTGTTACAAAGAATTCTTAAAAACCTGTTCAATTTGGACAAAGACCTACTTCGATGTGGATGGTACCACTATGCCCCCGCCCCCTTTGTTTACGTCACCTCACTACAGTTTTTAAGCCAGTCTACGGCCCTATGTGTAATTCTACAAGTTGAGGACTGAAACATCGACCCCAGGTTGGGGCTGTTATTTCTCCTCCTCTCTTACCCCTTCTCTTTGTACTGGAGTGAACCCTTTTGGGGCAAAAACGTTTCCCTAAAATAAAGTTCCCCTTGCTCCCATGTGTTCAATCTTAAAACTTGTCGGTTTTTCAAAAATTCATCAAACTGTCAGCCCGGGGCACTGTGGGGTCTTGTTACAAAGAATTCTTCAACCCCGTTAATTTTGGACAAAGACCTACTTCGCTAGTGGATGGTACCACTATGCCCCGCCCCCTTTCTGTTCCGCACCACCGTATATAAGCCACGTCTAGGGCCCCTTGCTGTTCATTCTACAAGATTGATGGACTGAACACATGACTCCAGGGTTTTGGGGCGTTACTTTCTCCCCCTCTCTTACCCCTTCTCTTTGTATGGACTGAGGGAACCCACTGTGTGGCAAAAATTTTCCCTGAAAAAAGTTTCCCCATATGTGCATAAGGCCCAATCTTAAACTTGGGTTTTTAAAAAACCTTATCACAACTGTCAGACACGGCAGATCGGGGGGTCTTGTTACAAAATAATTTTTTAAAACACTGTTAAACCCTTTGGACGAAGCCCCTATTGCTGTGGATGGTCCCACAGCCCCCGCCTCCTTCTGCTTCAGTCACCTACTAAGAAATTTAAGCCACGTCTAGGCCCCTTTGCTGTACATTCTACAGATGAGGACTAAAAACACATCGACCCCAGGTTGGGGGACTGTTCCCTCATTCTCCTTCTCCCCTTCGCTTCCCCTTTTTGTACTGGACGATAAGCCACCATGTGGGGGCAAAACTTTTCCCTGAAAAAAAGATTCCAAATTTTGTGCAAAGTGTTCAATCTTCGGAGTCATTTGTTTTTGCTGTTACACCACAGTTTTTGTGAGAGTCAATTGGTAATTAATGTTGTACCAAAATGTGAAACATGGGGGTTGTTGCTTTTTTCCGAGTTTTTTGAGGTCACATAGGTATTCTGTTTATCAACGTGTGTGAGAGTCATAAAATTTGGTATGCATAACTCTCGTGTGTGAGAGTCAAATAGGGTATCAGTGTTTACCACCCCGTGTGTGAGAGATTGTTGTTTTACTTTACATCATCAGGTGGGAGAGTCTTTTGGTTGTTATTTTGCCCCAACAGGTGTGAAAAGTCTTGTTGGTTTGTTACTGCTATACCAACAGTGTGTGAGGTAATGTAGGTTGTTACTTTTATCCCACAAGTGTGTGAGAGTCGTTTAGGTTGTTTTTGTTATACAAACGTTTTGTGAGGAAAACGTTGTTGTTCGTTATCCCGCACAGTGTGTGCGATTCATGTTGGGTTTGTTACTGTTTACCACCAGTGTGAGAGTCATTTTGATTGTTATGTTGTCCCCAACAGGTGTGAGAGTCATGTAGGTTGTTACGTTATACCACACGTGGTGAGAGTCATGTTGGTTGTTATTTTATCCACACAGTGTGTAGAGTCATTTTGGGTTGTTACTCTTAAAATCACACAGTGTGGAAGTCGTTTGGTTGTTTTGTTATACAACACAGTGTGTGAGAGTAGTGGCCCTTTCTTTATAAGACGAGTGTGTCAGGTTTTACGTTGTTACTGTTATCCCAAATAGTGGGGGAGATTTTCGTTTTGGGGTTTTTTTTTGTCATGCCACACATTGTAGGTTGTTATGCAACCCTGTAGGTTGTTACTGATATACCACACGTGGGAGAGCCCTGTAGGTTGGTAATGTTACACCAACATTGTAGGAGAGTATGAGGTTTTTTCGTTATCCACAGTGTGTAGGAGACATGTAGGTTGTTTTGTTATACCACACAGTGTGTGGAGTCATGTAGGTTGTTATGTCATACCCCGTGTGTGGAGTCTGTAGGTTGTTTTTTCTCCCCAAACAGTGTGTGGGGAGTATGTTGGTTGTTACTGTTGTCCCACGCGTGTGTGAGAGTCATTTTGGTTTGTTACTGTTGCCCCACGCGTGTGGGGAAAATCTTTTGGTTGTCACTGTTACCACACAGTGTGTGGTCATGTTGGGTTGTTACTGTTATACCAACATGAGTGAGAGTATGTAGGTTGGTATTTTATGCACACGGGTTTGTGAGAGTCATATTGGGTGTTATGTTATCCCACACAGTGTGTGAGAGCATGTCGGTTGTTACTTTTATTCCACCAGTGTGTGAGAGCTGTGGGTTTGTCACTGTTATCAACATAGGGTAAAAGTCATGTTGATTGTTATTGTTGTCCACCAGTGTGTGGGTCTTTTGGTTGTCATGTTTCCCACCAGGTTGAGAGTCATTTTTGGGTTGTTACTGTTATGCCACACGTGTGGAGTATGTGGTTGTCATGTTATACAAAAAAAGTTGTGAGAGTCTTAGAGTTTTAAATGTTTTACCACACAGTGTGTGAGAGCGTGTGGTTTTTACAGTTGTCCACACAGTTGTGTGAGTAATGTGGTTTTTTTTCCTTATACCCCACAGTGTGTGAGGTCTGTTTGTTGTTCTGTTGTTACAAAAAAAATTGGGACCCGGGGGGCTAGACCCTTGTCTAAGGGCAAAGGTAAAGTTACAAATTATGCATAAACAGGCCACCGGGGCTATCCAGTAAAAACAGAAAGCGCTAAACCTATGTGTTACTTCAATGGGTTGGTTAACAGAGGATTAGGCAAAAAAACCCAGTTAGGAAAAAAAATATCTTTTATTTCAACATAAAATTTTAAAACAACTTAGACCACCTTAATCCTAAACGCCCAAATGAGGGTCAAAGAAAAGCTGGCTGGAGGTCCTGCCACCCTACCATAGGCCTAGTCGCACCCGGCCATCATACTCCCCTACAAACCCCATTTCTTATTTCTCACTATCCCACAGCACCCTGACCCTGTCAGAGCCCGGTTTAAAAATAAGTTAAGCAATAGAAGGCCAGGCTTTAGTTGGTTAAACAAAAAGAGACACAACTAAAACTTAGCTTAAAAACCCCGCAGTCCGAGCCAGCCTACACACATGCTGACTCCCCTTGAATGCCCCCAAGCCCGTCACCCCCCTCCCAAACACATTTGGGAAAATAATAACTGAAGGTTTCTTATAATTTCAGTTAGATACTTTACAGTGCCCCCCAAATGCAATTTGAATTATAAAAATTTTATTTACTATTAAACATTCATACTATTATGGACTTTTTTTCCCTTTAAAAATTTCATTAAATGTCATGCAGAACCCTGGGATAAACCCCCACCCCCCGCCATAGGTTTCACTTGCTGCGGGTCCCTACGGACCCCGCTAGGGCAAAAAAAAAAAAAAAAATCCCCCATTAAAGGGCTGAGGCAACGGGAAAAAATGATTAATGGGGAATGACCACCCTGCAATCTGGGTTTTTGGTACTACAAATATGAAATATTAACAAAAAATGATGTATGATTGCGACATGTGAAAATTGCCGACAAAAAGTGTCAAATTTATGCCAACGAGCCCACGTCACCTTTAGACAACTGTGTTAGGAAAGGGCACCTTTACAACACAGCGCTGGCCAGGGATGGTGTTGATGCACTTTACCCAAATTAAAAACAAGCAAAATTTTTAAAAAGGCAAGTTAATTTTTACGAAAGGGGAGAGGAATGCCGTGTTATGAAGTAAACCAGAGTTCAGTTGTTGCAAGGCAGACCCAAACTGTATTGTCACCAAAAAAATCTTAAACAGTAAGACATTTTCCAGGAGTAGTTCAAAGAAAAAGAGAACAGACTTTTTCATGTTAAATTTACTTAGAAGCAAAATCCATTATCCTCACATCTCCAGTAATCTTTGTAAACAAAACTGGTTCCCCATGAAAACCCCTGCGAGAATAGGAGAGCCCAAAGGGGGGGGGGAAAAAATGGCCCCAAAAACAACGGGTGGTAGTCACATAAATCTTGTTGGTGGGACTGTGGCGTGAAACCTGGGTCATCACTGAAAACCCCGAAAGGTGGACCCTTTCCAGGCCGTCACCTCAGTCATTCCAAGGACCCTGGGTACCCCCGCGGTGATCCCAAAAAAGAAAAAATGAAAAGAGTCCGGAGAAACCGAAAAAACCCGGATCAAGGACATGACCCAAATGGTTGAGGGGATTCACCCGCCCCACATTCCCCAAAAACGTTTGGTCCCCGTCCCTATCCCAAAATAAACGAGGCGAGGATTCCGCCAACACCTAAAAAAAAAAATGCATTCCTTACCTAGGCAGGCATTGAGTGCTACCCCCAAAAAATCACACACATAGGGAATCCCGATACCTTTGCTCCCGCTCAAAATGCCTTTTCTTTGGGGTGGTCCAGGGTTCCATTATCGTCTACTGCAAATCACTGCAAAATAAGACAGATAAGTGTCTATACACTAACGTGCACTTTAAAAATGAGACAAAGGATCAGCAACCAATTCTCCACTTCCTTCACATAATAAAAACAAAGTTAAGAGGTTGGAGAAAAAAAAAGGCCCCCCTTAAGCTTGATTGTGGTTTTCCCCATTAAGTGAAAAGAAAAATAAAGGATTATGGTCACTATACCGTAAAGGGTGAAATGATGAAAAATATATGCACCTCAAAATGTTGCACGCCCCTGCAAGAGCCTCCCTTTTTTGGGTAGAAATTCTTGATGCCCGTTACTTTTTGCCGAGAAGCAAACGAGGGCATTACTTGCCCCCGCATTACCCCCGCAACAAGACTTTTCAACCCCCCGTTCATTTGCAAAAACCCCGGGGTGGGTAAAACAAGAAATTTCATAAAAAATCTTGAGGGTTAAAAGGCATACGAAAAGGGTTCATGTACAGAGATATTAAAGTTACAAATGGGGGGTGTCCTTTGGGACACAGGTCATGGGAACAGTGAAACCCCCCAAGTTCATTCAACACTTTGCGTGTTCATGAAGGGAGACAAAACCTTATTTATTAAAAGTACCTGGCGGCAGTCAGTCCGGTTCAAAGGATCACCTAGTGTGGACCAGTAAAAAGACAAGTCCCCCGGACTCTCGCTGGAAAAACACAGTCCCTAGAAAAAAAAATCACTTCCTTCAAGAAATATTCCACCCGCTTAAACATGCCAGGCTGCTGACGTTGCGCAAATCCGAAACCTTCTGGGGGTTTAAAGTTGCCCCTTTTTTGATCCCAAAATCTTTCACTAAGGTGCACCCTGGCTGAGCAACACTACAATGTCTTTTAAAAAAATCCAAATCTTCCACATTCCTTACAATTTTTGTTTAATTTTCTTTCTTGGGGCCTTATCCCCCCTCATTTTTAAGTCACCACAAAGTTTTCATAGCCCTTTTCAGGACCAGCTCCAATGTCAAACCCCTTCTCCCCGCTTCCAGAATGTGAGCACCCCCTCATAGTCCCCCGTCTCCTGGGCAGAATGGCGGGGCTGGTGCACTAGTGCCATCGACCCATTTAGCCAAGCAATTTTTTTGAAAATGAGAAAAAAAACCCCGGGGGAAAATCACCATCCCCCGTAGCCCCTGACTTAATGATTCCCGAGTGCTTCCCCACCGGTAATGAAAGGGAGGGGAAAAAATTCCTCCTCCCAGCCCTTTGGTTTTCTAGGTAAAACAAAAAAGCATTGCCTGAGAGTGGGGGAAAACCCTGGAGCTTTCTTTGACTCCTAAGATGAATAATTGGGAAATTTAACTTTTAAGTAGGCCTCTCAAAACTACTGACTTTCTAAAAAATTTTATTCTGGGTGATTTGTGCAAAGCCTAAGAGAAAAAATGTTTCACAAGAAATCTCAACCCCACACAAATTAAACAGAAAAGGGGACAGACTTGGTAAACCTGTTAGAAAGGAATTTTTTAATAAAACACCGAATTTAGCTTCCCTCTTAACACGAAATGCCGTTCCTTCAGAATCTGTAAAAAATATGACAAAGACACTTTAAAGTTCTGCCGCGGCCACGTAAGAACAGGTCCTCTTAAAAAGAGTCTTGTCATTTTATCAAAATTGCAAAAAAAACATTGGTAAATTTTGGGGAACCCCATCCTCCGTGACAAATGATAAAAGTAGCGTTCCGGAGGTCACACCTTCCCGGGCCTCATTAGCTGTCAGAGTCAGGGGATTTTTTCCCACATCGCCCAAGACCATTTTCCGCCGAGTTCCAGTTGGCCGGTTCATCATGTAGAGTCTCCTGCAGGTTAGACTCAAAGAAAAGGGGTTTTTTTCCCCATGCCCAAACCATCACCACAGTGTGTGAAAGGGGCACAGGG
>NC_069452.1:22606607-22669232 GCF_026875155.1 Cherax quadricarinatus | reverse complement strand
ATATTTAACTAAATTTAATAATTTTATAATAAAATAAAATATAATAAAAATAATAATAATAAAAATTTAATAATAATTTTTTTAAAAATAATAAAATAATAATAATAAAAATAATAATTTAATAATAATAAAAATAAAAATAATAATAAAAATAATAATAATAATAATAAAATAATAATAAAATAAATTATAATAATAATAAAAAATAATATAATAATAAAAATTTAAATAATAAAAAATTTATAATAATAAAAATAATAATAATAATAAATTTTAAAAATAATAATAATTATAATAAAAAATAATATAAATAATAATTTAATAATAATAATAAAAATTTAATAAATAATAATAATAATATAATAAAATTTATAAAATAATAATAATAATAATAATAATAATAATAATAATATAAAAATAATAAAATAATAATAATAATAAAAATTTTTAATTAAAAAAAAAAAATAATTATATTAATAAAAAATAAAATATTTTAAAAAAAATTTAAATATTTTAATTTAAATTTAATATTAAATTTTAAAATTTATAATTAAAAACCTTATAAATTAAAATTAATTAATATAATTATTTTTTTAATTATTTTAATTAATTTTTAATTTTTAATTTTTATTTAATTAATTTTTTAAAATTATATTTATAAAAAATTTTTTAATAATTATTTTATTTAATTTATTTATTAATAAATATATTTATATAATAATTTATATTTATATAATAATTATATTTATACTCCCCCAATAATAATTTAAGAAAAAAGAAATAGTTTTCAGAAAATAAATTTGTGCCCTTTGCGCCTAATTTAAAAATATGTTTTACCTACCCCCCCCCCTGAAAGAGTTTTATATCCCATAATTATATGTTATGGCCTAATGAAATATTTTATCCCCCCTTTTTTTTCCCCCCCAGAATATGTGTTCCTCAGCTCACCATAAAATTGATGTTCCCTGCAGCTCACCATGAATTGATGTTCCCTCGCCTCCCCCTGTTTTATGTGTTACCTGCAGCCTCACCCATGAATATGTGTTCCCTGAACCCTTCACCCATAAAATATGATTTACTGCAGCCTCCCCCCTGAATTATGTGTTCCCTGCCCCTCCCCCATAAAATTTGATTTTACCTCGCCTCCCCATTGAATTTGATGTTCCCCTGACCCTACCCAGGGAAATTTTGATGTTACCTGCAGATCACCCATAAATTTATGTGTTCCTGCGCCTCCCCCATGAATTATGATGTTACTGCAGCCACCCATGAATGGGGTTTTTTACCTGCAGCCTCCCCCATGAATTATGATTTTACCTGCCCCTCCCCCATGAATATGATTTCCGAGCCCCCCCCCTTGAAGATGATGTTACTCAGCCTCCCCATGAATATGATGTTACCTCGCCCCCCCTGAATTTTGGGTTTCCTGCAGCCTCCCCTGTTTGATGTTCCCTGCACCCCTCACCATGAATTTGTGTTACCGGGCCCCTCACCCATGAATTTGAGTTACCTGCGCCCCCCCCCCATAAAATATGATTTTACCTGCACCCTCCCCATGAATTTTGATTTACCTCCAGCCTCACCCATAATATGTGTTCCCGCAGCCCCCCCTTTAAATTTATGATGTTACCTGCGCCCCCCCAAATTATGTGTTCCTGCAGCCTCCCCATAAATTATGATGACCTGCACCCCTCACCCATGAATTTTGATTTTTCCTGCAGCCTCACCCATGAATTATGTTCCTGCGCCTCACCCATGAATATGAGTTACCTGCGCCTCAATAATATGATGTTACCTGCCCCCTCACCATGAATTTATGTTTTCCTGCAGCTCACCCTTTAATGTGATGTTACTGCCCCCTCACCCATGAATTTTGATGCCCCCTGCACCCTCACCCATAAAATTATGATGTTACCTGCAGCCTCCCCTGAATGATGTTTCCTGCAGCCTAAAACCCATGAATGTGAGTTACCGCAGCCTAAAGAATGTGATGTTACCGCAGCCTCCCCATGAATGTGTTCCCTGCAGCTCCCCCATATTATGATGTTACCTGCGCCTCCCCATTAAGATGTGCCCTGCACCCTCCCCCTAATTTTGATGACCTGCAGCCCCACCCATATTATGATGCCCTGCAGCCTCCCCCTAAATATGGTTACCTGCAGCCTCACCCATGAATGATGGTCCTGCAGCCCCCCAATAATGATGTGTTACTGCGCCTCACCCAGAATTATGATGTTCCCTGCAGCCTCCCCTTTAAAGTGATGTTCCCGGCAGCCTCACCCATAAATGATGATGCCCCCTGCAGCCTAAATTTTTATGTTGTTATGCGCCTCACCCGAATATGAGTTCCCTGCAGCCTCACCCATGAATTTGTGATGTTCCGCGCCTCACCCATAATGATGATGTTTTACCTCAGCCTCACCCATGAATGTGTGCCCGCGCCTCACCATGAAATGTGTTACCTCCCCCTACCCATTAATGATGATTTCCCGCAGCCTCACCCATAAATGTGATGACCTGGCCCCCTTTTATGTGTTCCCTGCCCCTCACCATGAATTATGATGTTCTGCAGCCTCCCCCTGAATGATGATGACCTGCAGCCTCACCCATGATATGATTTTACCGCAGCTCCCCCTGAATGTGATTTACCTGCAGCCTCCCCCCAGGAAGATGATTTTTTACCTGCCCCTCACCCATGATGATGATGTTACCTGCACCCTCACCAGAATATGATTTCCCTGCGCCTACCCATAATGATGATGTTACCTGCCCCTCCCCATGAATGATGTTTTACTGAGCCTCACCCATAAATGATGTTACCTGACCCTCCCCCATGAATGTGATTTTCCCTCACCCTCACCATGAATGATGATGTTCCTGCCCCTCCCATTAAATGATGATGTTACCTGCACCCTCACCCATGAATGTTATGTTACCTGACCCCTCACCCATGAATGATTTTTACCTGCCCCTCACCAGAATGATGATTTTACTGGGCCTAACCCTGAATGATGATGTTACCTGCACCCCCTTTTTATCACCCAAATGAATGATGTGCCTGCAGCCTCACCATGAATTTGTTTTTCCCTGCACCCTTTCCCCATAATGATGATTTTTCCTGCACCCTCACCCGAAGTTGATGCCCGGCCTCACCCATGAATGATGATTACCTGCACCCTACCCATAAATTATGATGTACCTCCCCTCCCCTAATGATGATTTTTCCTGCAGCCTCCCCAAAAAAGATGTGCCCTGCAGCCCACCATGTTTTGAGTTACCTGCGCCTCACCATAAAATTATGATGTTCCCTGCAGCCCCCCATGAATATGATGTTACCTGCAGCCTCCCCATTAAATTGATTTTCCTGCCCCTCACCATAAATTTATGATGCCCTGCAGCCTCCCCATGAATTATGATGTTACTGCGCTCACCATAATTTGATGTTACCTGCACCCTCCCCCTGAATATGTTTTCCCTGCCCCTCCCCCATGAATTTTGGGTTCCCGCGCCTACCCATGAATTTATAGGGTCCTGCACCCTCCCCATGAAAATGATGTTCCCTGCGCCTCCCCCTGAAGTGTTTTTCTGCGCCTCACCCATGAATTTTGTTACCTGCAGCCTACCCAGTTTATGTTCCCTTCGCCCCCCCAGAAATGATTTTCCCTGCAGCCTCACCCTTGAATATATGTTACCTGAGCCTCACCTAAAAATGATGTTACTTTGCACCCTCCCAGAATTGATGTTACCTGGCCTTCACCCATGAAATGTGTTACCTGCGCCTCACCCAGAATGATATGTTCCTGAGCCTCACCCTGAAGTAATGTTCCCTGCAGCCTCCCCTGTGATAATTTTCCGCAGCCTCACCCATAAAGTGTTCCCTGCAGCCCCCCAGAATGTGATGTTACCTGCGCCTCCCCCATGTGTTGTTCCGGGCCCCTCCCCCAGAATGATAATGTTCCCTGCAGCCTCCCCCATGAAGTAATGTTATTTGCACCCTCCCCCATGAATGATGATTTTACCTGCAGCTCCCCCCATGAATGATGTTACCTGCACCTCACCCTCGAATGATTGTTCCCCTGCGCCCACCCATGAATGAGTGTTCCCTGCCCCTCCCCCATGAATTATGATGTTACCTGCACCCTCACCATGAATGATGAGTTCCCTGCAGCCCCCCATGAATTATGATTTTAAACTGCGCTCCCCATGAATGATGATGTTACTGCAGCCTACCATGTTTATGATGTTACCTGCGCCTCACCTGACGATGTGTTCCCTGCAGCCTCACCCATGAATGAGATTTCCCTGCAGCCTCCCCCTTAAAATGTGTTTTACCTCGCCCCCCCATGAACGTTTGATGTTCCCGCAGCCTCACCATGAACGTGATCTTTCTGCACCCTCCCCCATGAATGAAAATTTTTACCTCAGCCTCCCCCATGAATGAAAATTTTCCCTGCGCCTCCCCCAGAATGAGATGTTCCTGCGCCCACCATGTGATGATGTTACTGCAGCCTCACCCATGAAGATGATGTTCCCTGCAGCCTCCCATAAATTTGTGTTACCTGCAGCCTCACCCTGAATGTGATTTTACCTGCCCCTCCCCGATGTTTTGACCGGGTTAATTGTTTTCCCTGAGCCTCACCTGATGATGATTTACCGCACCCTCACCCTGATGTGTTGTTACCTGCGCCTCACCTGAATATGATTTCCCTGCAGCCTCCCCCATAAATTGATGTTCCTGCAGCCTACCATGAATGATGATGTTCCCTGCAGCCTCCCCATATGATGTGTTACTGACCCTTCCCCATAATTTATGTGTTACCTGCGCCTCACCATGAATGATGATTTTACCTGCGCCCACCCATGAATGATAATGTTACCTGCGCCTCACCCATGAATATGAGTTACCTGCAGCCTCACCTGAATGTGATGTTCCCTGCACCCTCCCCCATGAATGATGTCTTACCTGTCAAAACCCGAAAGGTGAAGTGAGTGAGGAATCTAAACCCCAGCATTGTGGGTGAAATCACAAAGATATTGCCACCCAAACTTTTTAGTGTTGGGGATAGTCCTAGAAACCAGAGCGCGGGAAAACCCCTGTCAAACACTCGTAATTGTTATTTTGATCAGAACCGGGACTATAAAGGGGTGGGGTGGTAAACAAGTTTAGTCTCTGGAATCCACTCTAATGATAATTAAGACACACCGACACCACAACCACCAACACACACCACACACCCACCACAACCCACAACACCACACACACACACCAAAACCACACACACACACACACATACATACCACACACACACGCCAACACATAGGTTTGGGGAAAACTTCCTGCAGGAGGTTCGTGGACAGAGAATGGCAAAAACCCGGGTAAAGAAATGTAGATTGAACAACAAAATGCGGGAGGCAGTAAAAAAGGTTTTTCCCCAAGTGCAACGAAACTTTGGGAAAGACCAAAAACGACCCCCGGGTTTTACCCGACGGGTAAGGAGGCAAAAAAAAAGTGAAATAGAGAAGGGGAAAAAGTAAAAAGGCACAGACGATGAAATTAGGGAGTCAGTCCCGAGCAGGAACGAGATGCACAGGTAAAGGGGGAGGCCCAACGACAGTATGAGAATACATAGGCCCAAAGTCAAGAAGACCGAAAATGTTGTAAAGCCACTCAGGAGGAAGTACAGTCAAAGACCGGTTTATCAGATTGAGGAAAAGGGGGAGAAATCACAAGAAAAGATCGGGAGGTATGTGAGGAGATAAAAAGGGATTTAAGGAAGTTTTTAATAGAGCATGAAGGGGTCTGGGAGACAGCACAGAAGGGAAAATAAAAAGGGAAATTGCCAAAAGTGTTTGGTTGACTCGAACAACGGAGGGGAGGGGCAAAGCTGCTAAGTGACCCTTTACACTCAAGGCGTGGGACCGCACAACAACTCCCTGGGTCCTTTTAGAAGGAGCAGAGTGCTGTGAGTGCCTCTAACCACAATCTTAACACATCCCCCGAAACTGGGCAATACCTGAGAAACGGGGAAGACAGCAAATGTAGTCCCCATATTTAAGAAAGGAAAAAAGAAAAGAGGCATAAAAAACGACCTGTGTCTCTGCATGTATAGTGTGCAAAAGTCATGGAGAAGATTATCAGGAGGGAGTGGTGGAAAACCTGGGAAAGGGAAAAAGATTATAAAATTTAAAACCAACTGGGTATGGGAAAGGGGAACCGTGTCACAAAACCCCTGGGTTTTTGAAAAGGAACATAAGAAAATAAGAAAAGAGAGAGAGAGGGGTGGGTTTTTATTGCATTTTCCCGGACTGCAGGAAAGGCCCTTTTAAAAGTTCCTCGCAAGAGATTGTGCAGAAGGTGGGGATCTGGGCCAATAAAAGGGGGAGGGCACTGAAAAAGGTCAGGGAAACCTGACAGGGAGGTAACAACGAGTCATGGTACGTGAAGAGGTATCATAGTGGGCGCCTGTGATGAGCGGGGTCCCACAGGGGTCAGTTCTAGGACCAGTGCTATTTTTGATATATGCGAACGACATGATTGAAGGAAAAGACTCTGAAGTGTCCCTATTCGCAGATGATGTGAAGCTGATGAGAAGAATTAAATCGGATGAGGATGAGGCAGGACTGCAAAAAGACCTGGACACCTGGAGTTTACCTGGAGAGAGTTTCGGGGGTCAACGCCCCCGCGGCCCGGTCTGTGACCAGGCCTCCTAGTGGATCAGCCCCTGATCAACCAGGCTGTTGCTGCTGGCTGACAGGCTGACAGGCTGGAAACGTGGTCCAGAAACTTGCTTCTCGAATTCAATCCTGCCAAATGCAGTCATTAAGATTGGGGAGGGGCAAAGAAGACCGCAGACAGAGTATAGGCTAGGTGGACAAAGACTACAGGCCTCAATCAGGGAGAAAGATCTTGGGGTGACCATAACACCGAGCACGTCACCGGAGGCACACATCAACCAAATAATGGCTGCAGCATACGGGCGCCTGGCAAACCTGAGAATAGCGTTCCGATACCTTAATAAGGAATCGTTCAAGACACTGTACACTGTGTATGTTAGGCCCATACTGGAGTATGCAGCAACAGTCTGGAACCCACACCTGGTCAAGCACGTCAAGAAGTTAGAGAAAGTACAAAGGTTTGCAACAAGGCTAGTTCCAGAGCTCAAGGGAATGTCGTACGAGGAAAGGTTGAGGGAAATCGGACTGACGACACTGGAGGATAGAAGGGTCAGGGGAGACATGATAACGACATACAAGATACTGCAGGGAATAGACAAGGTGGACAGACACAGGATGTTCCAGAGAGGGGACACAGAAACAAGGGGTCACAATTGGAAGCTGAAGACTCAGACGAGCCACAGGGACGTCAGGAAGTATTTCTTCAGTCATAGAGTCGTCAGGAAGTGGAATAGCCTAGCAAGTGAAGTAGTGGAGGCAGGAACCATACATAGTTTTAAGAAGAGATATGACAATGCTCAGGAAGCATAGAGGGAGAGGACCCAGTAACGATCAGTGAAGAGGCGGGGCCAGGAGCTGAGTCTCGACCCCTGCAACCACAATTAGGTGAGTACAATTAGGTGAGTACACGCACGCACACACACAAACGTGGACGGAATAACGAATAAACATGAATAGTGGCGTGAAAGAATCAATGAGAAATCCCCCAGACATCATAGCAGTCAGAGAAACGAAACTCACTGAGACAATAACAGACGTAATATTCACACCGGGATATCAGCTCCTGAGGAAAGAAAGCAGAAGAGGGGGAGGAGAGGTTGCACCGCTCATAAAAAACCGATGGGGATTTGAGGAAATGGAAGGTATGGACGAGATTGGAGAAAGGGACTACATAGTAGGTACAATTCAGTCTGGGGAACAAAGTAGTCATTGGAGTGATGTATAACCCACAACAGAACTGCAGGAGGCCATGAGAGGAATACGAAAAGAACAACAGAGAGATGGTGGACACACTGGCAGAGGTGGCAAGAAGAGCTCACTCGAGCAGATCAAAGTTACTGGTTATTGGTGATATCAACCACAGCGAGATTGACTGGGAAAACCTGGAGCCACATGTGGGTCCTGAGACATGGAGAGCCAAGAAAATGTACGTGGTACTGGAAAAACTCATGCATCAACACGTCAGGGACACTCCCAGAGAGAGAGGGGAGGAGGAACCAGCAAGACTGGACCTTGTGTTCACCCTGAGCAGTACAGACATTGAGATGCCCTTTGGAGCTAGTGATCACATGGTTCTGAGTTTTGACTATATAGTAGAATTACAAGTGGAGAGGGTAACAGGAATTGAATGGGAAAAGCTAAACTATAAAAAGGGGGACTACACAGGCAAGAGGAACTCCCTGCATGAGATTCAGTGGGACAGAGGACTGGTAGAAAATCAATAAACGAGATGACGAAATATGTAACAACAAAATGCAATGAGGCAGAGGAAAGGTTTGTTCCCAAGGGCAATTATAATAATGGGAAGACCAAAGCGAGTCCTTGATTTACCCGAAGGTGTAGGGAGGCAAAGACTAAGTGCACCAGAGAATGGAAAAGGTATAAGAAGCAAAGGACAAAGGAAAATAAAGAGATTAGTCGAGGAGCCAGAAACGAGTATGCACAGATAAGAAAGGAGGCCCAGTGACAGTACGAAAATGTCATAGCATCGAAAGTCAAGTCTGACCTGGAAATGCTGTATAGCCACATTAGGAGGAAGACAACAGTCAAAGACCAGGTGATCAGGCTGAGGAAAGAAGGTGGGGAA
Source organism: Cherax quadricarinatus (assembly GCF_026875155.1). NCBI lineage: Eukaryota > Metazoa > Arthropoda > Malacostraca > Decapoda > Parastacidae > Cherax > Cherax quadricarinatus. The sequence goes on along the minus strand of NC_069452.1, from coordinate 22,660,471 downwards.
CTCAAAAGAAGCAATCAAAAGGTATGTGAGGAGCTCAACATGAGCTTCAAAGGGTGAAGGGACACTGGGAAGAGAAAACAGTGGGGTACACCAACAAGGGATGTACCAACAAGTGTTGGATGAAATACATACAACTGAGGAGGAGGTGAAGAAGCTCCTAAGTGACATTGATACCTCAAAGGCGGTAGGAATGGACATCTTCCCGTGGGTCCTTAGAGAGGGAGCAGAGACACTGTGTGTGCTACTAACCACAATCTTCAACACATTCCTTGAAACTGGGCAACTACATGAGGTATGGAAGATGGTAAATGTAGTCCCCATGTTGAAGAAAGGAGACAGAAAGGAAGCATTAAACTATAGACCAGTGTTGCTGACGTGTATAGTATGCAATGTCATGGAGATTATCAGAAGGAGAGTCGTGGAGCACCTGGAGCGGAACAAGGTTATAAACGATAGCCAGCACAGATTCATGGAAGGCAAATCCTGTGTCACAAACCTACTAGAGTTTTATGACAAGGTAACTGAAATAAGAAATGAGAGGGATGGGTGGGTTGATTGCATTTTCTTGGACTATTGCAGTGTTCCTTATTTATGTTCTTATGTTCTTATTAAGCCAAATATTCTATTAGTGGGATGGATCTGTGAAGGACCTGCCTAGTATGGGCCAACAGGCCTGCTGCAGTGTTCCTCCTTTCTTATGTTCTTATGTAATGAAGTGAATTAAATCAGACATAGACCAGAGAGGTCTACAAAGAGACCTGGACAGGCTGGATGTGTAGTCCAGCAAGTGGCTTCTAGAATTTAACCCCACCAAATACAAAGTCACGAAGATCAGAGAAGGTAAAAGAAGACCTCAGACAGAGTATAGGCTAGGAGGCCAAAGACTGCAAACCTCGCTCAAGGAAAATTATCTAGGGGTGAGTATAATACCGAGTACGTCACCAGAAGCACATATAAACCAGACAACTGCTCTGGCATATAGGCACCTGGCAAACCTGAGAATAGCATTCCTGTACCTCAGTAAGGAATCGTTCAAGACTTTATACAATATGTACTCCACGCCCATACTGGAGTACGCAGCACCAGTTTGGAACCCACACATGGTCAAACACGTAAAGAAATTAGAGAAAGTGCAAAGGTTTGCAACAAGGCTGGTTCCAGAGCTAAGGGGAATGTCCTACAAAGAGAGGTTAAGGGAAATCGGCCTGAAGACACTGGAGGACAGGAGGTTCAGGGGGAAACATGATAACGACATACAAAATGACTGCATGGAAGAACAAGGTGGACAGAGACCGGATGTTCCAGAGATGAGACACAGAAACAAGGGGCCACAATTGTAAGCTGAAGACTCAGATGAGTTAAAGAGATGTTAGGAAGCATGTCTTCAGCCACAGAGTTGTTAGGAAGTTGAATACTCTGGCAAAAGATGTAGTGAAGGCAGGAACCATATATAGTTTAAAGACGAGGTATGACAAAACTCATGGAGCAGGGAGAGGGAGGACCCAGTAGCAGTCAGTGAAGAGGCGGGGCCAGGAGCTGAGTCTCAACCCCTGCAACCACAATTAGGTGAGCACAAATAGGTGAGTACTCAAACACACACATGCACACACACACACACTCACACACATACACACTCACACAAAACACACACACACAGTACACATACATGCACTCATACACGCACTAATACACACACACCTCAGAGGATGCAATGGGAGACAGTGGGAGGACAAAAGTGCGATATCAGTTTTCGTCTATGGGCTCCAGGAAGTTGATGGGGAAACCTACGATGAAAGAAAACAGGAGGAGAAAAAAATGATTGACTGTATCATGAAAGCAACAGGTGAGGGCAACATGACCCAGGTGGCAAATTTTTGGAGAATTGGGTGGTTTGCAAGGGGATGGAAAAGGCTTTTCAAAGCAATTTTCAGGGCAGAATCAATTCGAACCATGATTCTGCAGGAGAAAGCACGATTGAGAGACAAACAAGAGCACCAGAGAGTGTACCTCAATAGAGACAGAACACAAGAGGAAAATGACAAAGATGAGCAGACGAACCCAGACTCAGGTGGAAGGGTAAACACACCCTCTAGAAACACCTGCAGAAGGACTCCAACCGAGACAACCCCAAGGCAACTGAACAATCTAAACTCACACTTATTCACTGATCCCTCTGTCCCCACCCGTACAGAAACCCCTATGGGAACTCTTCTCCCACCCCACAGCAACCCCCTGTAGGCCCCCACCAGGGTTCCCAATCCCCCAAGCCCAATCTTCTCCCAGGATCACAGTTTTACAAAAGAAGTTGAAAGTTTGGTACACAAATGCGGATGGAATGAAGAATAAATATGAGTGGCATGAAAGAATCAATGAAAAGTCCCCAGACATCATAGCAGTCACAGAAACGAAACTCACAGAAACAATAACATATGCAATCTTCCCACCAGGATATAAGATTCTGAGGAAAGATAGATGGAGCAGAACGGAAGGAGGGGTTGCACTGCTCATAAAAAACCGATGGAGATTCGAGGAATTTTGAAGGCATGGACGAGATTGGAGGAAGGGATTACATAGTAGGTACACTTCAGTCTGGGGAACATAAGATAGTCATTGCAGTGATGTATAGTCCATCAAAGAACTGCAGGAGGCCAAGAGAGGAATATGAAGAGAGCAACAGAGCAAAGGTGGGCACACTGGCCGAGGTGGCAAGAAGAGCTCACTCGAGCAAAGTTACTGGTTATGGGCGATTTCAACTACAGTGAGAATGACTGGTAAAACCTGGAGCCACACAGGGGTACCGAAACATGGAGACCCAAGTTGATGGATGTGGTACTGGAAAACCTCATGCAACAACATGTTAAGGACACTACCGGAGAGAGAGAGGGGAGAAGGAACCAGCAAGACTGGACCTTGTGTTTACCCAGAGTAGTTCAGTCATTGAGGACAACACAAATGAGAGGCCCCTTGGAGCTAGTGATCATATGGTTCTGTGTTTTGAATACAAATTAGAGTTACAAATGGAAAGGGTAACAGGAGTTGGATGGGAAAAGCCAAACTATAAAAGGGGGGAATACAGAGGTATAAGGAGCTTCTTGCAGGATGTTCAGTGGGACAGAATTGGCAGGAAAGTCAGTAAATGAAATGATCGAATAAGTAACAACAAAATGCATGGAGGCAGAGGAAAGGTTAGTTCCCAAGGACAATAGAAATAAGACCAAAGCGAGTCCATGGTTTACTCGAAGGTGTAGGGAGGCAAAAAATAAGTGCACCAGAAAATGAAAAAGGTACAGGAGGTAAAGGACCCAGAAAAATAAAGAGATTAGTCGAAGAGCCAGAAACGAGTATGCACAGATAAGGTGGGAGGTCCAGCAACAGTATGAAAATGACACAGCATCGAAAGCCAAGTCTGACCCAAAAGTGTTGTATAGCCACATTAGGTGGAAGACAACAGTCAAAGACCAGGTGATCAGGCTGAGGAAAGAAGATGGGGAATTCACCAGAAGCGATCAAGAGGTATGTGAGGAGCTCAACATGAGAGTTAAGGAAGTATTTATAGTGGAGACTGGAAGACCTCTGGGTGGACAGAACAGAGGGGGGCGCCAAAAAGAAATATACCAACAAGTGTTGGATGACATACACACAACTGGCCAGACAACATTCCCCATTGGTCCCTAGAGAGGGAGCAGAAATGCTGTGTGTGCCACTAACCGCATTCTTCAACACATCCCTTGAAAGTGGGTAACTACCTGAGGTATGGAAGGCAAGAAATGTAGTACCCATATTTAAAAAAGGAGACAGAAAAGAGGCACTAAACTATAGACCAGTGTCACTGACGTGTATAGTATGCAAAGTCATGGAGAAGATTGTCAGGACTAGAGCGGTGGAGCACCAGGAATGGAACAAGAGTATAAACGCCAACCAGCACAGACTTTTGGAAGGCAAATCCTGTGTCACAAACCTACTGGAGTTTTATAATAAACTAACAGAGGCCTTCTTGGACTGCAAGAAGGCTTTCGATGCAGTTCCTCACAGGAGATTACTGCAGAAGCTAGAGGATCAGGTTGTGAATAACAGGAAGGACACTGCAATGGATCAGAGAATGTGACAGGGAGGCAACAACTGGTCATGGTACGTGAGGAGGTATGATGGTGGGCACCTGTGATGAGAGGGGTCCCACAGGGGTCGGTCCTAGGACCAATGCTATTTCTGGAATATATGAATGACATGATGGAAAGGTTAGACTCAGAAATGTCCATGTTTGCAGATGATGTGAGGTTAATGAGGAGAATTAAATCAGATTAGGATCAGGTAGGACTTCAAAGAGACGTGGACAGGCTGGACACCTTGTCCAGCAACTGGCTTCTCGAATTTAACCCCGCCAAATGCAAAGTCATGAAGATCGTGGAAGGGCAAAGAAGACCATAGATAGAGTATAGGCTAGGTGGCCAAAGACTGCAAACCTTGCTCAAGGAGAAAGATCTTGGGGTGAGTATAATACCGAGCACGTCTCCAGAAGCACACATCAACTAGATAACTCCAGCGGCATATGGGTGCTTAGCAAACCTGAGAATAGCGTTCCGATTCCTTAGTAAGGAATCGTTCATGACGCTGTTCACCGTGCACGTCAGGCTCATACTGGAGTATGCAGCACCTGTCTGGAACCCACACTTGATCAAGCACGTCAAGAAATTAGAGAAAGTGTAAAGGTTTGCGACAAGGTTAGTTCCAGAGCTGAGGGGAATGTCCTACGAAGAAAGGTTAAGGGAAATCGGCCTCAAGACACTGGAGTACAAGAGGGTTAGGGGAGATATGATAACGACATACAAAATACTGCGTAGAATACACAAGGTGGACAAAGACAGAATGTTCCAGAGAGGGTACACAGAAATAATGGGTCACAATTTGAAGCTGAAGACCCAGATGAGTCAAAGGGATGTTACGAAGTATTTCTTCGGTCATAGAGTAGTCAGGAAGTGGAATAGCCTAGCAAGTGAGGTAGTGGAAGCAGGAACCATACATAGCTTCAAGTTGAGGTATGATAAAACTCATGGAGCAGGAAGAGAGACTACCCAGTAGCACTCAGTGAGGAGGCGGGACCAGGAGCTGAGTCTTGACCCCTTCAACCACAATTATGTGAGTACACACACACACACACACACACACACCACACACACAGGGTCAGGGGAGACATGATAACGACATATAAAATACTGCGTGGAATAGACAAGGTGGACAAAGACAGGATGTTCCAGGGAGGGGACACAGAAACAAGAGGCCACAATTGGAAGTTGAAGACACAAATGAGTCAGAGAGATAGTAGGAAGTATTTCTTCAGTCATAGAGTTGTAAGGCAGTGGAATAGCCTAGAAAATGACGTAGTGGAGGCAGGAACCATACACAGTTTTAAGACGAGGTTTGATAAAGCTCATGGAGCGGGGAGAGAGAGGGCCTAGTAGCAACCGGTGAAGAGGCGGGGCCAGGAGCTAGGACTCGACCCCTGCAACCACAAATAGGTGAGTACAAATAGGTGAGTACACACACACACACCTAGCCAAGCACGTGAAGAAACTAGAGAAAGTGCAAAGGTTTGCAACAAGACTAGTCCCAGAGCTAAGAGGTATGTCCTACGAGGAGAGGTTAAGGGAAATCAACCTGACGACACTGGAGGACAGGAGAGATAGGGGGGACATGATAACGACATACAAAATACTGAGAGGAATTGACAAGGTGGACAAAGACAGGATGTTCCAGAGATTGGACACAGTAACAAGGGGACACAGTTGGAAGCTGAAGACACAGATGAATCACAGGGATGTTAGGAAGTATTTCTTCAGCCACAGAGTAGTCAGTAAGTGGAAATAGTTTGGGAAGCGATGTAGTGGAGGCAGGTTTCCATACATAGCTTTTAAGCAAGAGGTATGAAAAAGCTCACGGCTCAGGGAAGTGACCTATAGCGATCAGTGAAGAGGCGGGGCCAGGAGCTCGGACTCGACCCCCGCAACCTCAACTAGGTGAGTACAACTAGGTGAGTACATATATTAATATATAAAATATATAATATATATATATATATATATATATATATAAAATATTATATATATTTTTAATTTATTTATTTATTATCACACTGGCCGATTCCCCCCAAAGGCAGGGTGGCCCGAAAAAAAAAACTTTCACCATAAATTCACTCCATCACTGTCTTGCCAAAAGGGGTGGTTTACACTACAGTTTTTTAAACTGCAACATTAACACCCCTCCTTTAGAGTGCAGGCACTGTACTTCCCATCTCCAGACTCAAGTCCGGCCTGCCGGTTTCCCTGAATCCCCTTTATAAAAGTTACTTTGCTCACACTCCAACAGCACGTCAAGTATTAAAAACCATTTGTCTCCATTCACTCCTATCAAACATGCCAAGCATGCCTGCTGGAAGTCCAAGCCCCTCGCACACAAAACCTCCTTACCCCCTCCTTCCAACCTTTCCTAGGCCGACCCCTACCCCCCCCTTCCTTCCACTACAGACTGATACACTCTTGAAGTCATTCTGTTTCGCTCCATTCTCTCTAAATGTCCGAAACCACCTCAACAACCCTTCCTCAGCCCTCTGGACAACAGTTTTGGTAATCCCGCACCTCCTCCCAACTTCCAAACTACGAATTCTCTGCATTATATTCACACCACACATTGCCCTCAGACATGACATCTCCACTGCCTCCAGCCTTCTCCTCGCTGCAACATTCAAACACCCACGCTTCACACCCATATAAGAGCGTTGGTAAAACTATACTCTCATACATTCCCCTCTTTGCCTCCAAGGACAAAGTTCTTTGTCTCCACAGACTCCTAAGTGCACCACTCACTCTTTTTCCCTCATCAATTCTATGATTCACCTCATCTTTCATGGACCCATCCGCTGACACGTCCACTCCCAAATATCTGAATACGTTCACCTCCTCCATACTCTCTCCCTCCAATCTGATATTCAATCTTTCATCACCTAATCTTTTTGTTATCCTCATAACCTTACTCTTTCCTGTATTCAACTTTAATTTTCTTCTTTTGCACACCCACGTCACGGGGGTGGGATGTGTAACTAGATGGTGAGTGAACACATTGGTTCAGCAATGCCCATACCCACATTGTTCATAGTGTACATGGGAAACAAATAAAGTTATGTGTATTGTAAGACAGTGTGAACAACATATTGTGTGCAAGTCCATGTGTATTGTACTCCCCGGGATAACCCCACTCAACAACCTGCGCCTCCCCCACCTAATTCCCAGTGGAAGTTTTCCCCTTCCCCTCCCAGACCCTCAAACCCACCAGGCCACCACGGTCCAAGTTCACATACCTTTCATGCACCATACCCACCCAGCAAGTCCATATTCCACTCCTATTGTATAGTCTAGCAGATGGATGTAAATCAGGAGGAGCAAGCACCAGGAATGGCACGTCTGGCAATATATAGAGGCAAGTGTCGGACCATGCTTACATCTTCGTTGTCATCACTCTAATGGTTTCCTCCGAAACACGTATTTGCCTGGTCCGGATGTCCCCTGTGGAAAGGGATGATCCAAGACCACCCTCAGGCACCTGAACCCACTCCAACAGATTTCATCACAATCAGACAATCTCTGGAAGCTTTAACAGCAACAGGTACGGGAACACTCACACATATTCCCAAGCAGCCCGTCCACACGCAGCTGGAAACTTACAGACCTCCTGAAAAAATTAAAACGATGGATCCACTTATCTTAAATCTCCCACCAACCATCAAGGCAGAGCACAACTTGCTACTTTTTGGCAATGTCCTGCTTAGCTTGCCAGAAAAAGGGAAAGAGGCAAGCCTCATGATAATTAAATCCTTAAGAATTTTCCTAGAGTTGAACCTCATTCGGCCTTCCCCCGTCAAACACAAAAAAGGGAGAGGCAAACCCCCACTCACTCTACTTGACAGTGAATAAGTCAGAGTCCAAGTGAGCAAGAAATGAAGATGGCAACACAGGGCATCAGAATTATTTACCATGAAGATACAGTTTGCTCCCAGGGATGCTGACACGGCTGAAGCACTAGGAGGAAGCACCCTGCAGGAAACCAGGGCACCAACCAGTTCCAACACCTCTGTCCCCACTATGGAACCATTGATTGTGGTAGACTCAGACATGTACAAAGCAATAATGTCCGTTTTCCCATCTGGGTCTGCTGGGGTACACTGGATAAGGCCCTAGCATTAAAGGAAATGGTGAAATCCAGTTTATTGTGGAAATTGCAGAGACACTGCTTCAGAGATCACATGTTTCGTCAACCAATTCTTGACTGTCTGATTCCGATGAAATTAACCCTTTCTTTTTGGTGGCTAAACACTTGTGGACTTAAAAAAAGGATGGAGGAATCTGCCAATTTCAGTAGCCAACACGTACGCCGCTTCTTATCCAAAGCTTGCTGTCCGAAGTATTCGTGCACAGGCAAAAAAAGCCCCCCCTGATGCTTCAACCAAACCAGCTTCTTTGGGGTCCCTCCAAGGAAGTGAAGCAGCGGTTCATGCAACAAGGGCGTATAAACAACAACCTGCCTAGGACAATGCAGTTGGTAAAATTAGATTTCAAGAATGCGTCAATCACCAATAAGAGACGTGTATAAACAGCAGTACAAGAACATTCCCTGGTCTCTTCCCTTTTGTTTTTCAGTCTGGTATAGCAAGGAATCATGCTTCTCTTGGAGAGCATTAATTCACATCATCGGAGGTGTCCCACAAGGAATCCTCTTGCAACCATTTCCACTTCTGTATAGCTGTTAGGGAAATCACAGTCAACTGACCACGACTAAACATCTGGTTCCTAGATGATGGCACACTACAGGATACACAGAGTCCCTCCTACATGACCTTACACAGGTAATTAACACGGGAACCGGAAATGGGTCACGTCCTGAATTATCCAAATGTGGAAATCATCTCATCAGTCATCAAGTGATAAATGCAGTGAGATCAAAACTACCAGGAGCTGCAGTCATTGCCCCCCACAAACAGTGTCTTGCCTAGGAGCACCTCTGGGAAGCAATGCCATGACAACAATTCTCAGAAGAAATTGGAAGAGTAGAGAAATGGAAACACTAATAGGCAATCTGGACACCACGATGCCTTGTACCTTCTCACAAAGTGGCTTGAGTCTGGCCCAGTGACATATTCCTAAGATGTGCACCTCATAATGATAACCCTATACTGCACGAATATACAGTATTCTGAGCAGATTTTTACGAACGTACTTAACCTTACTCTAAGAAGACGGGCAGTGAACCAAGCTACACTCCAGTCAGACTAGGAGGCATTGTGTCCGCAAGTCCATCACAGATTGCGTTACCTGCTTTTCCTGTCCTCGTGTATTGCATCCAAATCTTGTAGCAGCGATTCCCTTTCTCCCTGAACATCTATATGACAAGATTGGAGTCCAGACCAAAAATTCATTGAAGAGCAATGAACTGGGATAATCAATGGGCTTCGAAACCGGGCAACTGCTCCCACCCCCCAACAACTATAACAATACAATCGCATGGATGGTCTAATATGGAAAATAAAGCCTCAACAATGCTTCAGAGTGTGTCAGGGAAGAATAGAGCCCGCCTGCTGGCAGTGAGAGCCCTCATGCTGGGGACTTTCTGTTGGCTGTTTCCCAACTCCAGCCTGGCACACGCCTCCGACCCACAGACCATCCCGCATCGGTGTTTCCCTTCGACTTGCCGCCGTATTTCTCGCCGAACACAGGTGTAATTTGTTGGCAGTGAAGCAGTGCAGACCGATTTCGGTACCATGGTCCTGGGTGCGTAAATCCGAGGAAAAGATTGCAAGACATGAGGAGGTTAATAACATTATCAAGAAGGAGCCTCAGAACAGCTTGGAGGCCCAGCATAGGGAGCCTCCCCAACTATGCAGATCTGATGGCAAGCCAGAAGCAAGCGTCCCAGATGGTATCACCCCTTCAAGCTTGACAGACGGGAAGCAGTGGCGATGGGACATACATGTGCATCCTACCTTGGCTGATACTATCTTCCAATACCCAGGGAGGAAGGAGGGCACTGCCAGCTTCAGGAGTCCCAAAAAGTCTAGAAAATATGGAGAATCTTGCCCATCCATTATATGTTTGTTTGCCATAGGCTCAGAGATCCTTGGCTCATGGGAAAGAGTGCATCTAAATCCTTAAGGACTGGGAATAAGACTCATCAGGATAACTAGGGATCCCAGCAGCTAGTTTTCTGTTCCAGCGGCTCATGCGGCTGTTCAAAGGGGTAATGCCTGCTGTATTTTGCACCGCCCCAGCTCTGAGAGCTGGATGATTTTCGCCTTATAATCGTGATACACACTTAACAACATTACCGGTATATGCCACCTTTATAACAAAAATGATCTCCTTAAATCTTCTGTACCATATATGTAATAAAATATTCCTATTGGAAAAAAAATAATACTAAAAGATGGGGTGTAGGAAAGTGGATTATTCAAACAGTTACAGAAGAAATCCAAATATTCTTCTTGAAGTCTTTTTATGCCTTTATACAACATATATCTATATATCTAATATTATATATAAATATATATATATATATATATATATATATATATATATATAATTATATATATATATATATATATATATATATATATATATATGATATATGTTGAGTGTACCTGTAAAGTCGTGTATGGTAGATTATAATTGAAAGAATTAAGAGTAAGACGAGAATAGGATAGCAGATGAACAAGGAGCATTTAGAAAGTAGGGGGTGTGTGGACAGGTGTTTACAGTGAAACATAAAATGGAACAGAATTTAGATAAGGCTAAGAGGTCTTTAGTGGCATTTATGGATTTGAAAAGGCGTATGACAGGGTGGAGAGGGGGCCAATGGGCAGATGGATGGCACAGTGTATGGGGTAGGAGGTAGTTTACTGAAATGCCTGAAGAGTTTTTTACGAGATAGTGAGGCTACAAGTAAGAGTATGTCGGAAAAGAGGGAAAATTTTTTCCCAGTAAAAGTGGCCTTAGAAAAAAGATTGGATGCACCGGGGGGTTTTTAATATTTATAAAAAAGGGGGTTGTAAAAAGTAATCAGGGCTCCCAAAGCGTGAGTTTAAAAATAAAAATCCCCACAAAGTGGGAGTTGTCAAGCTGCCCCCTTTGTGATAAAACTTGCCTTGGAGATTCTTTAAAAAGTGCGAGTTGGGTGAATTTTGGTTGCAAAAAAAAATTAAAAGGGAAAAAGGAAAGAGAATTTTTTGGGAAACAAAAAGAAGGGATGAAAATTTAAAAAAGATAGGAGGATTGGGGGTGAAGTATCAGATTTTTGGGATCTGTCCGGTGGGGATAAAGAGAGGGAATCATTTTGAAATTGAGAGGGGAAAAAATGAGGGTGACTTGGATCTTGGAAAAAGAAATTTTTCCTTACCAAAAGAGGGGGAAAGTTAAGTAAATTTTACCAAGCTCCTTAAGGTTTTTGGGGGGGTGTGATGAATGGCACAGAGAACTGGGAGGGATGGGTCATGCGAGGCAAGGTGGTTTTTGGAATAAAACAAGTTCGTGTTTGGTTTGGAGAGGTGCGGTTAAAAAACTTTTCCCAGAGGGCTAAAGGGTTTAGGTGGGGGACATTAAAAGAGTGGAGCGAAACCCGAATACTTCAAGAGGACATTGTTGGAAAAGGGGGGTAGGGGTTTTCCCTAGGAAAGGGGGGGGGAAGGGGTAAAGAGGGGTTTTTTGGGGGCTTGCCCACAATGTTTTTAGCGTGTTTTTGGGGGAAAGGGGGAAAATGTTTTTAAATTCCGGGTTGGGGTGGGAAAAGACTTTTAGGGATCAGGGAAAAACCCGGCGGTTGTTTTCCGGAGTGGGAAGTAAGGCCTGCACTCTGAAGGGGGGTGTTAATGGTGCAGTTTTAAAACTGTATTTTTAAAAACAAACTTCTGCAAGAAGTGATGGAGGAAAAAAGATGGGGAAAGTTTTTTTCTTTTTCGGGCCCCCCTGCCCGGGGGGAATCCCTTTTTTTAATAAAAAAAAAATAATATATATATATAATATATATATATAAATATAATATATAATATATATATAAAAATATTTATTTTAATTTTAAAAAAAATAATAATATTATGAAAAGAGTGGGAAGCACTGTCAAGAAATTTTTTAAGAAAATAAAAAAAAAATTTTGGGGTGGGTTTTAAAAAATTTTTAAAAAGCCAGGAAAGTTTGGTTTGTCATTAAAAACAAGTAGGGGGTTATAGAGGGGAGAGGGAGGGATTAGGTAGATGGCGAAATATTTGAGAAAATTTTTAAAGTTGAGGAAGAAAGGGGGGGGGTAATTTCTGATGGCCAGGGAGGAACCATTTTAGGGGTGAAGAAGGCAAATGTAAGTGTGGTGGAGGGACTGAGGCATTAGTAAATGAAAAAGGGGGAAAGCCCCGGAACTGATGGATCAGACAAAATGTTTTAAAAGCAGGGGGGGGTATAGTGTGGAGTGGTTTTTTATTTTGTTTAATAAAGTATAAAAGGGGGAAGGTACCTTGGATTGGCGGGGGAGGTGTTTATCCCCCTTTTTTAAGGGGAAAAGGGGACAAAAGAGTTGTAAAAATTTTAGAGGAATAATTTACTGAGTTTTACCAGGAAAAATAACGGGAGAGTTATAATTGAAAGAATTAGGGTAAGACGAAAAGTGAAATTGCGGATGAAGGGGGGCTTCAGAGAGGGGAGGGGATGTGTGATCAAGTGTTTACATTGAAGCATATATGTGAACAGTAAATTAGATTAAAGGGAGGGAAGTTTTTATATGCATTTATGGATTTAGAAAAGGCATATGAATAGATGATGAGGACAATGTGCAAATGTAGCAAGTTTATGGAATAGGTGGTAAGTTTACTAAATGCTGTAAATAGTTTTTTGAGAACTGAGGCTCATTTATGGTGTGGTAAAGAGAGGGCGAATACTTCCCGTTAAAAGTAGTTCTTAGACAGGATTGTATGTCACCATGGTGTTTTACTATATTTATAATGGTGTTGTAAAAGAAGTAAAATGCTAGGTGTTCGGGAGAGGGTGGATTAAAGTTATGGGAATCAAATTCAAAATGGAAGTGGACACAGTTACTTTTGCTGATGATACTGTGCTATGAGATTCTAAAGAAAAATTGCAAAGGTTAGTGGAAGAAGTTTGAGAATGTGGGTAAAGGTAGAAAGTTGAAAGTGAACTCGAAAAAGTACAGTGCTGAGGGTATCAAATGATATAGATAAAGAAAAAATTGTATCAATTTGGGAGGAGGATATGAAGAAGAGAATATTCAGATACTTGGGAGTTGACGTGTCGGCATGGATTTTATGAAGGATGAGTTTAATCATAGAATTGGATGAGGAAAAAAAGGGTGAGTGGTGCGTTTAGTATATTGGATCAAAAACGTTTTCTAGGAGGCAAAGAAGTGAATGTATGAAGTATAGTACACCAACACTCTTATATGGATGGAAAGCTTGGTGGTAAATGCAGCAGCGAGGAACGTTGGAGGCAGTGAGAAGTCCTGCTACGGGCAATGTGTGGTGTAATATTATTCATAAAATTCGAGTGTGACATTAGGAGAAGGTGTGGAGTTAATAAAACATTAGCAGATGGCAGAAGAGGGGTTGTTGAGTGTTTGGTCATTTAGAAAGAATGATCAAAGAAATGACATGAAGCATATAAATCTATAGGGAAGAAAGGAGGGGTATGGTCGTCCCTCGAAAGGTTGGAAAAGGGGAGTAAAGGAGGTTTTCTGGCGAGGGGCTTGGACTTTCAAACAAGCGTGCATGACGTGTTTAGATAGGTAGTGAATGGAAACGAATTGATACTTGGGACCTGACGACTGTTGGAGTGTTGACAAGTATATTTTAGTGAAGGGAATCAGAAACCGGTTATTTTCCTTAAGCGACTTGAGTCCTGGAAATGGGAAGTACAATGCCTTCACTTTACAGGAGGGGTTGGGATATTGGCAGTTTGGAGGGATAATGTTGTGTTTCTCTATACGTATATGCTTCTAAACTGTTGTATTCTGAGCACCTCTGCAAAACAGTGATAATGTGTGAGTGTGGTGAAAGTGTTGAATGATATGAAAGTATTTTCTTTTTGGGGATTTTCTTTCTTTTTTTGGGTCACCCTGCTCGGTGGGAGACAACCAACTTGTTGAAAATATATATATAATATATTTATAATATATATCTATATATATATTAAATAATATATATATATATATATATATATATATATTATATATATATATATATTATATATAATATATATATATATATATATATATATGTGGACAAGGTACACAGTGCTTTAACCATACAAGCACATGGACAAAATACCTTGGCACCCAGCCATCACTAGACGTGTTGATCCAAGGCAACCAGGACTCAGGCAGGTGGGTGGTTTAGCTATTTCATCTCATCCCTGCAAATTTTGCGAATTCTAAACATTGTAAAAATCTCTCGTCGGTCGATGCATGAAGGGTTGAGATGAAATAGGTAAACACCACCTGCCTGAATGCTGGCTGCCTTGGATCAAAATGTTTGGCTGGGCGCCAAAGTATTTTGTCCAGTGTGGCTGTGTGGTTCGTAGGTTCGAGTCTCCTTCGACCAGAGATTAGTGTTCGTGAATATATCGCCTGTTCTGCGGTTCGATTCCTCGGCTAGTCGAGTGTTGTTACTGATTAATACCACTCGTTCATGGTTACAATAATATGCACACGTTGCTCGTGAAGCTAGTTCACCAAACAGGGTGTAGAATGAAATTAGCTCATAAGTCACCACGCCACCATATGTCTTCGATGACGGTAAAACACCTAGCTCTGCTGGGTGCGTAGAAAGTGTAGTGTACATAATATCATTATCTATGTTCATAAACTTTTATTACAGTAATAAATCAAAAACTATGTACTAAACTTTGCATGTAATAAACAACATTATAAATGTGGATACTTGAAATAACATTATAAATGTTGTGGTACAGTAAATGTTTTAATAATATTATTGACTTTATCCCATATTTTACTATTTTTTATATTGTTTAAGTTTGTCATATAAATACCACATCAACAATTAATATTTTCTTATTAAAATAACAATGATTTATTATTTATTTTATATATTTGTGTTTATTTTATTTATTTACTAGGAAACCATAAACTAATATAAAATATTAGAGAAAACTTAGTATCATCAATAACTTACCAATAACTTATCATCAGTAACTTACCAATAACTTATCATCAGTAACTTACCAATAACTTATCATCAGTAACTTACCAATAACTTATTCATCAGTAACTTACCAAAAATATAACTTATTATCATCAGTAACTTACCAATAACTTACCCATCAGTAACTTACCAATAACTTATCATCAGTAACTTACCAATAACTTATCATCAGTAACTTACCAATAACTTATCATCAGTAACTTACCAATAACTTATCATCAGTAACTTACCAATAACTTATCATCATAACTTACCAATAACTTATCATCAGTAACTTACCAATAACTTATCATCAGTAACTTACCAATAACTTATCATCAGTAACTTACCAATAACTTTCATCAGTAACTTACCAATAACTATCATCAGTAACTTACCAATAACTTATCATCAGTAACTTACCAATAACTTATCATCAGTAACTTACCAATAACTTATCATCAGTAACTTACCAATAACTTATCATCAGTAACTTACCAATAACTTATCATCAGTAACTTACCAATAACTTATCATCAGTAACTTACCAATAACTTATCATCAGTAACTTACCAATAACTTATCATCAGTAACTTACCAATAACTTATCATCAGTAACTTACCAATAACTTATCATCAGTAACTTACCAATAACTTATCATCAGTAACTACCAATAACTTATCATCAGTAACTTACCAATAACTTATCATCAGTAACTTACCAATAACTTATCATCAGTAACTTACCAATAACTTATCATCAGTAACTTACCAATAACTTATCATCAGTAACTTACCAATAACTTATCATCAGTAACTTACCAATAACTTATCATCAATAACTTACCAACAGAAAAACAAGGTGAATGATCTTCTCCTCATAACAGGAGTTCTCAAGAGGTCAATAACAGTCTTCTTGATCATTGCTTCTTGTCTAGTTTCATTCACAAGTTCAACGTTACTGTTGGTTACTGACAAAGTTCCATCAACAGTGTTACTGTTGGTTACTGACATAGTTCCATCAACAGTGTTACTGTTGGTTACTGATAAAGTTCCATCAACAGAACCAAACTGTCAGTAAGAATAACAAATGAGTGATTAATTTAAACTGATTCTCTAAGTCAAGATGTGATTCATAATTTAAACTGATTCTCTAAGTCAAGATGTGATTCATAATTTAAACTGATTCTCTAAGTCAAGATGTGATTCATAATTTAAACTGATTCTCTAAGTCAAGATGTGATTCATAATTTAAACTGATTCTCTAAGTCAAGATGTGATTCATAATTTAAACTGATTCTCTAAGTCAAGATGTGATTCATAATTTAAACTGATTCTCTAAGTCAAGATGTGATTCATAATCAGTTTAAGTAAACAATATAAATAGTGAATCTAGAGGCACAATATTATAACAGGAATATACAAGTAATCTGCACATATGGAAACTGATATTAATGACATATTCTGTCCTACTTAGGCCATAGTCTGTCTCATAAGTGCAGGTTATTTATTTTTCTGAGAGAAAAAAAATACGTCATAGGCAAGTTACCTGGACGTCGTGAAGGTCCGTCAGATGCCCTTGGTAGGTCAACATTATTGACTCTAGCAACTCTGTGTATAATGTTGTTGGCTTCATCATTACGACCCTCAGCCACTAACCATCTAACACTCTCTGGCAAAAACCTAAACAAAACTAAACTTTTATTAACAAGCACAATGAAAGGAATGATAAAATGTCTTTAATATTATTTTTGATTTAACAAATCCATGTATATATTTTTAATATATATTTTAATATATATATTATATAATATATATATAAAATATATATATATATATATATATATATATATATATATATATGTCGTGCCGAATATGTAAAACTTGCGATAGTAGGTAGACAGCAACCACCAGGGAGATACTACTGTCTTGTGGTACTAGATTGGTAGACAGCAACCAGCCAGCAACCACTGAGGTCAGTGGCCAGTACGCTGAGGTCAGTGGTCACCTGCAGTCATACCTGTCCTAAGCTCTGGGAGTTAGCGTGGGGTGTTACCAAGCACCATGGCTTGTTGTAGTGTTTTAGAATCTCAGGTTCAAGTGTTGAAGAAGGAGGTTCTACTTCTTCAGGAGGAAAATGGGAGGCTGAAGCTTCACCTAGATGAGTTTGTGAGTGAGTGTCAAAAGGATTTAGCTAGTAAGGAGGAAATGGTCACTAGCAGTGATAGTGGCAGCCGCTTTAAGTGGCAAGTAGTTCACAGTTAAGGATGAAGGAAAATTAAGAGGGTTAACACAGAAGATGTGAAGGTAGTAAATCAATTCTCTGTTCTCCAAGACGAGTTCACTTCAGCGGTTAGTGAGGTTAAAGGTACCACTGATTCCCCTGCTAATCAAGGTAAGAATATTTTAATAGTGTGCCTTCCAGGAGCTGGTGTTGGTGACATAGTCAGCAGGTTGGATAATATTATGTCAGGTAATGGGAACAAGCCCATTATCTGCCTTAGTGCTGGTGGTAATGACATTGGGAAGGGCAGGAGACAGGAGCTGCTGGATAACTACAGGTCAGCCATAGAAGTAGTTAGGCCTAAGGGAGGTATGCCAGTCATATGTAGCATCTTACCTAGAAAGGGAGTGGGCAATGCATGGGCATGGATGTCTAGGGCAATTGGTATAAATTGCTGGCTAGACAGGTACTGCAAGGAACTTGCAATCCCATTCATTGATAACTGGGACCTATTCTCTGGCAAACGTGATATGTATGCAAAGGATGGGGTTCATCTCTCTGGGGATGGAGTGGTTGAATTAGCCAATTCGAATGAGAGGGTAATTAATGACTTGTCTAGAAATTTAAACTGATAGATTATAGAGGTATGAGTGTTTTTGGGAAACAATCAGATTGCAGTATTAGGGTTATTACCGGGATACCTCAGGGATATGTTTTAAAATACAATATCAAAATAAAGTTGCTAGTAATGGCAAATCAATTGATCAACAAACAAAGAGAGATAGCAGAGGGCAACTAGTGACTAGCTCACTTAAGGTTTACTATACAAATAGTAGGAGTCTAAGAAATAAGATAGGTGAGCTAAGATTACTTGCAAGTGTAGATAATATAGATATTATTGGTATAACAGAGACCTGGATCAACCTGAAGGATAGAGAAATGCCTTGTGAATGCAACATACAGGGTTATAAACTACTCCACACTGACAGGGTCAACAGGAAGGGTGGTGAACATTAAAATGGTATAAAATACCGACAGGTTGTTAGGTAAGGCACATATGCAACAGTTAGGTATCTTTATTTCGAAACGTTTCGCCTACACAGTAGGCTTCTTCAGTCGAGTACAGAAAAGTTGATAGAAGCAGAAGATACTTGAAGACGATGTAATCAGTCCATCACCCTTAAAGTTTTGAGGTGGTCAGTCCCTCAGTCTGGAGAAGAGCATTGTTCCATAGTATGAAACAATATGGAGATGAAGTGACAGGATGGAGCCTTATATAGCGCCAGGAGGTGAGACGTAGGCCACTAGTAGAACGCGGATGTTGGGAGGTCAGGTCCCTCTCAATCCAGCCGTTCTCACAAGTAGAGGTTGTCGAAGTTGATTGCAGGTCTGTACCAAGATACCCTTGTGTTGCAGTGTCTGACAGATTGAACTTTAAAAATGGTATATAAATACCGACAGGTTGTTAGGTAAGACACATATGCAACAACCTGTCGGTATTTTATACCATTTTAATGTTCAATCTGTCAGACACTGCAACACAAGAGTATCTTGGTACAGACCTGCAATCAACTTCGACAACCTCTGCTAGTGAGAACGGCTGGATTTGAGAGGGACCTGACCTCCCAACATCTGCGTTCTTACCTCTTCTAGTGACCTACGTCTCACCTCCTGGCGCTATATAAGGCTCCATCCTGTCACTTCATCTCCATATTGTTTCATACTATGGAACAATGCTCTTCTCCAGACTGAGGGACTGACCACCTCAAAACTTTAAGGGTGATGGACTGATTACATCGTCTTCAAGTATCTTCTGCTTCTATCAACTTTTCTGTACTCGACTGAAGAAGCCTACTGTGTAGGCGAAACGTTTCGAAATAAAGATACCTAACTGTTGCATATGTGTCTTACCTAACAACAGGAAGGGTGGTGGAGTGGCGATGTATGTAAGAGAAAATTTCAATTGTTGTCTTAGAAATGATATAAGATTAGAAACATCGAACACAGAATCTGTTTGGCTACAATTTCTCGAGTGTCGTGACAAATTAATTCTGGGTGTGATTTATAGGCCCCCAAACCTTGATGGGGAGTGCAGTAAGCTGTTATGGGACGAAATTCATAAGGCAACTAGATATGAAAATGTTGTGATAATGGGAGAATTTAACTTTGGACAAATTGAATGGAGCAATATGACAGGAAACCTTGAGTCTAGTGACTTTCTTGATACGGTTCAGGATTGCTTTCTAGAACAGGTTGTGACAGAACCAACTAGAGGAAACAATCTACTTGACTTGGTTCTTGCTAACAAAGAGTCATTATTTAAAAATCTTGAGATTAATGATGAGCTTGTGGAAAGTGATCATAAATCACTTAGTTTTCAATATATCATGGAATCACCCCGATAACTGCAATCAAATCTCAGTCCCCCTTTTTCGCTTGGCCGACTTCATGGGACTGAAAAATTACTTGGGTGGGCTAAATTGGGATGTCCTGACTATGGTCAGGTAGGTGATCTTGGTTGCCAATATGATGTTCTTCAGAGCATAGTTCTAGCTGCCAGACAACTTTTGTTCCGAGTAGGGAAATTAGATCTAACAAAAATGATCCAAATGGATGAACAATAAAATGAAACATCTCATTAGTCAAAAGAGAAGCATATATAGGCGTATCAAAAGAGGAGATGGGCAGTTAAGAAATCAATATATTCAATTTAAAGAGAGAAATGAAGAATGGAATAAGAAAAGCAAAAAGTGATTATGAGCCTAAGGTCGCAAGGGATTCAAAGACTAACCCAAAAGTGGGTTTTTTCAAGTATACAGAAGTAAGATAAGGGACAAGACTGGCCCACTTAAGAGTAATTCTTGTCAGATCACTGACAGTGATAAGGATATGTGTGAAATTCTCATACCTACTTCCTCTCAGTTTTCACCCAGGAAAATACTAGCGATATTCCTGAAATAATAGATTATGTAGAACAGGACGATCATAAACTATGCACGATTGCAATAACTAGTGACATGGTCCACAGACAAATAGAGAAACTAAAACCTAACAAATCCCAAGGCCCTGATGAACTGTTTGCAAGGGTGTTAAAGGAATGTAAAGAGGAACTTAGCATACCTTTGGCTAATCTTTTTAACATATCACTACAAACTGGCATAGTGCCTGATAAGTAAAAAATGGCAAATGTAATACCTATTTACAGGGCAGGTGACAGGTCCTTGGCTTCGAACATTAGACCAATAAGCCTTACCTCCATTGTGGGAAAATTTATAGAATCAATAATTGCCGAAGGAATTCGTAGCCATCTTGATAGGCACAGATTGATTAATGAAATTCAACACGGTTTTACAAATGGGTGTTCCTGTCTTACGAATTTACTATCATTTTTCAATAACGTGTTTGAGGAGGTAGATCATGGTAATGAATATGATATTGTGTATATGGACTTCGGTAAGGCTTTCGGGAGAGTTTCACACCAGAGGCTATTGAGGAAACTTAGGGCACACGGAATAAGAGGAGAAATTTTTTCCTGGGTAGAGGCATGGCTGACAAATAGGCAGAAGAGAATTTGCATAAATGGGGAGAAATCAGAATGGGGGCTCGCCACAGGCGGTGTTCCTCAGGGGCCAGTTTTGGGCCCATTGTTGTTCACAATTTACATAAATGACATAGATGAGGGAATAAATAGCGACATAAGCAAATTTGCTGATGACACCAAAATAGGCCATCCTAGAGCACTCCAGGATGATTTGAATAGACTGATGCAATGTCGGAGAAGTGGCAGGTGCAGTTTATTATGACAAATGCAAAGTTCTAAATGTTGGACTGGAAAATAACCATGCCACATATAAACTAAATAATGTAGATCTTAATACTACTGATTGTGAAAAGGATTCAGGAGTTCTGGTTAGCAGTAATCTAAAACCAAGACAACAGTGCATTAGTGTTCGCAATAAAGCTAACAGAATTCTTGGCTTCATATCTAGAAGTTAAATAATAGAAGTCCTCAGGTTGTTCTTCAACTCTATATATCCTTGGTTAGGCCTCATTTAGACTATGCTGCTCAGTTTTTGGTCACTGTATTACAGAATGGATATAAATGCTCCGGAAAACGTACAGAGGAGGATGACGAAGATGATCCCATGTATCAGAAATCTTCTCTATGAGGCCCTGAATCTGCACTCTCTCGAAAGGCGTAGAATAATGGGGGATATGATCGAGGTGTATGAATGGAAAACAGGAATAAATAAAGGGGATGTAAATAGCGTGCTGAAAATTTCCAGCCAAGACAGGACTCGCAGCAATGGTTTCAAGTTGGACAAATTCAGATTCAGGAAGGATATAGGAAAGCACTGGTTTGGTAAAAGAGTTGTGGATGAGTGGAACAAACTCCCGAGTACAGTTATTGAGGCTAAAACGTTGTGTAGTTTTAAAAACAGGTTAGATAAATACATGAGTGGGCGTAGGTGGGTGTGAGTTGGACCTGACTAGCTTGTGCTGCTGGGTCTGGTGCTGTGCTCCTTCCTTGAGTGTAGGTGACCAGACTGTGGGCTATTTGGCTTATCCGGAAGGGGGACATGGACCTGCTCTGCATGGGTCAGTAGGCCTGTTGCAGTGTTCCTTCTTTCTTATGTTCTTATGTTCTTACTACCGTCCTGCCAAATGAGTGTAAAACAAGAACCTGTAATAGTTTTTCATGATGGTTTGGATTGCTGGTGTCTTTTGTCTGTCTCATAAATATGCAAGATTACATGTACGTCTTGCTACTTCTACTTACACTTAGGTCACACTAAAACATACATGTACACGTTTATTTATACACACTCATCTGAGTTTTCATTGATTTTATCTTACTAGTTCTTGCTCTTATTACTTTTCCTTTTATATCCATGGGGAAGTGGAATAAGGAATCATTCCTCCGTAAGCCATGCGTGCTGTATAAGTCAAATATAATACCGGAAACAATGGGCTAGTAACCCCTTTTCCTGTACAAATTACTAAAAAGAAGAAGAAGAAAATTGTCAAAGTTGATGTCTGAATGTGCGTGGATATTGTGCGAATGATAAGAAAGTGATGATTGTGGATGTTAAGAATGAGAAGAAACTGGATGTCCTGGCTTTAAGTGAAACAAAGATGAAGGGGGTGAAAGAGTTTCATTGGAGAGAATTAAATGGGATTAGGTCAGGAGTTTCAAATAGAGTTAGAGCTAAAGATGGAGTAGCAATAATGTTGAAGGATAAGCTATGGCAGGAAAAGAAGGAGTATAAATGCATTAATTCAAGGATTATGTGGAGTAAAATGAAGGTTGGATGTGAAAAGTGTAGGAGAGAGAGAGAAAGGGTTTTCGGAATTGTTGAGTGAGTGTGTGGGGAATTTTGAACCAAGTGTGAGAGTACTAGTGATTGGGGATTTCAATGCTAAAGTGGGTAAAAATGTTGTGGAGGGAGTAGTAGGTAAATTTGTGGTGCCAGAGGTAAATGAAAATGGTGAGCATTTAATTAAGCTATTTGGAGAATGACGTTTGGTAATAAGTAATACATATTTTATGAAAAAGATGATAAATCAATATACAAGGTATGATATAGCACGTAATGAAAGTAGTTTGTTAGATTGTGTATTGGTGGATAGAAGGTTGATGGGTGGGTTCCAGGATGTAAATGTTTATAGAGGGGCAACTGATACATCGGATCATTATTTAGTTGTAGCTACAGTTAGAGTAAGAGGTAGATGGGACAAAAGGAAAATGGCAGCAATAAGTAAGAGAGAGGTGAAAGTGTATAAGCTAAGGGAAGAAGAAGTTTGGGTGAGATATAAGCAACTATTGGCAGAATGGTGGGCTAGTGGAAGTATGAGTATTCGGGGGGTTGAAAAGGCTTAGAATTGTTTTAAAAATGCAGTATTAGAATGTCGGCAGAAGTTTGTGGCTATTGGAGGGTGGGTGCAGGAGGAAAGAGGAGTGATTGGTGGAATGATGAGGTAAAGGGTGTGATAAAGGAGAAAAAGTAGCCTATGACATGTTTTTACAAAACATAAGTGTTTTAAGATGAGCAGAGTATATGGAGAGTAAAAAGAAAGGTGAAGAGAGTGTTGAGAGAGTGTTAAAGGAGAGCAGATGATAGAGTGGGAGAGGCACTGTCAAGAAATTTTGATGAAAATAAGAAAAAACTTTAGAGTGAGATAAACAAGTTAAGAAAACCTAGGGAACAAATGAATTTGTCAGTTAAAAGCAGAACAGGGGAGTTAGTTGATGGGGAGAAGGAGGTATTGGGTAGATAGTGGGAATATTTTGAGGAATTTTTTAAATGTCGACGAAGAAAGGTAGTTAGTTAGTTTAATATGTTTATTATGCACCCGATACCCATCCTGTGGGCGGTAGTCAAAAGATTACAGAGGTACATAATGGGTCCAGGGACTGGGCCTCAAAGTTTTGATAGCTGAGCAAGTTACAGAGGTAATGAATTCACAATTTACAAAGGTAATGAACTCACAATTTACAAAGGTAATGAACTCCAGGTAGGTCTAGTCACAATCATGACAAGTTACAAAGGTATTTACAGATTACAGAGGTACACAATGGGTCCAGGGACCGGGCCCCAAAGTTTTGATGGCTGAACTAGGTACAAGGTAATGAACTCACAAGTTACAAAGGTAATGAACTCACAAGTTACAAAGGTAATGAATACTGTAAGAATGGTTACTTACGTTTATACATGGCTACAATCATGAACAAATTTTAGAGTAATGAGCAATTCACACTTCCACACCCGGTCACAACTGTAGTGAGTTATTGGTGCAAATATTGATTGTCGAGTCACACACCACACACACACACACACACACACACACACACACACACACACACACACACACCTGTGTCATTGACGTGTATAGTATGCAAAATTATGGAGAAGATTATCAGGAGGAGAGTGGTGGAGCACCTGGAACGGAACAGGAGTATAAATGCCAACCAGCACGGATTCACGGAAGGCAAATCCTGTGTCACAAACCTTCTGGAGTTTTATGATAAAATAACAGAAGTAAGACAAGAGAGAGAGGGGTGGGTTGATTGCATCTTCTTGGACTGCAAAAAGGCCTTTGACACAGTTCCTCACAAGAGATTAGTGCAGAAGCTAGAGCATCAGGGCATATAACAGGAAGGGCAACTGCAATGGATCAGAGAATACCTGACAGGGAGGCAACAACGAGTCATGGTACGTAATGATGTATCACAGTGGGCACCTGTGACGAGCGGGGTCCCACAGGGGTCGGTTCTAGGACCAGTGCTATTTTTGGTATATGTGAACGACATGACGGAAGGGTTAGACTCAGAAGTGTCCCTGTTTGCAGATGATGTGAAGTTAATGAGGAGAATTAAATCTGATGAGGACCAGGCAGGACTTCAAAGAGACCTGGACAGACTGGACACCTGGTCCAGCAAATGGCTTCTAGAATTTAATCCTGCCAAATGCAAAGTCATGAAGATAGGGGAAGGGCACAGAGACCACAGACAGAGTATAGGCTAGGTGGCCAAAGACTGCAAACCTCACTCAAGGAGAAAGATCTTGGGGTGAGTATAACACCGAGCATGTCTCCGGAAGCACACATCAATCAGATAACTGCTGCAGCATATGGGCGCCTGGCAAACCTGAGAACAGCATTCCGATACCTTAGTAAGGAATCATTCAAGACACTGTACACCGTGTATGTCAGGCCCCTACTGGAGTATGCAGCACCTGTTTGGAACCCGCACTTGATAAAGCACGTCAAGAAACTAGAGAAAGTACAAAGGTTTGCAACAAGGTTAGTTCCAGAGCTAAGGGGAATGTCCTATGAAGAAAGACTAAGGAAATCGGCCTGACGACACTGGAGGACAGGAGGGTCAGGGGAGGACATGATAACGACATATAAAATACTGCGTGGAATAGACAAGGTGGACAAAGACAGGATGTTTCCAGGGAGGGGACACAGAAAAGAGGCCACAATTGGAAGTTGAAGACACAAATGAGTCAGAGAGATAGTAGGAAGTATTTCTTCAGTCATAGAGTTGTAAGGCAGTGGAATAGCCTAGAAAATGACGTAGTGGAGGCAGGAACCATACACAGTTTTAAGACGAGGTTTGATAAAGCTCATGGAGCGGGGAGAGAGAGGGCCTAGTAGCAACCGGTGAAGAGGCGGGGCCAGGAGCTAGGACTCGACCCCTGCAACCACAAATAGGTGAGTACACACACACACACACACACACACACACACACACACACACACACACACACACACATACACAAACACACACACACACACACACACACACTCATACACATACACACACACACACACACATACACACACACACACACACACACACACACACACACACACACACACACACACACACACACACACACACACACACACACACACACACAGGAGCTTGGACTAGACCCCTGCAATCTCAACTAGGTGAGTGCACAGACACAAGATATTGTAAAAATTATAGAGGTTTTAGAGTAGGTAGGTTATGAGAACAGTATTTAGAATAAGGTAGGGAAGTTTTCATTGTATTTATGGATTTAGGAAAGGCATATGATAGGGTGGATAGGGGAGCAATTTGGCAGATGTTGCAAGTATATGGAATAGGTAGTAAGTTACTAAATGCTGTAAAGAGATTTTATGAGGATAGTGAGGCTCAGGTTAGGGTGTGTAGAAGAGAGGAAGAATACTTCCCAGTAAAGGTGGGTCTTAGACAGGGATGTGTAATGTCACCATGGTTGTTTAATATGGAAGGGTGCTGGGGAGAGGGGTGGGATTAAATTATGGCGAATCAAATACAAAATAAGAATTGACACAGTTACATTTTGCTGATGATACTGTGCTTATGGGAGATTCTAAAGAAAAGTTGCAAAGGTTAGTGGATGAGTTTGGGAGAGTGAGTAAAGATAGGAAGTTGAAAGTGAACATAGAAAAGAGTAAAGTGATGAGGGTATCAAATGATTTAGATAAAGAAAAATTGGATATCAAATTGGAGAGGAGTATGGAAGAAGTGAATGTTTTCAAATATTTGGGATTTGATGTTTCAGCAGATGGATTTATGAAGGATGAGGTTAACCATAGAATTGATGAAGGAAAGAGGTGAGTGGTGCATTGAGGTATATGTGGAGACAAAAATAAAACATTATCTATGGAGGCAAAGAAGGGAATGTATGAAAGCATAGTGGTACCAATACTCTTATATGGGTATGAAGCTTGGGTTGTAAATGTTGCAGTGAGGAGGCGGTTGGAGGCAGTGGAGATGTCCTGTCTAAGGGCAATGTGTGGTGTAAATATTACACAGAGAATTCGGAGTGTGGAAATTAGGAGAAGGTGTGGAGTTAATAAAACTATTAGTCAGAGGGCTGAAGAGGGGTTGATTAGGTGATTTGGTCATTTAGAGAGAAAGCATCAAAGTACAATGACATGGAGAGCGTATAAATTTCTAGGGGAAGGAAGGCGGAGTAGGGGTCGTCCTCGGAAAGGTTGGAGGGAGGAGGGTAAAGGAGGTTTTGTGGGCGAGAGGCTTAAACTTCCAGCAAGCGTGTGTGAGCTTGATAGATTGGAGTTAATGGTATTTGAGACATGACGAGTGGTTTTAGTGTGAGCACGGTAATACTTAGTGAAGGGATTCAGGGAACCTAGTTATTTTATATAGCCGATCTTGAGTCCTGGAAATGGGAACTACAATGCCTGCACTCTGAAGGAGAGGTTTGGGATATTGGCAGTTTGGAGGGCTATGTTGTGTATCTTTATACGTATATGCTTCTAAACTGTTGTATTCTGAGCACTTCTACAAAAACAATGATTATGTGTGAGTGAGGTGAAAGTGTTGAATGATGATGAAAGTATTTTCTTTTTGGAGATTTTCTTCTTTTTGGGTCACCCTGCATCGGTGGGAGACGGCCGACTTGTTTATATATATATATATATATATATATATATATATATATATATATATATATATATATATATATATATATATATATATATATATATATATATATATATATATATATATATATATATGTCGTGCCGAATATGTAAAACTGGTCAATTAGCAAGAACTCATTTAAAATTAAGTCCTTTCTGAAATTTTCTCTTACACGTTTAAAGATATATTTTTTGATTAATGTTAATGTAAAAAAAAATTGATTTTGCACCAAAAGAATCTTAGAAAACTTACCTAACCTTATTATAAGAAGAACAATTTATATTAGCCTAACCCAACTAAATATATTTCACATTTGTTTACAATAATTTAATACTAAACAAACACAGTGAAATATATTTTTTTCGTTAGGTTCAGAATGATTTTGGCGAAATTATTGCATACACAAATTTTCACTTGTCCTATATGGCAAGATGAGCGTTGCTATTTAAGCCAAGATGGCAAGTTCTGCCTATTCGGCACGACATATATATATATATATATATATATATATATATATATATATATATATATATATATATATATATATATATATATATATATATATATATATGTCGTGCCGAATATGTTAATTAAATTGGTCAATTAGCAAGAACTCATTTAAAATTAAGTGCTTTCTAAAATTTGCTCTTGTACGTTTAAAGATATATTTTTTTCAGTAATGTTAATGTAAAAATTTATAATTTTGCACCAAAAGGAACTTAGAAAACTTACCTAACCTTATTACAACAAGCGCAATTTATTTTAGCCTAACCCAACTAAATATATTTTAGATTTGTTTACAATAATTTAATACTAAACCAACACAGTGAAATATATTTTTTTCGTTAGGTTCAGATTGATTTTGGCGAAATTATTGCATACACAAATTTTCACTTGTCCTATATGGCAAGATGAGCGTTGCTATTTAAGCCAAGATGGCAAGTTCTGCCTATTCGGCACGACATATATATATATATATATATATATATATATATATATATATATATATATATATATATATATATATATATATATATATATATATATATATACATATATTTACATATATATATATATATATATATATATGTCGTGCCGAATATGTAAAACTGGTCAATTAGCAAGAACTCATTTAAAATTAAATCCTTTCTAAAATTTTCTCTTATATGTTTAAAGATATATTTTTTTGATTAATGTTAATGTGAAAAATTTTAATTTTGCACCAAAAGGAACTTAGAAAACTTACCTAACCTTATTATAACAAGAACAATTTATTTTAGCCTAACCCAACTATATATATTTTAGATTTGTTTACAATAATTTAATACTAAACAAACACAGTGAAATATATATTTTTCGTTAGGTTCAGAATGATTTTGGCGAAATTATTGCATACACAAATTTTCACTTATCCAATATGGCAAGATGAGCGTTGCTATTTAAGCCAAGATCGCAAGTTCTGCCTATTCGGCACGACATATATACATGTTGCAGGTGTATGGTGTAGGAGGTAGGTTACTGAAAGCAGTGAAGAGTTTTTATGAGGATAGTGAGGCTCAAGTTAGAGTATGTAGGAAAGAGGGAAATTATTCCCCAGTAAAAGTAGGCCTTAGACAAGGATGTGTGATGTCACCGTGGTTGTTTAATATATTTATAGATGTGGTTGTAAGAGAAGTAAATGAAAGGGTCCTGGCAAGAGGCATGGAGTTAAAAGATAAAGAATCACACATAAAGTGGGAGTTGTCACAGTTGCTTTTTGCTGATGACACTGTGCTCTTTGGAGATTCTGAAGAGAAGTTGCAGAGATTGGTGGATGAATTTGGTAGGGTATGCAAAAGAAGAAAATTAAAAGTGAATACAGGAAAGAGTAAGGTTATGAGGATAACAAAAAGATTAGGTGATGAAAGATTGGATATTACATTGGAGGGAGAGGGAATGGAGGAGGTGAATGTATTCAGATATTTGGGAGTGGATGTGTCAGCAGATGGGTCTATGAAAGATGAGGTGAATCATAGAATTGATGAGGGGAAAAGGGTGAGTGGTGCACTTAGGAGTCTGTGGAGACAAAGAACTTTGTCCTTGGAAGCAAAGAGGGGAATGTATGAGAGTATAGTTTTACCAACGCTCTTATATGGGTGTGAAGCATGGGTGATGAATGATGCAGCGAGGAGAAGGCTGGAGGCAGTGGAGATGTCATGTCTGAGGGCAATGTGTGGTGTGAATATAATGCAGAGAATTCGTAGTTTGAAAGTTAGGAGGAGGTGCAGGATTACCAAAACTGTTGTCCAGAGGGTTGAGGAAGGGTTGTTGAGGTGGTTCGGACATGTAGAGAGAATGGAGCGAAACAGAATGACTTCAAGAGTGTATCAGTCTGTAGTGGAAGGAAGGCGGGGTAGGGGTCGGCCTAGGAAAGGTTGGAGGGAGGGAGTAAAGGAGGTTTTGTGTGTGAGGGGCTTGGACTTCCAGCAGGCATGCGTGAGCGTGTTTGATAGGAGTGAATGGAGACAAATGGTTTTTAATACTTGACGTGATGTTGGAGTGTGAGCAAAGTAACATTTATGAAGGGGTTCAGGGAAACCGGCAGGCCGGACTTGAGTCCTGGAGATGGGAAGTACAGTGCCTGCACTCTGAAGGAGGGGTGTTAATGTTGCAGTTTAAAAACTGTAGTGTAAAGCACCCTTCTGGCAAGACAGTGATGGTGTGAATGATGGTGAAAGTTTTTCTTTTTCGGGCCACCCTGCCTTGGTGGGAATCGGCCAGTGTGATAATAATATATATATATATATATATATATATATATATATATATATATATATATATATATATATATATATATATATATATATATATATATATATACAGTGGTCCCTCGTTGTTCGTAATTAATCCATTCCTGGAGCCGTTATTATAAACGAAATTTACGATTTACGAATCAATTTTCCCCATAAGAAATAATGTAAATACAATTAATCCGTTCCTGACACCCAGAAGTATTAAAACAAAAAACATTTTTACATGAAATATGCATGTAGTACATAAACAATACAATGGGAAATGATGAATGAAACATTAACAGCATAACACTTACCTTTATTGGTGATTTTTCTTAGTGTATGTGAGACTGGAGGAGGAGAGAGAGTGGATTGTTTATAGTTTGGAAGGGGAATCCCCTTCCAGCAACACCTCAGGTACCATTTGCTTTTCTGGGGTTGCTTGTCTTCTCTGTTTCTTAATGCCACTAGGACCACCTTGAGAGTCACTGGAGTCCTGTCTCGCAAAATAACTGTGGAGAGAGCTCTGTTTCTGGCGTCTCTTTAACACTTCCCTAAATGGCCCAAGACTTTGTCACTGTACATGTTGCCAACCTGGCTTGCAACAACCTTGTTAGGGTGATGTTTCTCCATAAAGCTTTCCATCTTTCCCCACATAGTAAAAATCTCTTTAATTTCTGAAGAAGGCACCTTCTTCCATCTCTCTTCCTCCTCCTCTGCAGCAAAATTCTGAGCTGCGATGTGTTGCTCTTCCTGCTGAAGCTCTTGCAGCTCCTCAGTGGTGAGCTCTTCATTGTGGTCTTCCACCAATTCTTCCACATCCTCCAAACTCACATCCAACCCCATGGAACTCCTCAGTGCCACAATTGATTTACAACAGACATAGGCTCATTAGGGTCAGTCCCAAATTCTTCAAAATCCCTCTTGTCGACACAATCTGGCCACAATTTCCTCCAGGCAGAGTTCAAAGTCCTGGTAGTCACTCCCTCCCAAGCCATCAAAAAAAATATAAGGGTTATGCAGTGGAGGATGCTGAAGTGTTCTCTCCAAAATTCCCTTAGGGTCAAGTGAGTGTCTGTGGTCACAGTCAAGCACCTGTGAAACATTGCTTATGTGTAGAGTTTTTTAAAGTTTGCAATAACCTGCTGGTCCATGGGTTGGAGGAGAGGAGTGGTATTCGGGGGCAAGAACTTTACTGTGATGAACCCAAACTCCTCGAAAATTAGGTCATCCAAGTTTGGAGGATGAGCAGGTGCATTGTCCATTACTAGCAGGCACTTGAGATCCAATTTCTTTTCCAGGAGATACTCCTTCACACTAGGGCCAAACACTTCATTGAACCACTCGACGAAAATTTCCCTCGTGACCCATGCCTTACTATTAGATTTTCAAAACACACACAATTTACTCTTCATAACATTGTTTTTCCTGAACACTCTGGGATTTTCAGAATGGTACACTAGTAATGGCTTCACTTTGAAATCCCCACTAGCATTAGCACAGAACATTAGTGTCAGCCTGTCTTTCATAGGCTTGTGTCCTGGCATTGCCTTTTCCTCTTGTGTAATGAAGGTCCTCTTTGGCATTTTCTTCCAAAAGAGGCCTGTTTCGTCACAATTGAACACTTGTTCAGGTTTCAGTCCTTCAACCTCTATGTACTCCTGGAATTCATGCACGTATTTTTCAGGTAAGACACATATGCAACAGTTAGGTATCTTTATTATGAAACGTTTCGCCTACACAGTAGGCTTCTTCAGTCGAGTACAGAAAAGTTGATAGAAGCAGAAGATACTTGAAGACGATGTAATCAGTCCATCACCCTTAAAGTTTTGAGGTGGTCAGTCCCTCAGTCTGGAGAAGAGCATTGTTCCATAGTATGAAACAATATGGAGATGAAGTGACAGGATGGAGCCTTATATAGCGCCAAGAGGTGAGACGTAGGTCACTAGAAGAGGTAAGAACTCAGATGTTGAGAGGTCAGGTCCCTCTCAAATCCAGCCGCTCTCACTAGTGGAAGTTGTCGAAGTTGATTGCAGGTCTGTACCAAGATACCCTTGTGTTGCAGTGTCTGACAGATTGAACATTAAAATGGTATAAAATACCGACAGGTTGTCAGGTAAGACACATATGCAACAGTTAGGTATCTTTATTATGAAACGTTTCGCCTACACAGTAGGCTTCTTCAGTCGAGTACAGAAAAGTTGATAGATGCAGACACTGCAACACAAGGGTATCTTGGTACAGACCTGCAATCAACTTCGACAACTTCCACTAGTGAGAGCGGCTGGATTTGAGAGGGACCTGACCTCTCAACATCTGAGTTCTTACCTCTTCTAGTGACCTACGTCCCACCTCTTGGCGCTATATAAGGCTCCATCCTGTCACTTCATCTCCATATTGTTTCATACTATGGAACAGTGCTCTTCTCCAGACTGAGGGACTGACCACCTCAAAACTTTAAGGGTGATGGACTGATTACATCGTCTTCAAGTATCTTCTGCTTCTATCAACTTTTCTGTACTCGACTGAAGAAGCCTACTGTGTAGGCGAAACGTTTCATAATAAAGATACCTAACTGTTGCATATGTGTCTTACCTAACAACCTGTCGGTATTTTATAACATTTTAATGTTCACATATTTTTCAGCCGCCTTGTGGTCCGAACTGGCAGCCTCACCATGCCTTACCACACTGAGTATGCCAGTACGGTTCTTAAATCTCTCAAACCAGCCTTTGCTGGCCTTAAATTCACTCACTTCTCCACTATTTGCAGGCAATTTCTTCACCAAATCTTCATGCAACTGCCTAGCCTTTTCTCAAATAAACGAAGTCATAAGAGTATCTCCTGCTAATTGTTTCTCATTTATCCACACCAATAATAACTACTCAACCTCTTCCAGTACTGGTGATCTCATTTTTGTCAGCATAGTTACTCCCTTTGCAACAACAGCATCCTATATTTAATTTTTCTTGGCCAATATGGAACATAAGGTTGTGTAGGGTTTCTTATACATCCTGGACAGTTCGGCCACACTTGTACCACTTTCACATTGTTCAATGATGATTTTCTTAAATTCAATCGTATTTCTCACCTTCTTTACCACAGGCTTGGCACTAGGAGCTTTTTCTGGAGCCATGGTAGCTTATTTAGTACTTGCAAGCACTAAAATAAATGGAATATTATGAAATATTTCGCTGGAGCACGTGAGGGGACCTTCGCTCACTGGTAAACAATGCCAGACTGGCTGCCGCCCTGGCTCACGCCGTGGGTACGCGTCCCGGACGAACTACGACTCGCGAGTCAACCTATGAAAAGCGAGTCCATGTTTATACAAAAATACCTCTATGATTGGCGAATTTTACGATTGCCGGGAACTACGAAAAGCGGGGGACCACTGAATATATATATATATATATATATATATATATATATTATATATATATATATATATTTATATATATATATATATATATATATATATATATATATGTTGTGCCGAATAGGCAGAACTTGCGATCTTGGCTTAAATAGCAACGCTCATCTTGCCATATAGGACAAGTGAAAATTTGTGTATGCAATAATTTCGCCAAAATTATTCTGAACCTAACGAGAAAAATATATTTCACTGTATTTGTTTAGTATTAAATTACTGTAAACGTATCTAAAATATATTTAGTTGGGTTAGGCTAAAATAAATTGCGCTTGTTATAATAAGGTTAGGTAAGTTTTCTAAGATTCTTTTGGTGCAAAATTATATTTTTTTATATTAACATTAATGGAAAAAATATATCTCTAAACGTATAAGAGAAAATTTTAGAAAGGACTTAATTTTAAAGGAGTTCTTGCTAATTGACCAGTTTTACATATTCGGCACGACATATATATATATATATATATATATATATATATATATATATATATATATATATATATATATATATATATATATTATATATATATAAATATATATATATATATATATATATATATATATATTATATATATATATATATATTATTATATATATATATATATATATATATATATATATATCAAACTGCGGCAGGCCAGTGTTCATCCTTACAAAAATTATGCCGCCTCCAGAAACAACACAATGTACGTGTCGCCCTACCACTTGAGCCAGCGATCTTACAAGAATCATGCATGCAGTAGAGCTACATGTTGTTCTCATGATCCGAGGACACTCGTGGCAGTGGTATCTCAGGGATTAATGTCAGCCTCCTGTTTCAATACCCGCCTTAACAAGCAGTCTGTATAGCAATTAAATCACGAAACACGTGATTTTGAAACATTCACCAAACTTCTGCAGGCCAGGGCACGACCTGACGAACATTATGCCTCATCCAGTAGTCTTCCACATTATCAAGCTAGTCCTCCCACTCCCCCAACACCTTAAAACCCCTAGGAATACTGTTTTTGGAAAAGAAGCTGAAGGTATGATAAACTAACGCTGATAGAATAAGGAATGAGTGTAAGTAGTAGCATAAAAGAATCATGGAAGCACACACAGACATCATAGCACTCATGGAAACCATGCATACAGAAATGATGACAGACACAATCTTTCCAACTGGAAATCAGATCCTGAGAAAGGGACTACATAGTAGAAGAACTTCAGAAATGGGGTCCGAAAGTGGTGAATGCAGTGATGTACAACCCACCACAGAACAGCAAGATGCCAAGCCAAGAACATGATAAGGGAAACAGAGTAATGGTTGTGGGCACTTTGTATGATAAGACCACCTATGTGCTTGATAAATGTATATACTTCAAATAATCAAACAGTTGACAGCTATGATTCCGAGTAGTCGCACCCTGGGAATCCCTCCAATCAGCTATTAGTGGGGTTGTGGAAGTAATGTAAGCAGGTTAACTCTTCACCCTAAACTATATATTCCAGTATAGCAGATTACCTGGAACATAGTGGGTGACTCATTCCTGGTACTGGGCGATCACCCGTGTGTAACGGTGTCTTCTCGCTAACCCCATCAAACACCCATATCCACATATTAGCTTCAGCTAAACCAATCAAATATGAGTTTGATAGGACTCATTTGGGTGTGTGTATCGGACTCTTGATAATCTTGACACTGGTGTCGATGACTTGACCGGAAGAAAGTTGAAACCACTTGACATTTGATCGACACTTAATAGCAGAGTTATTCGGGAACATTCGTTTCATAGTGGTCTTGGTGGTTGTTAAGACACATAGGCAACACTTAAACAACTTTATTCCGAAACGTTTCGCCTACACAGTAGGCTTCTTCAGTCGAGCACAGAAAGTAGGCAGGAGCAGTAGAGATGTGAAGACAATGTAATCAGTCCATCACCCTTAAAGTCATAGATTTGAGGTTGTCAGTCCCTCAGCCTGGAGAAGTTCTGTTCCAAAGTCTGGAACTAACTGAAGATCAAGCGAACAGAACTTCTCCAGGCTGAGGGACTGACAACCTCAAATCTACGACTTTAAGGGTGATGGACTGATTACGTCGTCTTCACATCTCTACTGCTCCTGCATACTTTCTGTACTCGACTGAATAAGCCTATTGTGTAGGCGAAACGTTTCGGAATAAAGTTGCTTAAGTGTTGCCTATGTGTCTTAACAGCCATCCTGTCGGTATTGTATACCATTTTGATATTCACTCATAGTGGTCTTGTTCACTAAACAACATGCTGATTGAACACGTGTATGCTGAGCTGTTTCATCTCAAGATGTAAGAATGAGAAAGCTAGATCGTTCTCTATCCTCTTTTGAGAGAGTTACTCCTTTTGAGGGGGATATTGCCCCCTTCATAAATTGGTAATTACACTATCTGAGGTGACCAATAGGCCCACATGGTTAGGGAAAAGTTTCTAGGTTCGTGAATTTCAATCACAAGGATATTGACTGGTAAATCCTGGGCCACATGAAGTTTCAGAAACATGGAGATCTAAAAAGATAGAGGTGATAATGGAAAGTGTCATGCATCAACATGTTAGGGACACTACCAGAAAGAGAGAGAGAGAGAGAGAGAGGAGAGAGAGAGGTGTGATTAGTTCACACATTGAGGACTGTACGCATGAAAAGCTTCTCGATGCTAGTGATCATGTGGTGCTGAGCTTTGAATACATTGTAGAGTTGAAAGTAGAGTGTTAAGCAACACGAGTACGATGGGAGAAGTCAAACTGCATGAGGTACAATGGGAAAGGGAACTCGTGGGAAAATCAGTAAATGAAAAGTTGTCAACAAAATGCAAGGAGGCATAAGAGAGGCTCTTACCCATGGACAACAAAAACATTGAGAACTCCAAAGTGAGCCCTTCGATTACACATAGGTGTAGAAAAGTGTAGAGACTAAGTGTGCTAGAGAATGGAAAGAGTATAGAAGACTAAGGACCCAGAAAAATCAGGGGATTATTCGAAGAGCCACAAATGAAAAAGCACAGACAACGAGGGAGGCCCAGTGGCAATACGAGAATGACATAGCATGAAAAGTCAAATCTGACCTGAAGCTGCTGAACAAGCACATCAGGTGGAAAACAACAGCCATGAACTATGTAATCAGGCTGAGGAAAGGAGTGGAGATCACAAGAAAAGACCGAGAAGTGTGTGAAAAGCTCAACACGAAATTTAAGGAAGTATTTTTCTGTGGAGACAGAATAGACTCCAGCAAACCCGAATGGTATGGTTCGCCATCAATTTCTGGACACAAGACACACAACTGAGGAGCAAGTGAAGAGGCAGCTAAGCGAGCACAGTCCCACTCAAGAGACTAATGCAAAAGCTATAGCAACTGGCAGAAATAACAGGAAATGCAATGGAAAGGCTCAGAGTGACAGGGATGGTATGTGTCGAAGTGTCACAGTAGGCGCCTGTGACGAGTGGGGTTCCACAGGGTCAGTCCTAGGCCCACTGCTGTTTCTGGTATATGTAAATGACATGAAAGTAGATTTATGTTTAAAAGTCTCCCTGTTTGCAGACTATATGAAGCTAATGTGAAGAATTCAAACAGCTGAGGATCAGGTACCACTAGAAAGGGAGATGGACAAGCTGCACGACTGCTCCTGGAGTTTAGCCCCAGAGATTGCAAAAATCATTAATTTTGAGGAAGGTCAAAGAAGACCGCAGATGGAGTGCAGACTAGAGGACCAAAGCCAACTAACTATGCACAAGGAAAAGGATTTTGGGTTGAATATGATACCGAGCACAACTGATATGCACAGCAACCAAATAACTACTGAAGTATATGGATATCTTGCAAACCTAATAATGTGTTTCAATGCAAGAGGAAGGAGTCATTAAAGACACACAATATCTGGCATGTCAGGCCTACACTAGAGTCTGCAACACCAGTATCAAACCCACACATTTTCCAGCACATCAAGACATTAGAAAAAAATCCGAAGGTTTGCAGCAAGATTAGTCCCAGAACTGAGAGGTATACCCTAAGAGAAGAAGTTAAGGGAACTCATCCTGAAGACACTGAAGGACAGGAGGTATACAAGGGACATGATAACGCATAAAATACTGAAAAGAATTGATATGGTGGAGAGGGACAGAATATTTGAAAGATGGGACACAGCAACAAGGCGTCATAAGAGGAACTTGAAAACTCAGATGAGTCACAGGGATGTTGGGAATTATTTCTTCAGTCATAGAGTTGTTAGGAAATTGAACAATCTGAAGAGTGATATAGTGAAGGCAGGATATATATAGCTTTAAGAAGAAGTACGATGAAGCTCATGAAGCAGGGATAGAGTGGACCTTACAGTGACCAGCTAAGAGGTCATTTTTCGCAGAGGCAGATTGACCAAAAAAAGTAGAAATACTTTGGTCATTCAGTCCATCACTGTCTTGCCAGAGGCATGCCTACACTACAAATAAATAATTGTAATATTTCAACATTCCTCCTTCAAAGTGCATACACAGTACTTCTCACTCCAGGACTCAAGTCCGGCTTCCCAGTTTCTCTGAATCCTGTCATAAATGTTATTTTTCTCATAATGGAACAGCAAGTCAAGTCATAAAAACCACTCATCTCTACTCGCTCCTATATAACATGCTCACTCATGTTTACTTGAAATCCAAACTTTCTGCGCACAAAACCTCTTTAACCAAATCTTTCCAGTCTTTCCTTGGACGACCCCTACCCCTACCTTCCTTTCACTACAGATTAATATGCCCACCAAGTCATTTCGTTTCGTTCCATCCTCTCTAAATGTCAGAACCACAAAAAACAACCTCTTCGCTGCCATTTGGATAATACTTTTATAAACCACGCACCTTCTTCTAATTTCCAAGCTACAGATTCTGTGCATTATATTCACACCACACATTGCCCTCACACACAACTTCTCCACTGCCTCCAGCCTTCTCTTTGTTGCATCATTCACAATCCATACTTGACACTATTATACTACTATACTCTACTACTATTCTCCTATACATTCCCATCTTGTCTCCGCAGACTCCTCAGTGCTTCACTCACTTTTTCCTCATCAATTCTATGATTCACCTCGTCTTTCATAGACCAATCTGCTGACATGTCAACTCCCAAATATCAGAAGATATTAACTTCCTCCATATGACTTCCCTCTAATCTGATATCCAATCTTTCATTACCCATAATTTTTGTTCTGCTATTCACCTTGCTCTTTCATATGTTTCCTTTTATTTCCATATGTTACATACTCTTCCAAACTCGTTCACCAACCTCTGCAACTTCTCTTCAGAATCCATAACAGCACAGTGACAGCAACAAAAAGCAATAGCGACAACTCCCACTATGTGTTAGATTCTTTCTTAATTCAAGACCTTTTGTCATCACCCGAGTATTTATATTTCTTATAACCCCATCTAAACATATACTAAACAACATTGGTGACATCATCCATCAATGTCTAAAGCCTACTCTTACTGTGAAATAATCTCCCCGAACCTCAGTATCTGCATAAAAACTTTTAACTGTTATCAGGAACATACCTCCTGTTACATACATTTGGAACATCTGCCTCATTGATCCCTTGTCCACCTAATTGTATGTCTTTTCCTAATCAATAAGTGAAACGAAAACCTCTTTTACCATTGTCAAAATACTCTTAACCTATATACTTCACTGTAAATACTTGGTCTACACATTCTTACCCTTCCTAAAGCCTTCCTGTTCATCTGGCATCATGCTCTCCATCTTTATCTTAGTTTTTTCAATAATAACTCTACCTTACACCTTACTAAACAGGATTATTCTCCTAAAATTTTTACATTATCTTTCGTCCCTTTTGCCTTTATGCATTTGATTCATATGTTATATATAATATATATATATATATATATATATATATATATAATATATTTTATATATATATATATATATATATATATATATATATATTATAATATATCATATATTATATATATATATATATATATATATATATATATATATAATATATATATTTATATATATATATATATATATATATATATATATATATATATATATATATATATATATATATAATATATATATATATATATATATTAATATATATATATATATATATATATATTATATATATATTATCATATATATATTATATATATATATAATATATATAATATTATATTAATATTTAATATATTTATATTTATTAAATTGTATATAGGGAAGTACCACCTCTATAGCTGGAATGGGGACCCTCATCCTCAGAGAAGACAATAAACGTACCTCAGGGAAAGCTCAAGGTTCTCCCCGGAGCTGTTTGAATATTTTCTTCTCCTACCACCCCCTATATATTTTATATTCTATGTGAACATTTATTAATAAACAGAATACATTTACAGAATACATTTACAGAAGAAAAGATAAACATGAATACAATGGCACAATGTATCAAAAATCATGAATTTCGTCCAGCTCCTCCGAGGCTGGACGCGAGCCAAGTATGCAGCAAGCGTTTCCTCTCTGGATGGCTACGCTGATGCGCTGGAACATGAAAGTGGCTGCCCTTGGGTCCCTGGTGGTGTCGATGAGTCTGGAACCCAATTCTTTAAGGAAACATGAGACATTTTTTCCCCATGATCCCAAGGTCTTTGATCCAACTGGGACAAATTGATACTGTTGGCTAATGTCCCTGTACTTGCTGATCTTGTACTCCTCCCTGTGGTCAGCAGCTCCTCCCTGTCGCCCCACACTGTGATGGATATAGGTGTCAGCCAATGTGGACACACAGGTATAATCCCATGCCAAGAGCCTGCCATTCTTCCAAGGATAGATGGTGATCCCGTCTGGGCGGTTTCCTGGGTTGTGGGTATTTTTGGCTGCTAGTGATCGGGGCTCCCTCTCGGCAGGGCATCCAGCTGTAGCAAGGGTTCTCTTAATGATGTCGTTGACCTCATTGTGTCTTGCATGCCAGCCCTTGGTTTTGGAACAGTTAAGACCATGTAGACCGTATTGGTCTGCTTACACTTTGCCGCAAATACACGTATGTTCTGTGTGAATTGGGGCAGCAAGGCGCAGAGCCACTGCAATACGGAGGGTCTTAGGGTTGAGTCGCATTCCCATTGCTGATATGGGAACTGTTTGGAGGAAGTCCCCGGAGTGAGGTGCGCTCACAGCCTGGAGACGGGCAATCTCCCTGTCTGATGTTGCAGCCCTGAGCATGTTGGCAAGCACCTTTTCAGCAATTGGGCCATCCCAGCTTGACTGTTTGTGAGCCAGTGCTGCAATAGGGTTTGGTGCTGGAGCAGCAAAAGTCTCCCATTCAGTGATGGCGCTGGCATAGCTAGGGTCTTCTATTCCTGCTGAGTCACTGAGGCTATCGGGAAGAATTTGTCTTATCAACTCGTTTGATGCTATGGAAGAGGATAGGAAAGCTGGTAGAGCAATCTGGGAGGATCAGCATACTCCTAGCCCTCCAAGCCTGACTGGAAGTGAGGCTTGCAACCACTGTCCATCGTCAAGGGAAAGATTCAATACACTCTCTAGCATGGTCTTCAGGAGAGAGTCATATTCCTTGAGTTTTGGACTGCTGAAGGCTGGGGAGCATCTCAGAAAGTATGTATGTTTTGGGATTGACAGGCACCTGGTGAGTATGTAGAAGGCATCGTGTGTGTCAATGTCTTTCATCCTGCTTTCCATCGTCCGGAGGTCTGAGACTTTTTTTCTAGGATCAGATTGATGGCATTGGACCCAAGAGGAGCACCAAGGAGAGTGCTATTGGCTGGATCAATGGCTCGTGCTCCTGGTAAAACGGCACTAATATTCTGGATCATCTGTTGATTGGTAGAAACAATTTCACATTTGGTGGGGTTTAAAGAAAGGCCCAGGCTTTCTCCCATGTCTTTAATTTTACTGATGTCCACCAGGAGAGATTCTGTTGTGCCAGCCAGGGTACCGTCGTCCAGGAACCAGATATTGAGCTCGCTGGAGAGTGCCTCCGTGACTTCCTTGATGACCAAATTATAATATTATATATAATATATTAATATATAATATATATATATATATATATATATATTATATATATATATATATATAAATATATATAATATTAATATATAATATAATATATATATATATATATTATTTATATGCAATAAGATCACAGTAAACAGGTGATTTCAGAATATGCAAAACAACCACTCTGAAAGAATAGAGAAATTCCAATCGCTTCGTGACTACTCACATTATCAAGGAAACTATGAAAGTAAAGCATCAAGGAAGCTATATAAGGGGTCTGGCCAGCACCTCACTATTAGATCCCACAACGGTTAAACACCTGAACGCGCGCCGACCCAACTTGGATAGGTCCTTGGCACAACTCACCCACAAACTATTCTACCCAAGAAAATTTAAAAATTATTTGTCTAGTGTATTATTAAATTCTTCCCAAATTCTATTAATTATAAATGGATCTAATTTATATAAACCAAAGGAAATATTCATATTATTGTCAAAACTGCTTTTTATGAAACAAGATTCAATTATATTCCTGTCGACCATGGACTTGCTTGATACTACTTTCTCAACTGTTTGAAAATCAATTGGATGGTTAAAATTCTTACATGAATAAATAGAGCATTGGAATCTTGTCCAGTTCTAATGCTATATTTATGTTGTTTTAATCTTAGTTCGAGATTTTTACCAGTTTGACCGTAATAAACTTTATCGCAAATTTTACAAGGAATCTTATAGACACATCCATCAGCATTTTGGGGGGAATTCTTTATCAAAAGTTTTTTTAATTGTATCAAGATTTTTGAATACAACTTTAATATTAAAAGTCTTAAGGAGAGAAGGCATATCAACCAAGTTTTCATGGTAAGGGAGAACCAACATATTTTTAGTTGAATAAGGCTGGTTGTCCCTTTTTGGATTGTAAAAAGTATTTCTAGAAATACACCATTTCCTAGGAAAATTAAATAGCTTAGCCCATTCTATAAACTTTACTGTTGAGTTTGAAGAAAATAACTCATTGCCTTTTCTAGATGTTTTAATTATTAAGGGTAATAATGAATTCAAATTTAAAATTTACAGAAAACCTACAAATAACTGTTCCTATGTCCACTATTATTCCTTGCATCAAGATAGAGTCAAACTGTCTGTTTTCTCATCAATGTTTTTGAGAGCTTTACGAATTTGTAGTCCTGAGTTCATAGATGAGGAAATATCCAAAATGTATGAAATAGGTAATGATTTAAAATACCCAAGAAATGTAATTGATAAATCTTTTAAAGTTGCTAGAAATACTTTTTACAATCCAAAAAGGGACAACCAGCCTTATTCAACTAAAAATATGTTGGTTCTCCCTTACCATGAAAACTTGGTTGATATGCCTTCTCTTCTTAAGACTTCTAATATCAAAGTTGTATTTAAAAATCTTGATACAGTAAAAATACTTTTGATAAAGAATTCCCCCAAAATGCTGACGGGTGTGTCTATAAGATTTCTTGTAAAATTTGCGATAAAGTTTATTACGGTCAAACTGGTAAAAATCTCGAACTAAGATTAAAACAACATAAATATAGCATTAGAACTGGACAAGATTCCAATGCTCTATTTATTCATGTAAGAGATTTTAACCATCCAATTGATTTTCAAAAAGTTGAGAAAGTAGTATCAAGTAAGTCCATGGTCGACAGGAATATAATTGAATCTTGTTTCATAAAAAGCAGTTTTGACAATAATATGAATATTTCCTTTGGTTTATATAAATTAGATCCATTAATAATTAATAGAATTTGGGAAGAATTTAATAATACATTGGACAAATAATAAATTTTAAAATTCTTAATTCTTGGGTAGAATAGTTTGTTGGTGAGTTGTGTGAAGGACCTGTCTACTTGGGCCAGTGGGCTTGCTGCAGTGTTCCATTTCTTATGAGTCGCGCGTCAGGTGTTGCTTTGTTGTGGGATGTGATAGTGAGGTGTGGGCTAGACCCTTTATATGCCTTCCTTTGGTGCATTACTTTCATTGTTCCTTGATAATGTGAGTAATCATAAAAGCGCTTGGAATTTCTCTATTCTTTCACAGTGGTTGTTTTGCATATTCTGAAATCATCTGTTTACTGTGATCTTATTGCATATATGCATATATATATATATGTCGTGCCGAATATGTAAAACTGGTCAATTAGCAAGAACTCATTTAAAATTAAATCCTTTCTGAAATTTTCTCTTATACGTTTAAAGATATATTTTTTTCATTAATGTTAATGTAAAAAATTTTAATTTTGCTCCAAAAGAATCTTAGAAAACTTACCTAACCTTATTATAACAAGAACAATTTATTTTAGCCTAACCCAACTAAATATATTATAGATTTGTTTAAAATAATTTAATACTAAATAAACACAGTGAAATATATTTTTTTCGTTAGGTTCAGAATGATTTTGGCGAAATTATTGCATACACAAATAATCGCTTGTCCTATATGGCAAGATGAGCGTTGCTATTTAAGCCAAGATCGCAAGTTCTGCCTATTCGGCACGACGTATATAAATATACATATATATATATATATATATATATATATATATATATTTTATATATATATTATATATTATATATATATATATTATATATATATATAAACTTTTGCTTGCCTTATTCGGCAAGAAGAGCATTGCTATGTAAGCCAAAATCGCAAGTTTTACTTATTTGGCCTGACTTTCTGTTACATTCTAATTCTAAGCAAATTTAAAATCAATTTTCTGTTTCCTGGGCATAATTTTTCTTGTCCAGCTGGTAGATAAAAATCAGGCATCCTATTGAATGCAGCTCATTAGGGATATCTAATAATACCCTAATACAAATATTAATAAAGAATAGTTCATACAGGAATTAGTTCGTGCATTGTTTAGTGTGTACACAGTCATCTGTTTTCTAACAAGTCTGTGACTCACGAAATAAAAAAGGGAATTAGAAAAGCAAAAAGAGATTATGAGGTTAAAGTTGCAAGAGAATCGAAGACTAACCCAAAAGGATTCTTTCAGGTATACAGAAGTAAGATCAGGGACAAGATAGGCCCACTCAAAAGTTCCTCGGGTCAGCTCACTGACAGTGATAAGGAAATGTGTAGAATTTTTAACACATACTTCCTCTCAGTTTTTACACAGGAGGATACCAGCGATATTCCAGTAATGATAAATTATGTAGAACAGGACGATAATAAACTGTGCACTATTAGGGTCACAAGTGACATGGTCCTTAGGCAAATAGATAAATTAAAACCTAACAAATCC
This sequence comes from Cherax quadricarinatus, assembly GCF_026875155.1. Classification (NCBI taxonomy): domain Eukaryota; kingdom Metazoa; phylum Arthropoda; class Malacostraca; order Decapoda; family Parastacidae; genus Cherax; species Cherax quadricarinatus. The sequence goes on along the minus strand of NC_069452.1, from coordinate 22,615,542 downwards.
CCAGGCCCTGATGAACTGTATGCAAGGGTTCTAAAGGAATGTAAAGAGGAGCTTAGCACACCTTTGGCTAATCTTTTCAACATATCACTACAAACTGGCATGGTGCCAGATAAGTGGAAAATGGCAAATGTGATACCTATTTTCAAAACAGGTGACAGGTCCTTAGCTTCGAACTATAGACCAATAAGCCTAACCTCCATAGTGGGAAAATTTATGGAATCAATAATTGCCGAGGCAGTTCGTAGCCACCTTGAAAAGCATAAATTAATCAACGAATCTCAGCATGGTTTTACAAGGGGCGTTCCTGCCTTACGAATTTATTAACTTTTTTCACTAAGGTATTTGAGGAGGTAGATCATGGTAATGAATATGATATTGTGTATATGGACTTCAGTAAGGCTTTTGACAGGGTCCCACATCAGAGACTATTGAGGAAAATTAAAGCACATGGAATAGGAGGAGAAATTTTTTCCTGGATAGAGGCATGGTTGACAAATAGGCAGCAGAGAGTTTGCATAAATGGGGAGAAATCAGAGTGGGGAAGCGTCACGAGCGGTGTTCCACAGGGGTCAGTGTTGGGCCCCCTGCTGTTCACAATCTACATAAACGACATAGATGAGGGCATAAAGAGCGACATCGGCAAGTTTGCCGATGACACCAAAATAGGCCGTCGAATTCATTCTGACGAGGACATTCGAGCACTCCAGGAAGATTTGAATAGACTGATGCAGTGGTCGGAGAAGTGGCAGATGCAGTTTAATATAGACAAATGCAAAGTTCTAAATGTTGGACAGGACAATAACCATGCCACATATAAACTAAATAATGTAGATCTTAATATTACGGATTGCGAAAAAGATTTAGGAGTTCTGGTAGCAGTAATCTGAAACCAAGACAACAGTGCATAAGTGTTCGCAATAAAGCTAATAGAATCCTTGGCTTCATATCAAGAAGCATAAATAATAGGAGTCCTCAGGTTGTTCTTCAACTCTATACATCCTTGGTTAGGCCTCATTTAGATTATGCTGCACAGTTTTGGTCACCGTATTACAGAATGGATATAAATTCTCTGGAAAATGTACAAAGGAGGATGACAAAGTTGATCCCATGTATCAGAAACCTTCCCTATGAGGATAGACTAAGGGCCCTGAAACTGCACTCTCTAGAAAGACGTAGAATTAGGGGGGATATGATTGAGGTGTATAAATGGAAGACAGGAATAAATAAAGGGGATGTAAATAGTGTGCTGAAAATATCTAGCCTAGACAGGACTCGCAGCAATGGTTTTAAGTTGGAAAAATTCAGATTCAGGAAGGATATAGGAAAGTACTGGTTTGGTAATAGAGATGTGGATGAGTGGAACAAACTCCCAAGTACAGTTATAGAGGCCAGAACGTTGTGTAGCTTTAAAAATAGTTTGGATAAATACATGAGTGGATGTGGGTGGGTTTGAGTTGGACCTGATAGCTTGTGCTACCAGGTCGGTTGCCCTTAAGTCAATGTGACCTGACCTGACTAGGTTGGGTGCATTGGCTTAAGCCGGTAGGAGACTTGGACCTGCCTCGCATGGGCCAGTAGGCATTCTGCAGTGTTCCTTCGTTCTTATGTTCTTATGTTCAAACAAATGATGGAATTTGTGAGACTTGAACGCATGACAAGTGAGATCTAAACTCACAAGCCAGTGAGCGGCTAACAAGCTGACCTGTGAGATTTAGGACTGACTTGCCACTTGTTCATACCCCACACCTGGTCCCTGACTCACTAATGTGACATAACAAGCTGACCTGTGAGATTTAGGACTGACTTGCCACTTGTTCATACCTCACACCTGGTCACTGACTCACTAATGTGACATAACAAGCTGACCTGTGAGATTTAGGACTGACTTGCCACTTGTTCATACCCCACACCTGGTCACTGACTCAATAATGTGACATAACAAGCTGACCTGTGAGATTTAGGACTGACTTGCCACTTGTTCATACCCCACACCTGGTCCCTGACTCACTAATGTGACATAACAAGCTGACCTGTGAGATTTAGGACTGACTTGCCACTTGTTCATACCTCACACCTGGTCACTGACTCACTAATGTGACATAACAAACTGAGCATGTCATGTGATAAAATATAAACTGGTAAGTGGAAGTAACTGTATGTACAAACAGTACATATCAAGTGTGTAAGATTCAGGCTGGAAAGTTTTTGTACATGGTGGATATACAAACTGTAACTACTAAGAATAATACACAAATAACCCGCACATAGGAGAGAGGAGCTTACGACGACGTAAGTGTATGACTTTGTAAACGGTCCAAATCGGACTGATATGTGGTCGTAAGCTCTTCTCTGCTATGTGCGGTAATTTGTGTATTGTTCCAGTCACCATATTGTGTCTTTTAGCACTTTACCAAGTATAAGATAACAGTAGGAAAGCAGGAGCAGTGATAGCAACTTGCAACCATCGCCAGTCCCTGATGAAGATAGCCAACACTCCAGTCATAGCTTCACCAAGTGGAAATGATATCTGAATGAGGATCCCACAAAATGTTCGCCATTTTGCACCAATAAACTCTAGAGCTGGAAGAAAAGGAAATAAAAAATTAATTAAAGGTATTCATGAGTATTTATTTCTTGCAACACTGTGCAATGAAGTATTTCTGCCTTGCAACACTTTGCAACGAAACATTTTCCAATGATTATGTTTTGCATTAATTTTTAATAAGAAATCAAGAAGTTATTTTTTTTAATTAGTATAAATTCATAAGTTACAGTAATTTTGGATTGATTTAGTGATATGTATATTTCTATTTATATGTGCTGAGAGTTTACTTTAATAAACTACGACAAGGTCCTAAATGCACTAGAAGACAAAAAGAATGCAGATGTAATATATACAGACTTTGCAAAAGCCTTCGACAAGTGTGACCATGGCGTAATAGCGCACAAAATGCGTGCTAAAGGAATAACAGGAAAAGTCGGTCGATGGATCTATAATTTCCTCACTAACAGAACACAGAGAGTAGTCGTCAACAGAGTAAAGTCCGAGGCAGCTACGGTGAAAAGCTCTGTTCCACAAGGCACAGTACTCGCTCCCATCTTGTTCCTCATCCTCATATCCGACATAGACAAGGATGTCAGCCACAGCACCGTGTCTTCCTTTGCAGATGACACCCGAATCTGCATGACAGTGTCTTCCATTGCAGACACTGCAAGGCTCCAGGCGGACATCAACCAAATCTTTCAGTGGGCTGCAGAAAACAATATGAAGTTCAACGATGAGAAATTTCAATTACTCAGATATGGTAAACACGAGGAAATTAAATCTTCATCAGAGTACAAAACAAATTCTGGCCACAAAATAGAGCGAAACACCAACGTCAAAGACCTGGGAGTCAATAATCGAAAGAAACCCAAAGTATTTCTTCTCCTATGCCAAATCAAAGTCGAGAACAACATCCAGTATTGGCCCCCTACTTAAACAAGATGGGTCGTACACAGATGACAGTTAGGAAACACCTCAATTACTGTCATGGAGTAACTCTGGGTAATGATAATTTCAGAAATTGTGTAAAAACAAAGATGAATAGGAAAAATGTGCAGAAGAAAAAACATATGATGGTATTTTATGCTAACAGTCGAAGTGCAAGAAATAAAATTAATGAACTACTTTTGGTAGCATGTGCTGGGAACTTTGATATCATTGCATTAACTGAAACGTGGTATGATTTAAAGAGTCGGGATATGACTACTCAGGGATTTAAGTTGTTCAATGTGGATAGATGTAATGGGAAGGGGGGAGGAGTTGCATTGTATGTTCGAGAAAATATTAATTGTTGCATAAAAACAGGTATAAAAATAGATGGAGCAGTAACAGAGTCTGTTTGGGTAGAGTTCGTGGAGGGTCAAGAAAAACTAATTCTAGGTGTAATATACCGACCTCCAGGCTTGGATCACGATAGAGGGAGACTTCTTTGGAACGAAATTGTTAGAGCGTTTGGACACAGTAACATAGTCATAGTAGGGGACTTTAACTTTAGTCAAATTGACTGGAATTCTTTGACAGGTAATCTAGAGTCCAGTGACTTTATGGAAACAGTTCAGGACTGTTTTCTGAAACAGAGTGTGACTGAGCCTACCAGGGGTAATAATTTTCTAGACCTAGTCTTGTCAAATAAGGAAACACTCGTGAATAATCTGGAGATCACTGAAGAGCTTGGTGCAAGTGATCACAAATCCATCACTTTTAGCATTAATTGGGAATGCAAGAATAATGATAATACAGTAAAAATCCCTGATTTTCGTTCTGCCGATTATAATGGACTTAGGGAACATCTGTCTAATCTTGATTGGGGTTATCTAGCTAATTATTTTATTGACGATAATCATACTTATGAATATGAAGGGATCTGCTTTTATGATTGTTTTCTTAATAATGTACACAGTGCCCAGAGTATATACATTCCCCAGAGAGAAATTAGGTCTAATAATAACGATCCCAAATGGGTTAACAGGAGGCTAAAGCATCTATTAGAGGAGAAAAGGGGAATTTATAGGCGCATCAGAAGAGGAGAGGTTAACCTTACTGACCAATATGTTCAGCTTAAAAGAGAAAGGCTAAACGTGACTATGAAATTAGAGTTGCTAATGAATCAAAGACTAATCCAAAGGGGTTCTTTCAAGTGTATAGGACGAAGGTGAAGGAAAAAGTAGGACCTCTGAAATCTGGGAATGGACAGCTGACGGATAATGAACTGGAAATGTGTTCCTTATTTAATGACTATTTTTTGTCAGTTTTTACACAGGAAGATGTAAATGAGATTCCAGTAATTAACAATTATTTAGTTCCTGATGAATTTAGTTAACTAATATTACTGTCACGAGGGACATGGTTATTAAACAGATAGACAAACTGAAACAAAATAAGTCCCCGGGACCCGATGAGTTGTTTTCAAGGGTACTTAAGGAATGCAAGATGGAGCTTAGTCAGCCATTAACGAGTGTATTCAATGCGTCCATCCTTACCAGTGTTGTGCCAGAGTTGTGGAAGATGGCTAATGTGGTTCCTATATTCAAATCAGGGGATAAGTCCACTCCTTCAAATTACCGTCCAATAAGCCTGACATCTATAGTGGGCAAGTATGAAAGTTAAGACACATGTGCAACATCTGGATATCTTTATTGTAGTAGACGTTTCGCCATCCAGTGGCTTTATCAATACAGATTCTAGGACATAATAGGAAGACAGTAGAACTATATACAAAAGATGAGGTAATCAGTCCCTCGGCCTTGGAGTTAGTGTTCACAGCATCGTGGTGGAGGAGAGTCTGGAGCAAAGGCAAGAAGACTGGCGCTTTTTATAGGCGTCAGTGAATGGGACGGGCAGCAGACGAGGGCAGTCACTGGTAGGCGGGATTCCCCAGTGGAAGTAGGTCCTTCCCAAAGAGATGGTTAGTTGCAGCAGCCGTGAAGAAGGTCTTGTAGATGTCCTCTGAACCAAGATTCCATGATGTTGCAGTGTCTGACAAGTTGTGCAAGAAAGGTATAAAATACCGACATATGAAAGTTAAGACACATGTGCAACATCTGGATATCTTTATTGTAGTAGAGTTTCGCCATCCAGTGGCTTTATCAATACAGATTCTAGGACATAATAGAAGACAGTAGAACTATATACAAAAGATGAGGTAATCAGTCCCTCGGCTGTGAACACTAACTCCAAGGCCGAGGGACTGATTACCTCATCTTTTGTATATAGTTCTACTGTCTTCCTATTATGGTCCTAGAATCTGTATTGATAAAGCCACTGGATGGCGAAACGTTCTACTACAATAAAGATATCCAGATGTTGCACATGTGTCTTAACTTTCATATTGTCGGTATTTTATACCTTTCTTGCACAACTTGTCAGACACTGCAACATCATGGAATCTTGGTTCAGAGGACATCTACAAGACCTTCTTCACGGCTGCTGCAACTAACCCATCTCTTTGGGAAGGACCTACTTCCACTGGGGAATCCCGCCTACCAGTGACTGCCCTCGTCTGCTGCCCGTCCCATTCACTGACGCCTATAAAAAGCGCCAGTCTTCTTGCCTTTGCTCCAGACTCTCCTCCACCACGATGCTGTGAACACTAACTCCAAGGCCGAGGGACTGATTACCTCATCTTTTGTATATAGTTCTACTGTCTTCCTATTATGTCCTAGAATCTGTATTGATAAAGCCACTGGATGGCGAAACGTCTACTACAATAAAGATATCCAGATGTTGCACATGTGTCTTAACTTTCATATTGTCGGTATTTTATACCTTTCTTGCACAGTGGGCAAGTAATTAGAATCAATTATAGCTGACATTATCAGAAGTCACCTTGAAGAGCATAACTTGATAAATGAATCTCAGCATGGATTCACGAGAGGTCGTTCCTGCCTGACAAACTTACTGACGTTCTTCAATAGAACATTTGGGGGCAGTTGAACAGTGAAAAAGGAATATGATATTGTTTTTTTGGATTTTATTTTAAAGCCTTCGACAGAGTACCCTCACAAGAGACTCTTAAGAAAAGGGGCCCAGCTCATGGTATAGGAGGTAAAGGGTTCTAGCATGGATTGAGGCATGGCTTACCAATAGAAAGCAAGAGAGTTACCATTAATGGAGTGAAATCTGAATGGGGATTATTCACTAGTGGCGTTTCCACAAGGATCAGTTTTAGGCCCTTCCTGTTCATAATTTACATTAATGACCTTGATGAAGGGATTACTAGTGACATGGTAAGTTTGTGATGATACAAAGATAGGCCGTATAATTCACTCTGAGGAGGATAAACAATGAATCCAGGACGATTTGAACAAATTAATGTCTTGGTCTGAAAAATTGGCAGATGAAGTTTAATGTGGATAAGTGTAAGGTACTTGCCCTTTTGGTAATGAAAATAACCTCGAAGCTATAATCTAGGTGAAGTAGAGGGTTGGTCATACAGAAAGTGAAAAAAGACTTGGGAGTCATGGTAAGCAGAAATCTAAAGCCAAGACAGCAGTGCCTTAGTGTGCACAAAAAAGGCCAACAGATTACTTGGATTTATCTCAAGAAGCATAAAATAACAGAAGTCCAAAAGTTATTTTACAGCTCTATACATCACTAGTGAGGCCTCATTTAGATTATGCTGCTCAGTTTTGGTCCCCTTACTACAGGATGGACATAGACTCATTAGAGAACATAAGAGAAGAATGACTAAAATGATTTACTGTGTAAGGAACCTCCGGTATGAAGATAGACTTAAACCTTAAATCTTCCCCTCTCTGGAGGGGGCGTAGAATGAGGGGAGATATCTTTGAAGTGTATAAGTGGATGACGGGCATAAACAAGGGAGACATTAATAAAGTACTGAGGGTGTCGAACCAGGTAAGAACCAGGAATAATGGATTTAAGTTGGATAAATTTAGATTTAGAAAGGACATAGGTAAGTACGGGTTTTCTAACAGAGTTGTAGATGCGTGGAACAGTCTTCCCAGTGGGGTGATAGAGGCTAGGACCTTGGGTAGCTTTAAGAAGAGACTGGACAAATATATGAGTGGGAGGGGCTGGGTTTGATTGGTGTCAAGGGGTACGAGAGTTATTTCTTGAGTAGCTTTAGGTAGATGTCGTTTTGATAAGGACCTGCCTCGCATGGGCCAGTAGGCCTTCTGCAGTGTTCCTACATTCTTATGTTCTTATGTACTTGTTCAACCTTTGGACGAAGACCTACTTCGACTAGTGGATGGTACCACTATGACCCCGCCTCCGCCTGCTTCGCCTCACCTCACTACAGTATATAAGCCACGTCTACGGCCCTATGCTGAACATTCTACAAGATTGATGGACTGAACACATCGACTCCAGGCTGAGGGACTGATTACCTCATACTCCTCCTCTCCTTACGCCTTCCTCTTTGTATTGGACTGATGAAGCCACTGTGTGGCGAAACGTTTCCTGAATAAAGATTCCCATATGCTGCATAAGTGTCTCAATCTTCAACTTTCCTATGTTCTTTCTAAATCTAAACTTATCTAATATAAATCCATTACCGCGGGTTCTCTCTTGGAGAGATATCCTCAAGACCTTATTAATATCCCCTTTATTAATATCTATCTTCCATTTATACACTTCGATCGTCTAACAAGTGAATGTAACTTAAGAGTCTTCAGTCTTTCTTCATAAGGAAGATTTCTAATGCTATGTATTAATTTAGTCATCCTACGCTGAATGTTTTCTAACGAATTTATGTCCATTCTGTAATATGGAGACCAGAATTGAGCTGCATAATCTACGTGAGGCCTTACTAATGATGTATAAAGCTGCAGTATGACCTCTGGACTTCTGTTGCTTACACTTCTTGATATAAATCCCAGTAATCTATTTCCCTCATTACGTACGCTTAGGCATTGCTGTCTTGGTTTAAGGTTGCTGCTCACCATAATCTGTATGGCTAAGTTCTACATCATTTAACTTATAAGTACTAGGGTTATGGGCACTCCCGAGCTTCAGAACCTTGCATTTATCTACATTGAACTGCATCTGCCACTTTTCTGACCAAGAATAGAGTTTGTTTAAATCCTCCTGAAGTTCCATAATATCTACGTTTGAATCAATTATCCTATCTATCTTTGTGTCATTCGGCGGGAAATTTTCTCATATCACTAGTAATTCCCTCATCAAGATCATTGATATATATTATAAACAAAAACGGGCCCAAGACTGATCCCTGTGGAATGCCACTCGGATTTAACTCCATTTATGGACACTCTTGTTTGTTGGAGCCCTGACTCGATCCCGAGGCCTTTTCCCCCCAATGCCTGATGCCCCTTTCTTTAACGTTTTATGCGGAACTCTATCAAAAGCCTTTCTGAAATCTAAGTAAAAAATTTTCAAAAATTTTTACGTGGTCAACAGCCCAAA